>VXAB01000439.1:195606-216277 GCA_013399175.1 Odontophorus gujanensis
CGCCCCGAGCCCCACGAGCGCCGCGTCCCCCCCCGCAGGCAACGCCAACGTCTGCACGCCGGAGCAGTACAAGGAGTGCGCCGACCCCGCGCTGGGTAGGTGCGGGGGTCCGGGGCAGCCGGGGAAGAAAGGAGGGGGGGGAGGGGGAAGGGGGCTGCCCTGCAGCACAGGAGGAGCCAACAGCCCTTCCCCGGGGCTGGAAGGAGCCCAGCACGCCCGGTCCCCTCCTGTCCTCATTGCCAAATGGTTCTCATCCTGATGCCCCACGGTGCTGTGCTCTGTGACCACGCTCTGGAAGAAGCCCCTTTAGGCCCCGTCCCCAGCACTGCCCGCTCCCCACGCTCCCCTCCTGTTCCGTGTGCCTTACTCAGCCCCTCCGTCCCCGCTTCGTGCCCCCATCCCCTCTCCCGTGCTGTCCCCTCCCTCCTTTCTGTCCCCGTTCGTTGTTTACAGCGTGGGTCGTGGTTCTGAGCTCGTGCTGTAGGTGTGACCCCCCTCTCAAGGCCCTCCAGGTTTTGCAGAGCTCCAGCACAGCGCTGCAGCTCAGGGCCGTGGCTCACAGGGGATGTTTTGCAGAGCATCCTCGCTTTGTTTCTCCATCACAGGGCAGTGTTTGCCAAGCCTCTATTTGTTCTTGTGGATCCGAGTGGTGAGCACTTCCTTCTGCAGATTGCAAAGCCTTGCCTGGCTCCTGGCAGTGCCTGCGTTACGGCACTCTGCTCTGACGTCACCATTTTCCCAACGATGCAATGGGACTGCAGTGCAGCACGGGCTCAGGTCTGAGGTGCACACTGTGCCCCACAGCAGCAGCAGGAGCGGGGCCCTGGCTCTGCTCTGCTCTGCTCTGCTGTGCTGAGCTGCACTGTGGCTCCTGAGTCAGAACACTTGGAAACCTTTTTTTGTGGTACTAACAGCCCTGGGGCTGCATGCCGTGCCCAGACATCACCTTGCAATCCCCAAAGTGGGAAGTGATTCTTTGTAAATAAGATCTAAAGAAAGCAACACTGGATGAGATGGAAAGGCAAACACAGCCTGCACCCGGAGCAGGGCTCTGCTGGCCCCGGGCACATCACGGCCACGTGCTGCAGGAGCAGCAGTGCGGGGACAGCACTACAATGGCCCCATCACTCCAGGTCCCCGTGTGCTGGGACACAGGGAAGCAGTGCTGTGCTGGGGCTCGATGCCATGCACAGAGGGATGGGGAAACCTGGCCCTCAGTTCACCTCTCTCCTGGGGGAGCCCTGGGGGTCTCTGTTTGCCCTGAGCTGGTGGGGGGAAGCGATGTGCTTTGCTGTCAGCCCCGTGCTGCTCCCCGGCCTCCCCCCGGCCCTTTGCTGTTCGGCTGTATTATATATTCCCCCCTAACCCAGTCCCGATTGGTGGCATCTTCCCACAAACATTTCAAACCTGTAACTTTTGTATTAAAGACGAATAAATACCAGTAACAAACCTGCCTAGCAGTCCCGTTTACAGTGCATGCAGCCGTCTGTGGATTAAAGTGACAATCGAATCCGCTCCTCGAGTTGGTGTGGCCTCGTGTTTTCTCACGTTCCCCATCCGGGTTCTCCTCTGCCCGTGGCCCTTTTTGCTGCATGTGGCAGCACGGGGCCCCACAGGGGACATCCACTCCTGTCCCCCCCTGAGCACTGATGGGGGTGGGGGGGCTCTGATTGTTGCTGCAGCCCAGCCCGTGTGCAGCCATAAATATCCCCGGGGCGGCTGCTGGTGCTATTTCAGTCCTGGACGGGGTTCAAAATTCCTCTGGAAATAATGGAGGATGCCCAGACACTGACAGAGCGCGGGGGGCTTTGGAGGAAGTGCCAGGTCGAGGAGGAGGAGGGGCGGATGAAAGCCGCGGGTGGGAAGGGGCCGTGCACAGGACACGAAGGCTTTGGCTGTGCGCGTTTTATTGAGGAGCAGGAGCGGTGAGGAGGAGGCGGTGCTGCACGGCCGTGCACACAGAACTGCCACAGAAGCTGAAGGATGTGGGGCTGTGCCTTTGTGCAATCCTAATTACCGGGGGGGGGGGGGGGGNNNNGGGGGGGGGAGAGCGTGTCGTGCACTGCAACACCCAGAGCCACGAGCTGTTGGCTCTGCTCCCGGCCCGGCACGGCACCGCTGTGCCCCGGAGCTGTGCTGCTCTGCAGCCCCCAGTGGAGTCGCTGAGCACCGCGGTGCAGGGACTGATCCTGCACACAGCCGCTGGGCTCAGTGCTGGCATCGCCCCCAACGAATGGCACTGCTCTGTGCTCCGTGTCCGGGCGGAGCCCCGTCACCGGTACAGGGCCACGAGGACGTAGACCACCCAAGTGAAGGAGGCGAACAGCCCCAGGACGAGGCTGAGCAGCACCAGCGACTGCGTCTTCTTGGACGCCACCTGGGCCTGGGCCACGTCCCCGCGGCCGAGCGCAGTGCGGGTCTGGCGTGGGGAGAAGGGCAGAGAGGTCAGCGGGGTCACGGTGAGGGGTTGGGGGCAGCGAGGGCCGAGCCGGGCCTGTCCTTACCTCGTGTGAGTAGAGGAGGGCGGCGAGCCCGGTGAACAGACAGCAGAACACCGTCACCAGCACCGACTCCACCAGGTAGTCCTTGGGCGGCCGTTGGGTGGTGGTTGGAGGCCCCGTCCCAGGCGGTCCCACACACTGCAAGGACAGGGCAGGGGGTCAGCGGCCGCGGGAGCCCCTGGAGGCTGAGGGGAGCGGGCCCGGCTACGTACAGCAGCGTAGGGCAGCGGCTGCGGTACAAAGGGCGGTGGTTGGGGATGGGGCCGGTGGGGAAAAGCCACCGGGAACAGCAGCTGCGCGCTCTTGGGGTCGGGCGGTGAGTAGGGCGGTGGGTCCCCCTCGAAGGCCGCGTTGCTGACGGCCGCTGCCACCGCTCGCTGCCCGGCCCCCGCCCCGGCCTCCATCCCCACGGCCTCCGTCCCTCCGGGCGGCCCCGACCCCGCGTTAATCATTGACCGATGGCATCCGGCGGTGGCAGGCGGGGATGGGGCGCGGGCAGCGGGCGCAGAGCGGAGCTGCGATTTGGCACAGCCACAGCTGATCGGGCACAGACTGCGCTCCCCGTGCATTAATACAGCGTAAATGTGGGCTGTGTCTGTTTGGCTGAAGGGCGGCGGCACTGCAGCGCCCGGCGGTGCTCTGTGAGAGGTGTGTGTATCTGTACGGGCATCGGCTGTGTCTGTGGCTGTGTAACTGGTAAATAAGTGCGTGGACAGCGCACACCTTAGGGCTGAACGTTGCACGGTGCTCACACACACACCTCTGCACGCCCCTCCTGAGAAACGCCCACGCATGCATAGATACATATGGCGTAGTTATATGTGTACCTGTACACGTGTGCACCAATGCAAGGCTGCCCTGTGTGTACTCCGTGTGACCCACGAGCCCGCGGGGCCGCCCCGGCTGAGGCCACGCGTGTCAGCGTCGCCCCGCCCCCGTTAAGCCACGCCCATCTTCGCGAATCCCGCCTACTCAGGCCCCGCCCCCGCTCCACAGAACCCGCCCCAGTCACGTGCTCACCGCGCACTACATCTCCCAGCGCGCCCCGCGGCGGCACCGCCCCGTCCGCGTCCGCCCGCTCCCGCCATGGCCTCCGCCGGCGGTGCTGAGCCCGAGCGGCCGCACCCGAAGCCGTTCCTCATCGGCGTCAGCGGCGGCACCGCCAGCGGGAAGGTGAGAGCGGCTGCAGGGCCGGGGCGCGGGGCCGGGCCGGGTTGGGTTGGGTTGGGTTTGGTTTGGCGGTGCTCAGCCGCCGCCTTCAGTCCACAGTGTGCGAGAAGATCATGGAGCTGCTGGGGCAGAACGAGGTGGAGCGGCGGCAGCGCAAAGTGCTGATCCTGAGCCAGGACAGCTTCTACAAGGTGCTGACGGCCGAGCAGCAGGCCAAGGCGCTGAAGGGGCAGTACAACTTCGACCACCCGGGTACGGCGCGTCCTCGGCCCGTCTTGCCCCGGCGATCCCCGGGGTCCCTCTTCTCGCCGTGACCGCGCTGCGTTCCTCTCGTGCCCCTCCCTTTTGCAGACGCGTTTGATAACGATTTGATGCGCGCGACCCTCAGGAACATCGTGGAGGGGAAGGCGGTCGAGGTGCCCACCTACGACTTCGTGACCCATTCGAGGTACGCGGGGTTCGGTGCCGCCGGGCGGGGAGGGGCCGAGCTGTGCGGGACCGCGCCGTGCTGTCCCCGGGCAGGCTGCCGGACACCGCCGTGGTGTACCCCGCGGACGTGGTGCTCTTCGAGGGGATCCTGGTGTTCTACAACCAGGACATCCGGGACATGTTCCACCTGCGGCTCTTTGTGGACACGGACTCCGACGTCCGGCTGTCCCGCAGAGGTACGCTGCCACGCGCGTCGCTCCGCTCCTTTCCCGTCCCTGTGCCCTCGGTGGGACTCAGGGCTTTTGTTTGTGTCTTCTCGGCGCAGTTCTGCGTGATATGAAGCGTGGGAGGGACCTGGAGCAGATCCTCACGCAGTACACCACGTTTGTGAAACCCGCCTTCGAGGAGTTCTGCTTGCCGGTACGGAGCACTGCGCTGACTGCTGGGGCACAGGGAGCGGGGCTGCCTGGGGATGAGCTGAGCTGTGGGTGCTGCGGGGCTGGCAACAGCCTTTGGTGTTTGTACGTTGTGAGTGAGCCCCACGCTGCACCCTCTGCCTCTCCTGTATAATCGGTGCAAGCTCTGATGAGCTGGAGGGCCCTCTGCTCGTGAGCACTGAGGAGCACACGCTTTCTTATGTTTTCTCACTGCTGTGGCTGTGGCACCATGGGTCCCTGGGACAGCAGAGAACCTCGGAGGAAGACCAGCACAGAGTCTGCTCGTGATGCTGTACAACACAAGAGCAGTTTAGGTGCTCGTGTGATGGAATTCATTTGTAGAAAGCATTTGTGAGCAATATCCCATATGGAGATAAAATATGCTGCTCTAGAACAAAAGCACTCATAAACAGTCCTGAATTTGCCATTGCTGTAAGCAAGGGGAAAGAAAAAAGCTCTGGGAATGGCAGAAATCACAACCATGTTGTCAGAGCAGGAAGGAATTCACGTGCACACTGTGTGTGCTGGTGCTCAGCAGAGATGTAGCAATGGCTTGTGGAATGCTGATTAGATCCAGCTCTTAAGGACCAGACCTCAGCCTTGATGCAGACAGCCTGTCTGAAAGCACTGTGCTCTTCTGAAGTGCAAAAGCGAGCAGGAGATGTCACCATCACAGACAGCTTTACCACACCAGAGCATAACACTTGGTCCCTCTTTGCATTCAGACATCTGATTCTGGTAAGAACAAGACAGGCTTCTCCCATTAACATCTCCACCACCGTTGATGTTTTGCAGACAAAGAAGTATGCAGATGTGATCATCCCCCGAGGAGTTGACAACATGGGTAAAAGGGAGTTCAGTTCTCTGCCTGCTTTCTCTGGGGAGACCACCTTTGGGGTTGGGGAGGCAGAGTTTGTGGCAGCTGGTGCCTTGCAGGCACGCTTCTGAGTGTGCTGTTCTGTTGGAGGGCTGCAGGGGAGGGAGCTGCTCAGGGCCTGGCTGGGGTTATCAGCTGCTCGGCCTGTAACAAGCAATAAGCAGTTGTAGATGCAGAACACTGAGTTTAAAGCTGATGTTGCAGTTTCTGGTCTCTGTTGAGGTGCAGAGGGTTGGCATAGTTTTGTGTGATAAAACTTGACTCACATAGGGCTGCGTGCTCCACGTATGGTAGCTCAGCCAAGGAAGCTTACGTGTATCTTGTGCTTCCCACTCCTCTCTCTGCAGTGGCTATAAACCTCATAGTCCAGCACATTCAAGACATCCTCAATGGAGACATCTGCAAGTGGCAGCGAGGGGCAGTGAACGGACACGGTCGGACCTACAAGCGCCCGTTCTCTGAGCAAGCAGAGAGCAGCAGTGTGCTGGCTGCTGGCAAGCGGTCCCACCTGGAGTCCAGCAGCCGTCCACACTAACCCCAGTCTGAAGGATTTGCCTCTAGTTCAGACCAACACTGCAGACAGCTTTGGGAAAGAAAGACTGCAACAACTTGATCGGTGAAGTGCCCTTTAAATCATCACAGCAGCGGAGGTGATAGTGGTGCGAAACCTCTCACAGAGAGGAAAGAGTTGGACTACGGCCCCTCTCCCCTCCAAAACCCTTCCCCTTCCTCCCTAAGGTGTCTGAATCTGTACAATTACTCAGTGAGATCATTTAAGGCAGTTCTGCTTGCCTTCTTAATTTTCCAGATGGAATCTTAATGCTGAAGTCTATCCTGAAAGTAACCAGGCATTTAGAGACCCCATTTTCCTGATGACACTTAGCAGCGAGGTTCACTGCCTGAACAGTCTCTTTTTCCAAGAGGCTCCTGCTCTGTTAATTTCAACAAGCAGGTACAGTTCTTACTCTTCTCCCACCTTGCTTGGACTGTTATGTTCTCACATGGCTCTGGCCAACCTCCTTGGCACCCCAGGGCAGCTTGTGGGGGCAGGAACACAACCTTATGAGCACAACCATAGAGGAATCTCTCCCCCAGGTTAGAGAGAAGTTTCCATTTGTTAATGGAAACTTACTCTTCACTGAGGGGGGGAAGGCCCAACAAGTAGTATGGTACTTGTTCCTATGAAGGAATTGCACCTTGCTGTGCTGTATGCAGAGAAGGCTTCTATTTTTGTACCCAAACAGTGTTTCCTTTACCACAGTTAACTGAATGTGTGAGCTCCAACTGGATTGAGTTGCTCATGGAAACGGAAACGTGACCTTGTCAGTGGTAGTGTCTTTTAGGGCATTTCTATACTGCTGGCTGCAGATTCTGCTGGGCAGAGTCCATCTACTTCCAGAGCTGGGTGGCAAAACTGACAAGGGGAAAGCTGTGAATTGCAAGACCCTCCTTGTGCTGCCACAAACAGCTGTCTAAATGTTGTTTTACCATCAGCCAGGGTCATGGTGACTAAATGGATGAATGTTCTGATTTTCTAACAAAAAAAAACAAAACCCAACAGACTAGAGGCTGGAAGTACAAACAGTGACATCCCAATTTCTGCCATTTATCCCATGTAACATGTAACTTCAGCAACATAAAGTTTCAGGCAAAGAATGCAAAATGAAATTGGGCCTTTGAAAATGTCCGTGTTATATGCTTCTGAAGTCTATAATTACAGAGTAATTTTAAGAATGGGGTGGGGGGAAATGTAATTAAGAGGGACTTTTTGATATTTTATGTTTGATTTTTTTCTAAACTTAAATCTGGCTGTGTTGGTTATGGGTGTGTTACTTTGGCTAATAAAGATGTGAACAATGAACAGAAACAACCATTTTATAGAAAAGCTTTTGTGTCTACTGCACCAACACCAAGAAATGCTTCTTGAGATGCTCTTACAATCAACAGTTCTTTCTCACCTTGTTTAAACCATTTCAGTGCTGTAATGGCTGAGCTTTAGAGATAAAAAAACAAAACAAGAAATGCAGTCTGTGCGTCATATTGTTGTCATCAGTGGACACGAGTAAAGGTAAATTGTTATCTACTACTGAGCACTGTTCTCCAACATTACATTTCTGTAAGTCAGACTGACAGAGTGTAAGATACTGCACTGAAGCACTCGCTATCAGTGCAGCTTTAAGGAGGAGCAACACAGTAACTAAATCCTACTTTGAATGAGTGTAGTGTTTGATCATACCTTCTTCATGGGGAGAAGATTGAAGGCAGCCCGGAATAGCATTTGTTAGGGCAGAAAGGAATGCCACAGTAAAAAGCATCCTGGTCTGTTTAGGACTGGTGTTCTTGGTCAGCTCTGATCTCCTGACTGCTGCAGCCACTAAATAAATAAAATCAGATGTGGCAGAAATACTTGTCCCTTAGTGACTGCTCGTACAGAGCTAGCAGACATTCCCAATGAGAACCCCCAGTCCTTAACACACACCTTCTGCCACCCTGTGAATTTCCCTGCTGCTGCATGTCAGGGCACAGGCTGAGTTACCCACAATGTTTTTAACCTGAACCGATGTGTACAGGTCAGAGCAGGTTTCCTTGACCCCACGATTCCTTCGACTCGTGCTGCAGCTCTGTAAGTACAATACAGCTGTTATTGGTAGCAGGCCATGGAACGGTGCTCATACTTACTTAAAACATTCAATAACTACCAATAAACTCTCAGTTCTTCATGAGAGGTGTGCTGCCTTCTTTTACCTGCAGTGAGGCTGTCAGTGTCACTGTTTTCGGATGAGGATGTTCCAGCTGTCCTTCCAGCGCAAGGCCTTGAGCTCAGCCACAGACAGGGGCTCCCCATAGCTCACAGGGCTGAATGTGTGATACACAAGGTACACTGAGGAGAACCAGGCTACGATCAGCGCGTTGAACATGCTCTGGGGAAGCAGAGATCTGGGACAAGAGAGGGAAAGAGCTGTCAGATTACATCAGTGCTAGCCAACAGCCCGTCCAAAACAAAGAGTAATTGTGGTTTCTCTTCCTAAGGAAAATGCCACTGTTGGGAAAAAACACTGCCTTCCTGCAGCAGCTTGCCAAGGTCTCAACCCTGGAGAAAAGGACTGTGTCACTTGTCTACCAGAAAAAAAACTACATACCTGCAGAGATGATCGCTGAGATGCTGTAATACAATGGGAATCAGGAGAATCTGGAATGTGAGGGCAGGCAAGTAGTGGTACAGGAAAAGTGTCTTCTCCATCAGGAAGAAGGGCAGGTAATTCACAAGCCAGCCTCCAACGCAGATCTGCCCAGCTGACACCCACAGCTGCCATGCATCTGCAGGAGACAGGAGAACATCTCTGACTCGGATAGCTCAGAGCACTGACCCTGTAAATTTAAGTCTCTCAAAGGTCAGGGCTTGTTTGAAATAAACTTCTCTCCACACAGACACTATCATCTATTTCTATTTTAAGTAAGTCTCTCACAAAAGGGCTGAGTATAAATCAAATCTGCTGCCTGGAGGTGTCTTAACACTGAGAGAGTAACTCAAGCACCATGCTGGCTCCTACACAGCCTCAAGAGGTCATAGTCACATGGCAATGACCAAAATCTTTGTGTTCCACAAGGAAAAATGTCAGGGTTAGGGGACAGGAAAAGGTGCTACAATAATCAAGCATATAGCTATAAAAAAAAAGTACAGCTTTAGGTCCATTAAAGTCTAATAGACCAAGAGATACCCACGAGAGATTCCCCAATGGAATCAGACCTTCAGGAATATCATAAATTGTTCTCCTCCGTCGAACCAAGTACCACAGGGACAGACACATGTAGATCACAGCAGCAATGTTAGCTGAAGCCCAGGTGAGAACATTCCCAAGGAGATGGATCTGGGCCTGCCAGACAGAAGATGGTCTAAGCCAGAAGCAGGAACACACTGCAGTTCCTTTAGGTAACTTAAAATTAATCAATATTTTATATACTTGCTAAATTAAATGTCATAGTGTGCATGGCTGGTAATGTGAGCTTTTTCTTATCAGAAAGCTGACAATAAAATTCAAGTCTCTTTTGTTATGTATGGCATTTAAAAGATGCTATTGGAGATCAACTCATCTTCTAAATGGAAACTAGAAGCCTGCACTTTTTCTTAAAAAAAAAAATCCTCAAGAAAATGCTGCTTGCTTTTAAATGTTAGAAATTCTTAACACAGTAAGAATCCATCCTGGACCAGCAACTTGGATAGAACTGTGACCCTGCTCTCACTCAGACATGTCAGAACTGAAGCCTTTCCTCCCCAGGTTCACATTTACTCCCCCCGTGCTACTCACACCAGAGGTTGGATGTAGCCAGTATGCAATATTTGTGTCCATTGTGATCCAGTCCAGAGCAGAGGAGCTGTACTTATGTTCTGTGTCTTCATTTTTCAATGTGAGTATCTTCCACTAGAAAAAAAAAGTAAGTAAAGGCTTTCAGAATTAGAGCAGATAGCAGGCAGAGATGAGCAGCTGCAGATGTGAGATGTTAAGTTCTCAACCTAAGCGTGGAGAAAGACTGTTCATATCTCAGACCAGACTGGCTATCTATCAATAAAATGGTTTTATTTGCTCTTATATAATGCACTTTTCTGAGTGAAATTCGGAAGTATCAGTCAGGGGCATCAACACTGCAGACAAAACAACACTGCAGTTCAGTTTCAGAGAACTTCTGCATGCCTGACTGCTCTTCTTCCTCTCCTTTTACACCATCACTTGGGCACTCATCATTCAGTAGCACAGCTGTGCTGTCATCCAATGCCTAAAAGCATTCAGATTTTTTCTCCACTAAAAAAGCCAAGCTACTCTATCAGCATGGAAGAAACAAATTCTCAGTCTCAGAGACGGCAGAGATTATTTGGTTCCTGTTCTGCAATGGAAGAAAGGATGAAAGAAATACATTTACCTGCAGTTCTGTGAACTTTGCCAAGAAGCTTAGGTTTTTACTTATATCCATCCGTGTGGGAGAGTGCAGTTCCACTTCCCTCTCTTTTTGCTCTTGGCCTGGAAGAAGACACCACTGTTTAGAAACAATAACATAACAGCCAGAAACCCCCAAAGGGAGGGCCTGTATCACACACCCCTGGCTCCTCAGACTCCAGGAAGCCCTTCAACACCTTGCAGTCCAATTATATGAGCTCTCTGAGGAGATCTGTGAGGATTCTGACACTGTGGTAGAACTAAAGCTCACAGAAGAACTGCCCAAACCCACTACTTGGGCTGAGTGCAGTAAGGACATCACGGTGTCAGTGACCCTGAGAACACACCCGCTCCGTCCCTTCCACCAGTGTACGATGGGAAGCTCCCCCAGACACAGAACTATGCTCAGGGAACAAGGCTGAGACATACTTTTCCCATATCTGTGCTCCTCCACGTTCCACACCATGCTCTGGTGGTAGCCTCTGGACAGCTTCTCTCCAACCACCTCCAGCTGCCGGTATCCCCACTCAGGTAAAGATGCTCCGCTGAGCTGAAAGTGAAAGTGCAACTCACAGCCCTGCTACTTTGAACCTCAGGCTGGAAGCTCCTAAGCCTGACTGTACAGGCAATCACAGCAAGGGCCTGCTACAAAGCACAGGACGAGTCACCATGCAACACATCTGAACAGATGCTACAGCCATAAAGTCAACAATTCTGGCAAACTTTGTGAGGGGATCCTTCACTATCCCATCTGCTGTCACACACCGAGCACAGACTCAGTATCTAAGGCTCACGTGTGTACAGTGGTCAGAATTTTCTGAGAAACAGGACAGCTCTGCATGCTGGAAAAGAACGAAGCAACTACCTGAGACACACACCACCACATTGAGCAAGTTCACTGTTCCCTTGAATTAACTTTTGTTTGTTTCATGTAGTTTAGACATTGTGGAACAAAGAGATCAGTATTCTATGAGCTTCTGAGAGCTGCATGGAAGAAAAACTGCAGGCAAATAAACATAAATCCATTTACCTTTAGCACTGCAGAGGTGTTCACGTGAACAAACCTCACTTCCGACAGAATGGTCTTCCACACATCCGTGTCAGACTCCCGATTTACAATTTCCTGCAGTGGTGAGATGTCTTTTGATTGGCATTTTGTCTCAGCTACTTCTGGTGGAAAACGATGAGCTCCTCCCTTCCCTTTGACTACTCACCACTCTCCAGAGATTCTGTGCTGGCATGGAAATGTTATAATCTATATAGCAGGAAACTTCTTGGGAGTGGGGGCTAAGAGGAGCAGCAACATCATGCCTGTAAGATAAAGTAAGCATTCACAGATCCTCTAATACCATTTCCCAAATTCAAATAAAAACATACCCATAAACGTACTGGATTGGCTTAGTTAAAAAGCAAATAACCCATGTAAAAAGACTACACTGTTTACTCTGAAAGAGAACACTACCCACTACCAAGAGCTGCCAGCAGCAGCCAAGGAGGAAGCCAATAAAGACAACTGCTATCCTGGGCTGGAGAACAAGCACTGCTTGTGACAAACAGGGATGCTGTTCACTTGGTTTTTCAAAACTGAACAAATCGGGTTTGGAAGGAACACAGCAAAAGCCCAGAATGCAGAATGCCTCCCCTTCCTAATCAGAGCAATATTCCAGCTCCGGCTGACTCCCTTTCAGAAGCAGCCAGGAGGCCACATTCATACTGCAGTCTTTGCAGAACAGCCAAGAATCCATGGCAATGAGCCATGGCACACTGCATTCTCCAACACATCCTCCTAACTCTCTGAGTGTGCCCTTCATGCAGGTGAAGACAGTGGAGGCAGCAGATGGCTTTAGGCTAACTGTCACCCAAAACACGCCCTGAGTATTCTGGAGAGGAGGCAGGGAAGGGTGAGCCCTCACCATGAGGGCTACGTATTTAGGAATCTGTGAATTATCCTAGCCCCACCATTTTGGGAATCAATCCGTTTCCAGTGCAACTGAGACACAGCAAAGCAGAATGAGCCAGAGATCCCAGCAGAGCAAAGGATGAGGGAAGGACTCACGTGTTGAGGTACCGAGTGGTGATGCCATGGACCAGCTGCACGATGTGCCCGTGCCTGACAGGACGGGGTGGGTTACTCACCACCAGCTGCTGCCTGGTGGAGTGACACACGAGAGGAAGTGGTCACATTCTTTTTTCTGAATTAAGCAAGCTTGTCACGAGCAAACCGTTAGGTCAAGATACCACAGTAAGGACAGATATCTAGGCATTAAGACAGGAAAACCAAGTAATCTATAGGACACACCAGAATGGAAGGAAAGCTCATCAAGGCAAAGGCGAATTAAGGGCAGAATGACTCAGGGGATTGGCAATGGGATGCCAACACCCCAGCCATTAAGTCAGTGGTCCGAATTCAGGTCAGCCAGGAACAAGTTCAGATTATTCCCACACCACAGCTGTTTGGTGGCTTATGTGAAACGTAAGTGTTTCAGATAAGTCTGGCAGGCGTTGTTACTACAACTGATGTCACTTTTGGCACGATCATAACAGAGATCAATGGCTCTCATTTCCATCATAGAGACCAAACTCTTATCTTTTGGACTCGGCTAACACATGCTTTGGCAAGGAGGAACTCTGCAGCTCACCCAGCTGCTGCCTGTACTTTGTTGTTCTAGAGTGAACTTCACATCCTCCACGGCACTTTGAGGACATTTAAGTAGATCCTGGGTTATCTGCTGTTCCCACAAAGATTCTGTTAGAGTCCCCACCTGAAAGCTTTGCACTGTGGACAAACTTTCCCAGTGCAGATATGACTTATAACGGCACATGGTCCTTTGGGTAGGACTGTTTATGCAGTTCCCAGAGCAACCTAAGAAACCTACAAAAGCAACTTTCTGATCAGTATGCAACGATATCACACCAGAGGTTTCACAGCCAGAACTGTGAAAACAAAGAGTCCTGTCCTTCACTGACAGCTGAATGGTAAAATGCTTTAGCACAAACCAAGCCCTCTCACACTCAGACACCCACTTGGAATCCCTCCTCATATGGCAGATTCTGCAGCTCATCCCACACTTTCAGTACAAAGAAATACTCATTCTGTAGAAATGATTTCTACTGCCTTCTGGGACCCATTCAACTTTGATAGAACTCATCAAAACACTCTAAATGCCACAGCTCACACACTTCAAAAGGCAGAACTCCACTTTCATGCAAAGCACCTGAACAGTTCCCACCAGTCTCATAACCCTTTAAAGTTCCCCTTGTGCATAGCACAACCCACAAATTGGGCAGATGCAGTTCAGACAGAATTTTTAAGTCCTCAGTAATGCTACTACCATGTTGAGGAGCATGGTGCAAACAGCCACTTTTACCAGCTCTGCAGCTGAAATTACTTGCTCATGATCACACATGGCCTCTATATCAAAGTCGTGCCTGAAGCAGCTTGGTATTTAGATCTCCTGCATACTCACATTCCAGGATCTTTGACAATCCACCAGTTGTTCACATCCTTAAAGGGATAACAGGTCACCTGTTGCTGATGGGAACTACCTCGGCCATTCTCATACCTTTACAGACGTGTAAAAAAACAAAACAGAACAGGTGTGTAACTGCACATTTCTGTGCTCCACAGTCAATACAACACAAAGCAGCACCAGATCACTGGCTCCGTTCCTATGCAAAACACAGAATCCATGCATTTGCACTGTTCTCAGAAGGCTTAATGAAGAAACTGCCAGGACCCAAACTTATTTAGAACCAGAGCATACCTAACCACACAGAACCAACCAGATTCCTCACCTGATGGGATAAGTATTTGTGTGAGAATGGAGCCAACACTGCATGGGCTTGCCCAGCACGTTCCGCAGAGTAATCTGAGAGCCATAGGCCACCTCTAAGGGCTGGCCCTGAGTGATTCGAGCCAACCCACCCTGAGAAACATAATGATAGGATAAGTGGAAATAAAAAGAAACAACCTAGAGGCTGTTTAAATTCTACTCAGAGTCACTTGTCACTTTAACACAGCAGTACCTTAGCATAACGCCTTCTCATCTGATGTTACCTACAACAATCAAACCTTGCACCACTTTCAGCAGAAAGCAAATACACACAAGCCTGTATTGGGATCTTAAGGAATATCCCTTGCTTTTTCATGCTATTTCAATAGGCAGACTAAGTACTCCAGTTCTACAGAAGCTCATCTTGCATTTTAAACTTATACTTAAGATAAGAACTCAATTAAGAGTTCAGTACTGTATCTCCCAGTGCAGAGTTTCCTGTAGGAAGGGACAGATCTTCAGCTTAAGAGCAACACCTTGGTTCACTGGGAGAAAAGTTTTTATCTGCTATTGGATTTCAGCCCTCAATTTTTCAACTTAAAGCCATACTACAGCAGCAACATAGTAAAATAACATAAAGGGAACAAATATGTGGGATCCAAGGAACAAGAACACAGACCTTTCTTCTAACAGTGACCCTAAGAAACATCTCCTCCCCTTCTCCCCTAACAAATCTGCTTCATGACCACATTTCCCTTACCTCTAAGCTGGCTTGGAAAGCACTTGTCATAATCTGGTCATGAGGCCCAGAGCGATACAGCAAAGTCAAGTGAACATAGAAGAAGGAGAGGTACATGGCCACTGGGATGATGAGGAGGGTCAGTCCCCTAGCTAGGAAATGGCACAGCAAGGAAACCTGGAAAAACACAGAGAACTCACCAGTTTCATGCTCCAAGTGTTAAAAATCCTAAAAATAACAGCACACTTGCTGATAAACAAGCTTTGTTTGCTCTTTTTTGAGTTTCCCCAATCATCCTCACTCATCACTAACTTTGAGGACAGCTGGATAATCTCCACTGAGGATCTGAACTGGAGCCAGCAGGAGTTATGTGAAACACTACGATTCTGAGCCACAAATCACCATTACACAGATAAGAGCAGAAAAGCCAGTCAGACACGAATGCTTTTCTTAAACTTAACTCCATATTCCCCAGTAACTGAGCTGAAAAGCCACTCTAAGACATGAGGGTTTGCAGACTACAACAAGGAATGCTAGTGTGAAAAACACCTAGAGCCAGCATCATTATCTGTGGGCTTGCAAGGCTCCCAGGTGGCCCTTGTTGTGCTAAGTTATATGTGATATATCGTGCATGTTGTACCACCTACATTTGACAAGCTCCGGTCTCCTAACATGTGCCAGAAGTGGAGTCCTGCAATGGCCAACAGCAGCATATAGGTAAACAGGCCCATGTATTTCACTCTGAAAAGAGAATGCACAAAAACTGAACAGGGTTGAGGACTACACAAACCTACAGCCATTATTTAGTGCATGATGTAAATGTTCAAGCTCGCTTGAATCCGGTGCATTTAATTCCAAGGGCTTAGGTTTGTGACTTGTTTGATACAACAACATAAATAAGCTTCAAGGTATTACAACACTTGATGATGTCATTTGTTTGCTCATTACATTAAATAACTGCAGTGACAAGGACAGTGAACCCTCCAGATAACAAGGTGGTACATCATAAAGCAAAGGGTCCCTAAATTCAGACTTATTGAAGCCTGAAGTGATGAGGAGGAAGAGGTGAAACACTGATGCTATTGTGTAACATAAGGCCATCTCCACAAAACACCTATCTCACACAGGACCCTCTAATGCACGGTATTGCCCACTCAGAGCTGACATCCTCTCTATACCAACAGTCTAACTCATAAAAAATCATGAAGGTATCTGCTCAGAACAGCACCAAGAACAAGTCTTGAAAATCTGAAGCACCACTGATACCTCAGATGACAGGTGGGAGTGTCAGCTCACTACAACACAGACCAACATGCCACCACTTACCCAACAGCACAAGAACAAGCTACTCCAGTCAACAGAAGCCAAAACCACCACTTTCCGGAGAAGGAACTTAAATAAAAGGACAAAGGAAACAATGTTATGGTGACATTTGAGCACATTCTTAGCAACCTGAATTCAGAACAGATCTGCTACTCCTTATCCTACCCAGAGGTATCTCATTCTGAACCTCCCAAACCACAAACTCTGATCCACAGGATGTTCTCAGATGTACCTCCCTGTTTCCTGAAAAACAACACCAAACACTATCTCCCTTCTGATGCTAACAGAAAAGAAATGCATTAAGTCATTTGCTTGGCTCAGTTTGCAGATGATTTTACTTTACTCAAGATTACTTCAGTTTATCCTCTGCAAGGATCAGAGCATGTGTGAAGTCACAAGAAAAGAGACAAAGATCCCTAGATTCAGTGACTGTAAATGGTAACAAGGGAGCAGTAATGCATGTACTTATCATCTGTGTTTCTGTGTATGGAAGGAAAAGTTTAAAAAAAAAACAGGAGGACAAAGAAGTGCTCCAAGGGACTTTAAGTTTATCATCAAATAAAAAGACAACCTTAGTACCAGTTAAAATAGTCTTTAAGTCTGCTCAGAAGATTAAACTGTTGGGCAGCTGTATTAAGGGAGTTACAGAAAACTGAAGTGACTTAAAGAAAAACAAACATACAGTCTATAACTGAAAGAGTCAACATGCAAAAGGATGTGAGACAATTCAGCTTTACCTGTGCCTCTGCAAATTGTAGAACTTCAGGTAGGACAAAACTGAGAGTAGGATAAAAAAAATCAATATGGATTCCAGAAGCATGAACCTTGACTGAGTGATCAGAGAGTTCTCTGCCAGAAAGAGACAGACACAAAATCAGAAAAACACCTCAGACAGTAACACCATTACTGAGCAGAAGGACCTGCCTGCCCCTTTCTGGAGAGTCAATTCACATGCAGTCCTACTGGCTACAGTATGGAGGAGCTGGGTTTAAAGGAACAAAACCTTTTCAGCATGAGCAGAATATATGGCCAGTGTCTCTACAGACAAAAACAATCAGCAGTCTGTCAAACAGCAGAGAAAGCCCCTGTGTTTGCCTACAAGAGGCAAAGAAAATCAGTGCTGGGAGACCCAGACAGGTAACATAAGTCAAGGCAGTGCACCTTCTATGTGCTCTACAATTTCAAAAGCAGAAGACTCTTCTCTCCCTGTATGGAGAACAGGGCTCTGGGGAACAAACTTACCTAAGAGAATCAGAAGAGCAGCTCCAAGCGCAGCACAGTGGGAGAACTGCAGCTCTACCAAAATCTGGTATGCTAATGGGATGCAGAGAGCACCAGCCAGCGCTGGCAGGAGCCGCAAGGACCAAACAGGAACGTTCATGCTGTATTCTGAGATCAGAGAGAACAGTTACACACACAGACACTGTGCTGGAAGATACTCACTGCAGATAAGGCAGATCGATGCAGAACTCCTTACAACCACAACTACGTTCAATGAGTTGCTGAATTTAATTCCAGCTTTCAGTACCTTACTGGGAGGCTTCTATTGCTTAAACTGTTTAACTGATTCTAAAAAGTTTGTGTTACAGAAACATAATATCTTAAATTTCCATTAAAGACCTGCAGAAGATTTAGTTCAGAGAACTGAAGGTGTCAGAACATTTTTTCCACTAGTCAGGCAAAAAGAATGTCAGCTGCTGAAATATGACCTTTTTCCCAAAAGAATGAGACAGTGAAAATCAGTTTTTACCAGCTCCAATCCTGTTCCATAAGAAGTTTCCATCAAATCCTCCTAAGTAACCTACAACATAAGCAACAATTCAGAACTTCCAGCATCAAATCAAGTACAAAAACTGGTGCTAAACTGGTCCTGGAACCATTTCACAAACACATAGCATCTCTATGCATGCAAGCCCTCTTTCCCAAGCTGATCCTCTTTTGTACTGTTCTACCTGCAGCAGTGCTTGATAATATGCAAAGGTACAAACAATATAAAATGGGAACAATAGATTCTCAGTGACAAAGTTATATGTATATTTAACCTCTCCTTCCCATACAGACATTTCTGTGCTGTGCATTTCCCAGCTACAGAATAGAACTTATGCCTCAGTCTGCTTGCTGCCTACTATTTCTAGTCAGCAGTTCTCATCTCACTTTCCCCTTTATCCAAAAAATTGCATAACAATGAAGGAACAGATACATGGCTCTAACACTTCCCAAGTCCTCAGGTAACAGTCCTGTACCAATGCTAAACACAGGAAATACCAATTCTGTCCACATCAGAATCTCTCAGTTGCCTTGGGCTTTTCCCCATGACAGGATCTGATAACTTACTTCTAACCAGCACTTCTCTCTTCCAAAGCAACAGGCAATAGACATTGTTCAGTTTCAGGAGGCATCCTACCTCCCAAAGCTAGCAGCATATGGCCAAGTGGGGGGCCACTGTCATCCACAAAGAAGATTCTCTTCATGTAGAGGGAAACAAATTGGCCATAATAAACTTCATCAAAACTGAAACACAAGAGATACAAACACGGGTCTAATTACAAGTACTCTGCTGGGTACAGAAAGAAATGCTGACACATTGGCAGAAGGTTAACAATACAACACAGCATGGCAGTTTTAGCCCCCTTATCTTCCCCTCCAGGGTTCTACTAGGGAGACACTCTGCTCTTTCATCCCCTTATTCTTACCTGAAAATGCTTAAAAAACAAAAGTCCATGTCATTATAGTAGGAAATAAACTGTTCTACTCACACAACAGCACGTGGATAGGAAAGCCCCCATAGACGGCTTATCAATCCCAGGACAGTCAATGCCACAAGGTTGACATTTATCTCTGCAGTGACCACAACTGGGTTCTTCAGAAATCCCAACATCCTGTCAAAGGTCTGTCCAAGCCTTCAAGAACAGAGAAGCACAGCAATCACCATTTTGCTCAAAATCTGGTTGCTAGCTGATCATCTGACAGCAAGCATGCACTGCTACTTCTGCAGTAGTTCATGGTAACTATCTTCTGTTCTCATTTTCAGTATTTGTGTGTTCTCTGCTGTAGCTACAGTGGTAACTCTGAGAATGGTGTTACTAAACTACCCTCTGCTCACACACGTTTAACTTTTCACTTGCCCTACATGCATGTAGGTCTCTGTCCTCAGTAGCAAGATGGAATCATAGAATAGCTTGGGCTGGAACGGACCTCAAAGATCATCTTGCTCCAGCCTCCCTGCTGTGGGTAGGGCTGCTACCCACTAAATCAGGCACTAGATCAGGCTGCCCAGGGCCCCATCCAGCCCGACCCTGAACACCCCCAGGGATGGGACAGCCACAACTTCTCTGGGCAGCCTGTGACAGCACCTCACCGTCCTCTCAGTGAAAAAGTTCCCTGACATCTATCTAAATCTCTCCTCTTTGTGCTAAACAAAGCTCCTATCCCAAACTGATGCTGCTGATAGGCAAGTCACATGTTCAAACACACATTAAAAAAAAAAGATGGGCTACTTCCCTGCAAACTGGGTGTATTTGCTCACTAGGTGGTCCCACAAACATCCCTTAAAAGCTGGGTACTGGAAACCCAAAAGTGATGTAGGACTGCAGCGCAGCCTATTGGAGGAGTGCTGCAGAATGCAGGACTGAACTTTCTCTAAGCAGAACTGATAGAGGCAAGGCATGCTGCCAGGAAATACCAGGGAATTGGTGTTGCAGCTCCTCACCTCAGTATCACTGAAAGCTACTGAAATAAATTCCTTCACGTGGCTTTGATCAGGGGTGAGCAAAGCAGGATGAGAGCACATCACCGCCACCAAACGCAGTGCCACCGTCCTTGTTTCTTGCGACCTACAAAACACAAGTGCTGTTCAGCTACACGCTGCCCTGGGAGCCCAAAGAGCACTACGATAGGGAAACAAATCCCACTCTCCCTGCAGCATAAGCAGGCTCCAAACCTCAGGCAGGAGTACGGCCCCTCGCCTTATTCATATACTTCCCGGAGCCCTGTAGAGGTGAACGGAACCACCACACCTCAGCCGCGAGCCTTAGGAGGGGCAGCAGGACGCCGAATGTCCCCCACCACCCTGTTCCCCTCTTGAGATTTATGGGGAGCAGAAGGCCCACTGCTTCTATCCCCACCCTGGCTCCATCCCCGGTCCCGGAGCTTTCTGGGACCAACACAGCACTCCCATCCCGAGCCTCCCCACCTGCAAGGGACCTCGCGGCCGCTCTGAGCGCTCCGAGGTGAGGTAAGACCACCACCCCCTCAGCACCAGGCCTCGTGTCCCTGCCTCGAGGGCACCAAGCCTTGCGCCCCCACCCCTGGAGCCTCACAGAGCTGTGGGGGTGGGAAGAGGAGCAGCGGGCCCAGGGCGACCCCGACCTGAAGAGACCGCAGCCGGAAGTGCCTCAGCCCGCCGCCCGTCACGCCGGAAGTGACGTCAGACGCAGTGGGCGGGGCAGATCGTCGTCATAGCAACCTCTCCCCCCCCCCCCAAACCGGGGA
>VXAB01000439.1:216308-286265 GCA_013399175.1 Odontophorus gujanensis
CTGCTCGCGGCGGCCTTGAACCCACCGAGGAACCGAACAGAGTTTGAGAAAAGCATCATCTGCTTTATTTTTTGCGAGTTTTTTTTGTCGTTTTTTTGTCGTTTTTTGTTTTTATTATTTAAATAAGGAGAATTCTTTCATATGGAAAGAGCTAATACAATCACATATTTGAAAGGAGAAACAATAGGTACTGAAATGAGGAAAAAGGGCAATAAAGAGTGTGCCGCAACTGGCCTGGTGATGCCACGACTGGAGGTCAGGTCCGAGGAAGAGTTTCCAAAAAATATTAACAGGTTGCACATTACACAATTATCCATCGTCTGCCCTTTCAAATATCTGGTCTACATGGAAAGACAAAGAAAGGAAAGGCCAAAAAAAAAAAAAAAGTACTATACAGGTCACAAGGTTAGCGGGGAAAAAACAAACTATACACGTCATGGGGTTCAAAGCTCAGGGTACAGAAGCCCCTTGAGAAACAACGAATGTGATCCAGAGGCAGAGGGAGGGCTGCAGCCCCCAGGGCACGACTGTGGCTGCAGCCACGGGGACCTGTGGAAACCAAGGGGGTGTCTGTGGCCACGGGGATCATCTGGTGGTCTATGGGGGGAAAAAGAAGCAACAACTTGAAGCCAACCCACTGCTGCTGCCCCTTCCCAGCCTGCTCCAGCAGAACACCTGTCTGATGGGCCACCCAAGTATGCCTGTTGTAAAGCGATCTTTATTTACAGGTGTATCTGTCTTTAAAAGAAACTGAGCTGCTGGATATCAAAAATAACCCACAATACAAGGATTAACCCATGCCTAACTAAGCTGGAAGCAAAACAGAGGTCAGCAGAATGCAACAAAACGAGATATCAGCATGCAGTGAATGCAGCAGCCTGCCAGAATGTGAGACAGCAAAAAAAGCTAAGCTCATTGTTTTAGTATACATCCATGAATACAGAGGAACCACAGGGCAGCTTGTAGCTACACAGTATTCTTGCAAGGAAGCTGTTCAGTGTGTCTGCACGAACACAAAGGTGGAGTTCAATGGGCTGCAACACATTCAGAGTGGCTGACTACTGCACAGCTGTCACGTGGCAGAGCCAAGAGGGGATTAGGAATGATCAACAATACCTGTTTCACCAGTGACTGTGCTGCTTCCACCTGTCATCTGAAAACACTGCAGCTTTTTTCCCCCCCTTAACCTTTTTTATTGTTTTTCATTGTGGGCTAAAAGCAGACTGAGCTGGAAAGGAAAGCAGCACCAAATGCAGCTGGCTAGGCTGTGAATCACTGCACACAGAGCTGGTTCACAAGTGCAACTGAGACCTGCAGCTGTACAAAACAGCACAGGCAGCCCCTGAACACTTCTGCCTCACCCATTTTTGCTGAAAATACAGATCCCTCCCACCACACACCACACCTTTCCAGCAGAAGGTGCCTACTATTTAGAATTCCAGTCAAAATGAGAGCAAAACGAAAGCAACTTGCAAAGAAATAAATCATTAGGGCCCTACCGTTCAGCAGCAGAGACAGTAAACTGAAGTATCCCCTTTTAAACATCAGCATTTTACACACTGCCATTCTCTATCTCCCAAGATGAATTTTTTTTTACCAACATTCCAGCACCCCTGGCCTTTCTGCACCTTGAGAATCAGAGACTTTGCTTCTGACTCAGGAGCACTGCTGTAACCTTGTACTAGCTTTAAACAAACAAACAAAAATATATGCCGGAGAAGGATATTGCACCTTAGAAACTTGGGCTCTAAAACCACGTTCCATCACACAAAATTCCATTAAGTGGAAGAGTGTCTTGTCAACTGCTGCTGACAGTCACACAAAGGAGAGGAATGGAATGAAGCTTACATGCATTTCTTGGCCTTTCCTACACAGAATAATTCAGACATAATATATAAATAGAGCAGTGAAACAATTACTTTTTCACCTAGACCTACAACATCAAATATGTATAAATAAATTCTAGTGTTTTATTCTGTTGGGGGAAGGATGGGAGAGGTTAAAAGAGAAAGAAGGGTGACCTTTTTCAACAGGAAGTATTGTAGTTCTGATGGCATTTACACCAGAGGGACTGCAATAAGTTGCGTATAGCAATAACCCAATTTCTCCAACACATCTGACCCTTTAAGAGTCAAACAGGTGGGAGGAAAGAGGTTAGCTCTTTGTAATATTTAAGTAGTGTTATCAGGATAGGAAAGACATGAGAAGAAGGGAGCCTGGGTTGAGTATCTTTAGCCATTACAGTTAGGCTCTGGGTTGACATTAGCAGGGCCAGCTGGGCAGGAGGAGAATAAAAAAGAAAACAAACACTTCTGTTGTTCGTGATATTCCACGGAAGAAAATAAAAAGTGTGGTGGGATGACTTACTGGTGGAAAATCTTTGGAAAATGTTGGGAGCAGGACTAGCAGGTGAGGAAGCAAGTCTGGGAGTTGTCTGAAGCTTGGGGAAATATCTGTCGCTTAATCTCAAACCCTGTACTTTGAAGGAGGATGGCTAGAGGATGGCTGGCACACTCTGCTCTGAA
Organism: Odontophorus gujanensis; assembly: GCA_013399175.1. Taxonomy (NCBI): domain Eukaryota; kingdom Metazoa; phylum Chordata; class Aves; order Galliformes; family Odontophoridae; genus Odontophorus; species Odontophorus gujanensis. Next base: position 218,834 of record VXAB01000439.1, read on the forward strand.
GTTTAAAAAAAAAAACAAAAACCATAAAACATGAGAAATAAAAGAGCTCTTATTCTTCTTAAAAGTACCATCCTATCCCCCTTTCCCTTCATGTTCTCTGCCACAGTCAATGGGGAATTCTATGGAAAAGGTACATTACTATGCCTAAGTTAGTTTAGGTTTCTAAGCTCTTTTTAAAGCTACTGTATAAAATTCTTATTTATACCTAGCTTAAAATTTCAAATGCATCCCTAGAAAGTTATGAAGAATATTTCCCATAAAGGGGAAAAAAAAAAAAAAAGCACACAAACAAGAACACCTTCCAGATCCCTTCCCAAATACATTCTTTGTTCAAAATATCTTTTCTTTGGAACCACCAACAAATGACTTGCTGCCATCTAACAGATGCAGACAGCACAGCCAGTTAGCAAGCTATCATCTACTATGGAAATGAATCTCTTTCCCTCACTTCAGAGTGACCAGCCTACTTTACATTTTCAAAGAGCTAAACAACACAAACCAAGTTAGCTGGAAGTAGCTGAATTTACTTATGACTACTGTCAGCTGAAGGACTCCAAGAACTCTCAGGAGGAACTTGCAAGTCCGTTCTAAAATCTACATACACACACGCACGCACACACAACCAAAAAAATCAAACAACCAAAAAGATAAAAACCCAACCCACTCCCACTGGGACCCTCCTTTCATATACCATCAAATAAATACTGGTGAGAAGTGTAAGGTTGCGACACAGTATACACACTATATGCTATTACATCAAAACTAAAGAGGACCATTTGCTGTTCATCTGTGGAAGGAGATCGAAAGGATGATTCCAAACAGACTCTGAATCCATGCGCTTCCAATAGAAAAAAGGAGGTTCTAAGTGTGCTAAAAAGGCTGCCTTGCAGAGGAGCTCCCTTACTGATGTGTTTCTAAGCAAATATTACAAGAGGCCATGAGAGGAACAGAAAGACCTAGGGAAAAGGGAGAAGAACAAAGCTTAGGAGAGCAGCCCCAAGGGATAAGCACAATATAGAACAAGTCTCAGGAGACAAGGAATTAGAGCAGCCAAAGTAGGGAGCGTAAGAGAGCATCACAACTACAAAAAGTAGTCCAAACAAACCCGTTGGCTCTAGCCAACTCTTCTGACCCATGTGTGGTGAGGAGATTTCTCTTATGATTTTACATTTTGCAAGTCCATGATTTACATTTTGCTGCGTGTTTGGCAGTCACTAAAGAAATCTCAAACCTACAAAAACAAAAAAAAACCTTAGATCCAGAGGAGCCTGCAACAGAAGTTTGATGCATTTTTCCTTAAAACGAAAATGCCACATTTTGTTGTGCACGAGGCACCCCAAAGCTACAGTTAACATGGTGCAACTTTCAAGATTAATGCACTGATCTACTATATACTTTAGTACACATTTATTCTAATGCAAGCACTGCTTCTAGCTTAAAACAAAAATACTGAAAAATTAATGAATGCTATGAGCGTACTGTGGTTGTTTGCTTTGCTTTTACTCAATCTGAAAGGCTAAATTATCTGGGGAAAATATACTCAATCAAACTGAATTTAGAGGAGTACTGATTCTCAGCACTGCACAGAACTACATATAAAAATCAGGAGGAGTTCTGTCAGAGCATAATTTTAGTCAATGGGACTTCTGTTGTGGAAGGAATATGGAAAGCAGAAAGAAGGAAAAAAAAAAAGGAAGTGAGAGAACATATAAAAGTTCTGCTATAAACAAGGATATAGCTTTTTTCTCTGTAAAAACCTCAGCTGCCTTTAAAATGAAAAACCTCTAACTAACCCCCTCTCCTTCAGTTGCCACTCTGCTGAGACAGAAGTAGGGAAGGAGAAGGACGGGCTTTGCCAAGTGAGCTATCACAGCTACCTGTGGATGGGGAATGGGGTGGAAAAAAAAAAAAAAAGGCGTAAGCCACTTAAAAGTCACATGGTTGGTTTGTTTCAAAAGCAAGCAGGGCAATGTCATATCCACTGTTTCAAACTGCTTTGCTAGGAGAGGGACTTGAACGGTGTCACTGTAGTCAGTCAGTGTGGAGCAGGTGTAAGTCTGGTGAGATTTTCATGAGATCCAGTGGGGTTCAGTCTCAGCTGTAGAGCCTGTCAGCCAGCAGGACCAGCTGTGCATCAGTGGTGCTCCTAGGCTTTGCTTTCCTCCACTTTTACTGCCTGAGGTTTGATAGCTCCTGTGCGCACTGGTTTCATCTGGCTTGTGGAGGTTGCTTCTTGCAGCTTTACTGCTCCCAGATTGGTTTTATTTTCATCCACCCGTTGCTTTGCCTTTTGATATACAGAAAAGGAAGCATTAGAAAAAACACCTATGAACATCACTCACACAAAACATCAAATGTGCTCCAAATGCAGCCATTTCCTATGTTCTGCCACCCTTTGCTATCCTAAAACATGCAAAGAATCTCAAGTACCCCCAAAAATTTAACATAAGCACCACATGACATCCAATCCTTTAACTTCTCCCGAGCTCCAATCACCCAGCATTACTCGTAGTCTCAATACAGCACCCACCTGGTCCACTCTCTTGCCTTCCCTGAAAGGAAAATAACTTCCACATATAGCTTTACTATGCTGTCACCCTCTCAAGTACAAGGAACAAAGGTGATACTGCAGAAGCACAGACACTACTGGGTCAGAGCACTGACATACACTACCTGCTGCACATAGTGTCCTTGCACAGAGCCCATACTAACTGCTGGTCCAGATGGCTTCCCATTTGGGCTGGCAGAGCTAGGCCTGGAAATCGAAGAGTCGACAACATTCATGGAGTAAATTCTACAATGGAACAAGAACCTTATTCACGTGTGAAAGAAAAAAAACAGCAGAAAGCAGCAGTAGACAGAGCATGAGTCTGAACCCATGAACTACCCAACCCAAAAGAAAACATATGGATTGCTTAAAAGAAAAAAAAAATTGAAAGTCTCAAAGAGTTTGAGAGACCTGAAGGTTTGGAACATTTACATATTACTGCCTCTCATCTTGAGAAGATGAGACCATGCTGGGACTAAAACATTCACTCAATGATTCCCATTTTCTACCTAAACAAGAAACACACAAAAACAGAATTCCAATTTGTCTTAATATGTTGAAAACATAAGTTCACACAACTCCCACAAGTGCTAACGACCGCATCAGAGACACACTAGTCCCTAACCAAGAATGAAAGCCATTATCATATGTTCTGGTACAAGCATTTGGACTATACTAAGTATATTCTACACATGAAAACCCAAGTGGATCTTGTACAGGGATAACTACAAGCACCACATCACTGCAAATGGGGAATGCTACTTCCTCCTTGCTCAGGCTACAGAGGCCAAATTCTGTAAGTATTTACCTGTATGCATGTGGTGATGGTACAGACCCTCCAGAGGACATATTCTGTTTACCATCGGAAAAATGAAACCCTTTCATTTCCATCTGGGAGGACTACAGAGAAAAATAAACAAAAGCATATATATCATTTCCGCTTTCAGAGAAAGTCTGTTACATCATGTGAACACTTAAGCTAAACTTCTGCCCTTCTACCCATAAGCCCATTAAAAGAAACATTTTTCAGATGAAGAAAACTAGGATTTGAAGTGAAGAGAACTGCTTGTATTAAACTAACAAGTCAGTAGCACAAGCAAATACTAAACCTGGAAGTTAACTGCTGTACTCTCTCAACCCTAGAACAGACAAACTTACGATACAAATCCATCAAACCAGACATGACATTAATATACCTACTCAAACAGACAAGCCTCACAACAGTGTGAAATATCTGGGCAGTATTCCAACTGTGTCTGGAGCTCACCACCCCACAAGCACTCTGGGGAAACCTGTGTAAACATGCAATAAAGCTGGAGGCTCCAAACTGGATCAAGGCAGGATATGGATCCCTGGAAACAGAATGATGACCAGTAGTAAAACCTGAAAGACTGCTGGCCTGTGCTTTGGAGATGAGAAGAAAACGGCTCCTTTATTTTAACACCAGTATTTGCCTTTGATATTTAAGGATTCCCAACAAGCTAGTCTCTCCATTAACAAGCAAAATCAAGGAGGAAAACTTCAGTTAATCCTCACCTCCCTGCTGGCAGCAAGAACTGAAGGTTGAGATCCAGGAGGAAGAATTCTTCGGGGAGCTCCTACAGACAGGTTTTGCCCCTGAGGAAGCTGGATGGACTGTGGCAGAATCAGGGGCTGCTGGCCAGAGCCATAGCGGGGCAACGGGAGCTGGGAGCCAGGCACAGGCATGGTTAGCTGTGTGATAAGGACATGTAGGTTACTTTTTAGTAGTAGTAGTGTTTACTGCGTTGGGTTGAGATGCTCTCTCCTAATATCCTGAAAGCAAAGTATTGCTATAAACAATGTCAAAAATAGTGCAGTCTGGCACTGGCTAAATGCAAATTAATGTATCAGAGGAAATTTCACACCAAAAGGCATGTGCTGGTAGCACTGCCGACACTCTGCCAGATGGGTTTTTAAACACAGCATCAGCTTAACATAACTGCACTCAGGGCTTTCTTCCTCAGTTATGCTCCTTAGCATAGAATCTTCATCCAGTTTTTCAGTCTTCCTCCTCATCTCTACATGTGACATTTTTCTCTTCATCCAACAGCAGCATTGGACACTCCGTTTGCAGCTTTAATACCTGAGTCACAAAGTCTGCTCTACTTTCACAGCACAGTATTTTGGGGAGTTGAACTCTAGAGAAAGCAGTGGTTACCACTCTATCTTCAGTAATGAATTTCAAATTGATTATGCTAATAATTCAAGAGTATTTACAAGAAGCAGCTCATGACTCAACAAGCTCCCGTTTGTTCTCATTTATCTGGCAGTACTCAGAACTGCTGGATTTGGGAGGTACCACAACATCACTTTGTGATAAAAACAATAAAAATCTAAGGCTGAATTTACCCTACTGGCTCTTGGAAGTAGTACTTTTAGGACAACTATCACACCAGGGTCTTCTACCTGGGAAGCACTGCAAGATTTGATTCTGCATCTGTCTACGTGGAGGATGAGGAGGATGATACCCCACACAAGAGCACCGCGCAAGCCCTGCTCCTGACCTGTGTAAGCTGAGAGTCCATCATCTGGGAGGCCCCCATACCAGCTGCTTGGTTTATCTGGCCTTCATAAACCAGCGCCTGGCTTCCATTCAAGGGCTGATAGGGAGATCCAGACTGGGTTTTCACCACCTCCAAGGGCTGCATGCCTGGGAAGGCGGAATATGGAGGTTTTAGAGCAGTGCCTCCTGTCAGGACCATGGTGCTGGGCTGAGACAGACTGGGGTGCATATACACCTGAGACCTGGAGAAGAAAAAAGTCCTTGAAGTCATTATATAGAAAAACTCAGAGACCACACACGTCTATCAAGGTACCCTATGGAGGTACTCAGCTCTGATCAAAATGACTCTACAGTCTTCTTCCTAGAATAAGCCAAATCCAGTAAACTGTTGGCTCTGAATTTCCCATTAAGTAATCTGCTTTTCACCCCACAAACACCCTCCTTCTGCATATTTCCCAAGATAGATCATATCCTTTAAGAAGGTAGGCCCTGCAACAGAATGTTTCAAGGACAGACTCTGCCACTGTCCTAGACGTGAGCTATACAAAGGCCACAAGGAAATGAAAAGTTGTAAAGTAGTTACCTGAAGGGCTGTATGGAGCTGTACATCTCCTGGGACTGAGAAACAGGCAGACCACCCCTCAAGCCAAGCTGAGCTTGGGCCTGTAAGGATGTGTGGAGAGAAATGGGAATCTGTTGAGCAGCAGCAGCCTACAGAAGAAATTGAGATGAGTGAGAGGTACAAGAGCAACCAAAAGCTCTCCCGGGTTATTACAAAGCCATCCTTTCCCTCAACAAGTTAATGTGCCATGACAATGACCTACGCAGCAGCTCTGCACAGCCCTTCCTACAAAGGAGGAGCACACTGGCAAGGAAAGAGACTGCACAGGTACCTGAGGAGAGAAGAGTGCTGCAAGAGGAATTTGATGGATACATTAGGGGACCAACATGCTCCCTCTCCTCAACCCTATAAACGCCCTATTTACTACGACTAATGAAATCTCCCAGCAGTATCGATTGGCTGTAGAATTTACTGCAAGTCACAGACATATCCTGAGTTGGAAAGGACCCACAAGGATCACTGAGTCCAACTCCTGCTCCACGAAGGACTGCCTAGAAAATAAACGACGTGTTTGAGCATGTTGTCCAAGTGCTTTTTAAACTCTGTGCCATGACCATGTCCCTGGAAAGCCTGCTCCAGCACCTGAGCACCCTCCTAGTGAAGGACCTTTTCCTAATATCTGATCTGAACTACCCTGATGCAGCTTCATGCCACTACTGGTCACCTCAACTCATGCAGATTTCTCAGCACACGCTTCACTTAAGCCCAGTCTTTTTTTGAAACAAACAAATAATCTCTCCCTTTAATTTCACTAACCTCTAACACCCTACTGGGAAGCAGCATTCATGGTACCTTAATACATAAGCTCTTCTGGGATATCAGAGAGATAAACGTCATTTCTTACACACCACCCTGAAAGACTTCAGGAAGCACCATTAGCTAGTTACATATCTGCCTTACTTGTTGGTAGCTCTGCTGCTGAGGTATCGTCTGAGGAACCAGGCGGGGCTGACTTGCAAATACATGGCCATCCAGATACAGGGGTGGGATATGATTACCTAAATATCAGAGAAGAAAAGTTGTAATTCAAGGTACAGGCACAGCACACTACAGAGACCTGCCAGTCCATCAAAACTAGCAGTTCAGGAACTGGCACTCTGTGCTCCAAGCCCTTCCTATATGCCAGAAACCTGCTCTGCCATCACCTCACATCTGCAGCTAGGAGGGACAGAATGGGCAAACAGGATATCTGAGACCTTTACGTAAGAAATCTAAAAGCCATTTTTACCCTAAGTGGCATCAAGAGGAACACAGTATACCACTCCTATGCCTGCATATCTCAACATAGGATTTTCAAGCAAAACGGGGGAAGAATTTGCCAGGGTGAGAATGGGGGAGAAAAATGACCTAACTTGGAAATAATGTTCTTTCTGAACAGATTAGCTACTGTGGCTGACTCATTATCACTTCTTGCCTGCATATTCCACTCCACTCTTGAATTGAGAAATGAGAAGGACACTGCATGCAGGAGAGGTCCCCTTTGGGACCCAGGAATCAGATTCCAGGTATATTTCTTGCTAACTTTACACATAATTGAACTTGACAGTGTTTAAGTTTTCCCTCCATAATCCAAGGATAGCAACACCTTCTCACCTACCAGAGTTATGCAAACTTTTGAACATTTTTTTCCACTATGTACACGGAGCATAATGTGCTCAGAATGTGTGACATACACAAAAGTTACAAATCGTAAAATGAGTAGGCGAATGGTTGATGTTGATTACTGGGATTGTTGAGTGTCTCAGCCATAGATTTCTTCCCTTCCTTTCTGTTCTACTGAGTACACAGTGAAGGGTAAGCAAAATCTGTTGATGCATTACAAAGAAGAGCCCCTACTAAGTTACAGGTAAGTCCAAGAGGAAAGTCAGCCTTCTGTTAAAATTATACTGGTAAAACTCAAGAAACAGTCCCTCTTTCCTGAACTCTCCTTACAGATCTGTTAAATGTCAACCAGTCTTTCAATTTACATGGATGCTCTTCTCTACCAGAATCCATAGAGGATTCAGCTATCAACCAGACCATGCAAATGCTGCTGCTACAGTTTGCAGATACCTGGAATAGATGCAGAAGGTGCTACGGACGCCACAGGCATAGGAGGCATAGAAACTCCACCAAAAGAGCTGTAGCTGACACCGTTGGAAGCTCCAACACTGGAAGGAGGCTGGATGCCTGAGCCTGCACCTCCTGGAGAGTTCTGTTCTGGTAAACTAGGAGAGTTTTCCCAAGCCTTACGAGCAGACTCCATCTATGGAAATGAAGGGCGATAACTGCAGACAATTCAAACGTGGAGGATAATACTGAGGTCTAGAGCTGCTCATCTGCTCAATCCAAATCCACTCTAATCAGAGTGGAGAGCCATTCCCAGTGGGTATGTATCCCTCATAAACACTCCTCCCTCTGGGTATTTGACAAGTTGTTCTGGGGGCTGCAAGGTGGGGTGTTTCTTTTTTGCTGTTTTTTTTTGTTGCTGTTTTTAAACATCAGGTGTCTAATATCACTGACGAGTCACCTTACCCACTTATTGAGACAGTCACTAGCCAGAAAGCTGTGCTGCACATTTATTTTATTTTTACAATTAATGAGGACTTCAGCATCCAGGACTGTTGGAACTCATCCCTCTTCATCCATGATGAATAGCAAATATACATAGCTTTCACAGGAAATAATTAAAGATTTAGCAGTGTCTAAAACAAATATGGAGAAAGACCACTCCACTCTCACTACTCTGGTCAAGCAGACAAGGCACCCACTTTGAGCACAAGCATATATGCCAGCTTACTTACCTTAAGAGTAAGCTCTGCAGTGGGGAAGGACATTGGGTTCAGGCCAATGCACCGCTGGAGGTGATGATCTCTTCGCAGAATGGGAATGGACTGCGTTAACCCTGCCTGAGGGGAGATTGGTGCATGGTGAATATTGGACAAGTGCTACAGCCTCAGCTGGCAGCTGTAGTAACTACACCTCAAAGGATTCAAGCCTGAGGAGCAGGAGTTAAGTACTGCACTGAATTGTTATCCATTCTGCTGATGGAATAAATGAAGCTTTGATGGTGTGCAACCACATCCTTTACATCCAGTTACACCAATATCCACTTAAACATCAACTGGACCTAGTAACATAAATCTGCAGAAGGCATATTTAGGATCAACCTCAATTTTACACAATACTTGTCCCTGAAAGAGAATTTCTCAAAAGAAAGTCCCCTTAAGACAAGTCAAAAATTCTAACCGCCTACAAACTTGGAAACATTTCAAGAGCAGCCCTGTGAGTTTCTCACATCACTGTCCACAGCTGTTACAAGCTGGGCTTTCAGTGTGCTCACACCTACACATACAATAATGAAACACACAGATGGTTGGAACAAGCTAGGAAACTTCTCGAACATCCTGGCTTAAAAAGATAACAGTTCTCATCTGCCACAGCACAACACAGATCTTCTGAGGAAGCTGCCAGTCTATAACTAAAAACACCACTATCCTCATCATGTCCATTACCAGCACTCCTCTGTGTCTCAGGGGGAGGAGACTGGTGATCTCAGATCAGTAAAACCTCTTGCCCTACACATGTCACTGAATGGTAACAGAGTTGCTCCCTGTACCATTCCCATGCCAGTGATGCTCACTTTATCAAGGTACCTCATGGGCACAAACTTCCATTATGGATCTTAACCACGTGAGACGCCTGAGCATAAAGTGTGAAGTCAACTGTAAAGAAACAAGCTTTCTCTGTTTGATAGCATCTGAGGTTTAACCAAGGAGAAGGTAAGATGAATTAAAACAAAAATAAAAAAGGGATACTTACATTACTGGCCAAGGCATCCTGCAATTTGGCGACAGGGTTAGCTGCAGTGCCGGAAGCAGAACCAGGTGGCAAGCTGAAGTCAGAATCCTGAGAAAGTGGAACATACAACATTCAAATCCAGATCCAAGGGCCACCAGCCTGCTTCTCATGATTAATGACTTTAGCCTGAATCATGACACTAGAAACTAAAGACTGTCCCTTCAGTAAGCCTCGCTGGAAGACAACATGGAGATGCTTCTCAGCACTTAGCAGCAGGCAATCCCTGGAGGCACAAAGGCTTAGAAGGCCACTATTTTGTCTGCCACATCTGTCACCACCCCAACAGGTCCCTGGGACACTACTTACAAAAGGATATTATGCGTTTGGCCAACACATCTTAAGAACCTGGTTTATGTCAATGAAATTGAAGACAAATCCACAGTGTATACACTGGAAGCTTCCTCTAAACAATCCTGTTGCCTCAAACCACCTTCCACATCTCAGCAAGCTCAAACCACCAAGAAGATAAAATTAAATTCAATCCTCACTTTAGGATTTACTCCAAATTCAATGGGTGGCACAGGAAGTACAGAATCCACGTGAATTTCCACCCCATTAACAGGGGGAATATTCCCTTCCAGCCGTTCCGTTCCCTCCGAACCCTTTCTGTTTTTCAGGGAGCGTTCGTTGCCGATTGGTCCAGGCTTGTGTTCCTTGTTCTGTCCTGAGCCTTGATCTGAATCCTTAACAGGAAAGCAGAGAGGCTGAGACAAAAAGACCAAATAACCCCATCTCAAGCCTTAAAAGTGCCATTAAGAACAAAAGAACCACTTCACAAGGTCTCTCACTATGTGCTCTGGCTTGGCTGCAAATCCAGATTACCTTTTTATCAGATTGCTTCTGCACTTGCTCCTTCTGGCAGTCAGGCTTTGGGTCCACCAGGCCAGCCCCATTCATCTCCTCTGGTTTGAGGGTGCCATATGGAGAACTGCGCTGAGAGGAGGTCGCGGAGGATTCCCGAGACTCCGCACTCAAGTCAATGCCACTATCCCCCTGGCTGCCTTTAAAACCCTGCTATGCAAAGCACGAAATGCGTTAAAGCCCCGGACTTTGACCCAAATCCACAAAGGAGGAAAAATATCCCAGAAAACAGCAAGACCATGTCCCCTTTTGAAATCACATTGTGGGTTAACTACAGAGGAGTTGGTCTTGACCTGCAGCATCCCTCAGCTACTGCTTTACTGCTACACAACCCTGAGACAGGTTAACCATGGCATTAACCCCACTGCAGCTTCAGAATAACGTGAAAGCAGCACACGTGCCAAATAGGCTGAGACTGACAAACTTATGTCTCTTGTGCACCAAACCAGACTTGAACTGTGGTCTCCACGGGTGAAACATTCTGAAACTTCCTCTGCCATCCCTGCATTAAGGCTACAGCTACGCACTGCTCACAAGAATGAGGCATAAAAACCATTATCTATGGTATTTCACCTTCCTGGACAACAGAGATTGCTTCCAGTTATGAGCACAACCCTAGAATACACCTACTAGATAGTTACTGCAGACTTAAGCCCACATCTAACACTAAACAACACCTGGCCTTCTAGGTTAGAGCAGCATGAAGCTTAAATCAGAACTGCAGTTTAAAATTGCACAAGCAGAGCTGACAGTCACTAAGCACAGATGGAGCAATGAGAAGCATAAGCCACCTATGTTAAAATTTTACATACACGATACCTGAATGGCACACAAGTTCCCACTTACCTCAGTGGAACTAGATTCAGTACCATTAAAGGTATTTACAGGCTTGCTCCAGGAATCACTTCCAGGAGATTGAACAGAAAGAGCTGAAAGAAAACACAGGGAAGTGATCAGTTGCTTTAAATAGAACTGTGAGCATATCTTGGGCACTGTGCATGTTGCACAATTAACATTGCATTTCTAGATTTAAGAAAGGATGTTTTCACTACCTCAAAAAGTTACTGATCCCCTGTCAGCTGAGATGGGCAGAGAAGATAGGCTGCAGAGAGTGAAGGACAGACAACAGAGGAAAGATTCTTCAGGAATGTGAGAACAGGAGAGAGAGTGAAACAAGGGAGGCACTAGCTACTCGGGGCTAAAGGATAAGAGGAGAGCAAAATAAGAAGGCAGCTGAAATAGATCAAGGCCAACAAGCCTAGAAAATGCTAGGACCTTGATCATACAAAAAGGCTCACAAAACAGATTGGGAGACTGACATGCCCAGCAACAGGAGGTGGACAGTTTAGTAGTACAGTTCAGAACTGTACTACTAAAGAGCAGAAAGGTGACTGTTCCCCTGTACTCAGCTCTGGTTAGGCTGCACCTCAACTACTGTGCTCGGTTTTGGGTCCCTAACTACAAGACATCAAGGCCTTGGAGCACATCCACAGAAGGGCAGTGAAGCTGGTGAGTGGTCTGGAGCACAAGTCTTACAAGGAGCAGCAGCTGAGGAAACTGGAATTGTTTAGTTTGGAGGAGTTTCAGGAGAGATCTTATAACTTCCTACAGCTACCCGAAAGGAGGTGAGGGGTTGGCCTCTGCTCCCACATAACTAGCAGTAGGACTAGAGGAAATGGTCTCAATTTGTGCCAGGGGATGTTCAGGTCAGATATGAGGAAAAATTTATTCTCAGAAAGAGTGGTCAGGTATGCTGGAGTGGGCTGCTCAGGGAGGTGGCAAGTCACCACCCCTGGAGGTGTACAACAAACATTTAGATGCCATACTACAGGATATGGGTTAGTCAGGAAATACTGCTGGCAGGTAAATGGTTGGACTACATGATCTTGGAGGTTTTCTCCTACCTTGGCAACCTATGATTCACTCCAGAAGTCTGTTAGTACCCATCCCATTTACATCATCAGAAAAAAGTCATCTCCGCTTAAGCACGTACACCCTGCTTGTGTGAAAGACTCGAAATCAAACACTCCCAAACTTACCTGGGCTGTTGCTCTCCCAGATTTCTGTGCCCAAGCTGTTTCCAGACACAGTTACATCACTCTGCTCCAAGCACAAGCTGTTCTGCTTCTTTGCAAATCGAGGAGGAATGCGAGATTGAAGAACACGGGCCTTAGCTGGTGCCTGAGATAGAAAAAGCACAGGTTGTTAGACTTGTCACTGATCTGGGTTAATAACGCCTCCTCCCAGCAAGTTTAATCAGTTTAATCCCTGGATTTTGATGTGCTGCAATGCCACACACAATCACAGAGTTGTAGGGGGTGGAACGGATCTCTAAAGATCATAAGCCCAGCCATCAAAAGCCCCTAACTCATGAAACACAGTTGTGTTTCACAAGGAAGTGAAAAAAAAATACTGTTTTCAGCAGCATAACATTTTTTTTGAGCATTAGGGAGTGTTGCAGCTCAAAGCAAAGAAGAATTGTCAGTACATCAGATCTGATTTTCTTAATTCCTCTTCTTCACTCCATGAAGCTAGATCAGTATGTAATTTCACAATACAGAGATGGCTCCTTCACAAAGCTACGCTCTCAACAAAAAACAGAACCACATCTTTCTGAAAGCGCATGACTTTTCTCAGTGCCCATTCACATTTTATCTTCAGCTTTCTTTAAAAAATGCCAAGCAAACACACCTCTGTAACTTTGTTCAGGAGACATACTCCATCCACTACAAGGTCAGAAAGGATTTTCTAATGATGCTTTTTATTTGCATTTAATCCTCTACATTTTACTAAGTCTTTCACACTAAAACGTTCTCTTTTCCTCTCTGAATACTCTAATAAAAGCAGACAAATACAGCTCTCCCAAACATTACTTAACTAAGCTATCCACATTGCAATCTGACATCTTTTCCTGTAAGCCAAGTCCCTATTCAGAAAATAAAATTGTGACTTTCTTTAGGTAAGATGCTCACATGCAAACATGACAAGCCTGGAAGGAAGCTACCATATCCTGCGCCAGAAGTATTGTGTTGTTGATACAGCAAGAGTGCGTAGAAGCACTACACTGCTTCCCAGTCAGCAACAGACTTTGTGAGAGAATCAGTTGTGTCACTAGAAACAATTCAACTCACAATTAAACAATTCTCTTAGAAGATGAGAAAACTCAGAAATCTTCCAACCATTCTTTTCTGACCAGCAGCCCCAGCTCAACAGAGCCAAACTACACCTCTTGGGCCTCACACAGCATAAGTTCTACTTTGAAGAACTGCATATTTTTCCGCTTACCCAATACTTTCTGTTTCCTGTGACAACAGTTTAAAAAGAACGTATCAGTTCAAATTGTTTTTGCCTCCTACTCCTCACCTGAGCAGCCTGTTCCTTCTTTCTTCTCTCCTCTTCCAGCAAACGACGCTGCTTTTTAGTAAGAACTTCAATGAAGCCTTCACCTGCTATAGATGCTACTTCATTCTCTTCTGCTGTGCTTGACACCCGACTATCAATGATGGTACCTAAACAAAGTGTACTTGGATCAAAAAGTATATGCATTTCAAGCTTTATAATTGCTCTTATTTAGAGCACATTCTAAATAGGACCCACTTGTTACAAACAAATAAGCCAGTTTAGTCAGCAGCACTGCTTGGGGCTTGAAATGTAACATTTTAGATCAAAACACAGCCTCACTTCTCTCTAGAACCAAACTTTCTATTGCAGAAACATCTACGAGACTGCTATGCCAGATTTGGCTGAAAGCTTGGGTTTTAATTTTATTTCCCTTCCCTGTTTTCCCTATGTGTCCAGAAGCTCTGCAATTTTCTTGTTCAAGCAAATGGAAAATAATCTAACTTGATATTTAAAGTTCAAGTGGGCTGGAACCAGCCAGGCTTGAAGACACAGTTTGTTAATGGTTAAACAAAGAAGAGACAATGACACTACTCACTTCCATAATTCAGTTCAAACTGTGACAATGTCTCTCCCTTTTCGCCTGCTCTCTGCACAGTGGACTTGGTCTCCTTCTCTGACTTTTTACCTGTCCCTTCAGCACTCTCTGCATTAGCGAGAGAGGCCCTATCCAGGCTGTAAATGGAGTGGCTGCTCCCTCCACTGGTGTTGCCAAGGCCCCCTCCCTCTTCTGGAGATCTACAAGGTAAGAACAGAAAGGAATCAGGTTTGTCCCTAGAAGATTAAAAGTAGCAAGAAAAAAAAAACACATGGGTTACATTTTCCTTACCAGGCTCCTAATCACATCATTCCCCATTGTTTGCTCAACAGAAGATGACACTAATTCTGAGCAGAGAGTCCATAACAAGGACTACTGGGTAACTGGGTTGGAAACAGAACAATATCTGAATTCATGAGTCAACACCAGGCTGCACCTGCAACAAAGTCAATATCCTAGCTTATCCCAGCAGGGCAGGCTCTGAGCTACTGAATCAGTCTCCTACCCTAAGACACCAGCCTACTAGCTCCCTTGTTCTTCTTTGCAATTGGTACACATTCCCTGCCACATATAAGGCAAGAGGAAAGGAGATAGATGGAGGGAAGATGGCAACACTGAGCCCCCACAGAAAAATCATTTTGCCCCACTTTCTTTCCACATTTCTCACGAGCTGGTGGAGATAGGTTACAAGATGACAGATCACAAAGAACAAGTTGCCTACTTATTAGCGTTTAAGTTCAGCATGATGAAGCTTCACAAGAACCTTCACCTCCTGCTCTTATTAAAGAAGAATGTTAACAAAGCAGCCATGAAAGCAGCTCAGAAGCAAGGCACAGCTAACCCAACGTCCTCTTCCCAGTGCTGGTGGATCATCAGATTCTTCACAAGACACTTGGGAGAAAATACTTAATCCTTAGTGTCAGTTAACTCACAGTACTCACAGGAGGAATTCCTCCCACCAGCTTAGAAACACCCAGCACTGCTTTACCATTCAACACTAGACCTTGCTAAGGTCTAAGAAAATATTTGCTCAGGCAAATATAGACACATTAAGGTTGGATAAATAATGCTGCAAATCACCTGCACTAGACTGAAAGAGACATGGCAAGAGCTCCCCACGCACGGCCCAGCCCTTCTCCACTGACATGTTACCTGCATACCACATGACAGATATTTGTACATGAGATAGCAACTTTACCTGTTGCTTTTAATGAGCGCTCCACTCTGCTGGCTCTCGTATCGTGAAGCTGCTCCTACAGTCCTGACAGTCTGCTCCACATATCCTGCTGGCTCAGCCTTGCGGTTCTGCCTGTCCACCAGTGGCCTTTGGCTTGAGAAGCTCCTCTTTGCTAGCTCTCTCTTCTCTCCCAAGCTACCACTCCCAAGGCCACCCTCCAGCTGGCCCTCACTCTCTGAGACTCCATCTCTCCTCTCCCGACGCTCACTGAAGTCACTGCTTTCAGATGCAGTCTCCCACTCCTCGTTGGCATGGTCTGAGGAGTTCTGGTAGGAAAGCTCAGGAGACCGTCTGCCCGAGATGCTGCTCTTCTCCGCAGTGCTCAGCTTGGGCCGCCCTGCCCACTGGCTGGGCAGCAGGTTGGGGCCTCCTCCCTCCTCAGGGTTCCACTGACCAACCGATTCTCGCTCTTGTCGGAGGCGCCTGAAGCGTGGGGGCTTGTCTTGACGGGGGGGACGCCGCCTCCTGAATGGCCTGTTCTCTATGTTCTCCTGATCTGCTAAGTAATCCTCCTGGAAGAAGTGCCTCTTGTCATCCAGATGGCTCTCATCAAAAACTCGGCTAGAGAAAGAATCCGTGTGTTTGTAAGAATCCTGAACGTAGTCCCTGTCAGATTGCTGCCTGCTCCCAAAAGCATCTGATGGAGAGGTGTGGCTGTACTCCTGCCACCCCGTTCCCCCACTCCTGCCTTGCCACTGGGTTGGCTCCTTGCCCATGAAACCTCTTCGCCCATAGCCAGAGTTGCTTAGTCTTGGTGGTAGCGACCTCCCAAAAGCTCTTGGTGCCCTCATCTTAGGGTCCAGACTAGTGTGATCATCTGAATAGATTTTGTTGGACCTCCAAGACTCTTTGAAGTCTCCCTTCTTCAAATCACTGTCCTCTCTGTCCAGTACAGAGCCATCATTGCTGTTTTCGGAGCCCCTCTGCCGGCGACGTTTGGGGAGTTCCTCATATTCTGACCCTTCGCTATGCGTCTCACTCGCAATCCGTCGCCTTGGTTTGCCCCTGGGGAAGTCCTCTGGCTGGTTGAACTCCCGAAGCCCTCGGCCTCGGCTGCTCCGCTGGTTGTTATAGACCCCTCGACTGCTCACAACAGTGCCTCGGCCTCTGAAGGTGAATTCTCTGAAGCCTCTCCCTCGCCCACGGCCTTGACCTCTCCCACCAAAGGCTTGTTCTTCATCAATGAAGATCCAGTTATTTCTTTTCGTGGGAGGGAGATCACTGGACTCTCTGGAGAGCTTGTTCTCCCAGGTTCTTTCTGGTTTATCTTCTTCCTCCTCCTCCTCCTCTTCTTCCTCTTGTGACTTCTCAGCCTCTCGGGCAAGGGTGGTTTGGGAAGAACCTTTGTCATCCAGCAGATAACGTGTAGAGTTTAGTAAGGCTGCAGAATCATCCGATTCCTTTTCTACCTTCTGAACAGTCACCTTCTCCTTTGGATGGCGTGAGGTGTCCTCTCCCTCCAGTTTGACCTTCTCCATCTCTTTCTCCTTCTCCTCCACCTTGAGGGCTTTCAGGACTGGCTTTTTGATTGGGCCTGATCGCCGTGTCCTCCCAATTTGCTCCTGCTGTTGAACACCCGTGCTTCGGTTTTCAGGGGCCCACTCTGTTGTCTCTTCAGCAGGCTGTTTGGTATTAGCTCCTTCTTTCTTCCAAGGGTCAGCAGTGAATGACTGCTCATTCCTGGGAATTTCTTCAGTAATCTCTGGTGTGGTCTCTGAAGGTTTCTGATGGTGGCTGATATCCCAGCCATTATATTCAGGTTTCTTCTCTGCTTGGATAAAATCAGGCTCTAGAGGTGAACATCTCAAGTTTGCATGGCGGTTGCTGGAAGTACAGGTTTCCTGCACACTCTCCTGATGCTGAAATATGAGATCTTGGCCTAGTCTCTGAGAAGACAGGCAGCTGTCAAAGTCTCCTTGAGCCTTCTTGTCAAAAGCATTCAGGTATTCCTCCCCTCTTTCCTCAAAGAGATCTCGCTGTGTGCTCAGATTCTCTGTCCTTCCAGGAGAGGAAGAGTAAGAACTGCCATTTCTATAAAGGAAACAACAGATATAGAACAGTCACCCAATACAAAGCACAGCATGTACCCAAGGGCCCAAGCTGGGCACATTAAGTACAAAAAAAATAAATTAGGTTTTGTTCTACATCATGAGACAATGAGCCTGTAAGTACCCGAATGCTGGGCAGATCTGCTATGGCCCCAGGCTGTACTATCTGGTTTGTCAAATCAATGGATGATAAAGAAAGCAGTTCCTGTGACAGGCAGCAAACTTAAGAAATAATGGGAAATTCAGTCCAACAAGTAACTGAATTCAGGAAGTCCAAAAGAATTAGGAGACAAACTAGAAATGACAAGAATTTCTGACTCATCGTTTTCAGTACCTATCCACATAAATGACAAGCGAATCACTCCTACTGAACAGGCAGCCC
The DNA here is from genome assembly GCA_013399175.1 of Odontophorus gujanensis. Taxonomy (NCBI): domain Eukaryota; kingdom Metazoa; phylum Chordata; class Aves; order Galliformes; family Odontophoridae; genus Odontophorus; species Odontophorus gujanensis. The sequence continues at coordinate 236,833 of VXAB01000439.1, forward strand.
CAGAAGGCTCCAAGCTGGTCAATATGGACTAGCATCAGACAGAAAGACTGAGTTAAGTCTTAACTAAGTAAGCATCTTCAAAACAGAAAAGCTCAACAACAAAATGGTGCTATCAGATCAGTATCCTGGCCTGTTTTGACATCTTTTAGGTCAACTCTAAGCCTGCTTTTCAGTAGGAGATGCCCTCTTATGGCAGCATGGCCTCCCATCACAGCATATGTGACGACAGTGGATATCTGCACTCACCTGGCATGCAGCCCCTCCATGGTCATGCTGTCAGCCTGCTTTTGATGTGACAAGGAGTACCCTTTGCTCTGCAGAGACGCATAACCCTCCGGGCCCCATACTGGCACAGGGTCCATGGGAGAAGCCTTCCTTTCCACCTGACAGTTCTGATCTTCAGATCGACAGCTGTTCCCACTGATGGAGTCCTGCTGAATCATGGGCTTCATAATTCCTGGTCACAACAGAGTTCATATCATTAAAACTACAATCTCACTATCAGGAAAAATTAACAATCTACCACTAGTTGGATTCCCCTTCCTTCCCAGATTGCAGGTGACTGCAGTTATCTCTGCAGCCTTTCTGCATAGATGACCCTGTACTTAAGAAATACACATCTGGGAAGTACACCTGGAACAATACAGCAGGTGACACAGCTTTCATAGACCAGCTTGCTCACCATCACAGGTTTGGCAACAAGCAGGTGTGTGAAAACAAGTCATAGACTCAAGGGAGTAATTTATACACCTTACTGTTTATATTTTCATCTCTGAAGACCAGTAACAAGGTAAGCTCTGTGCTTCTTAGAACCTTCCCAGAAACTACATTTTTTCCCATTACACTTGTCAATAATTCCCAAATTGATCCTTCTCCTCTAAAGGCAAAGATCTGCCTTTATACCTTCCATGGCTCCACAGCTGCTAAGGAATATCTCCCAGTACAGTGCAGAGGATTGACAGGCAATATGCTCTCTCTCCTAGTCTCCTTTGTTTCCACAGTAGTCCCTCATGGCAACTGACTTTCGCATCCCTAGAGGTTTACTGAAGCCAGCCAGCCAGACAGGCTAAGAAGACTGAGCTAAGTGAGACAGATGAAGCACAGCAAGATAGAGGAGCCACATCTTCAACCTCCTCAATGACCAGAAACCAAATGAAATACCAGTCCTGAGGACACTGAGTACCTAGGCACTTGTAGACGCTTTAAGACTGTAACATGACCTTTGCATTCTAAAATATGGAAAACCAACTCCCAAAGCCGTAGGTCTGAGAAACAGCTACAGTAGCTTTCCAGATATTGGACCAAGTCAACTGTTATGACAAAGAGAAACACCAAAAATATCTCACCTGAAGGGTGAAGGGCTGAAGGGTAGAAATCCACAGGGGTGCGACTTGGAGCCATGCGAGGGTCCATGTAAGAGGGCATCATCATCCAGCGAGGGTCAAAGCCAAGCATCTGGGGGTGTGGAGGGTAGAACGTCCGATGGGAATGTGACGGGGGAGGATAGACCTGCTGCTGCTGCCAATGCTGCATCTTGTACAGCTGCTCCTGCAGGAAACAAGGATGGGTCATTTGACATTAACTGTCACGGTGCAAGAAATCACATCTGCAACCTGGCCAGACCAAAGAAAACGCACTCACTGTGTGAGAGTCTCAAAAACAAACCAGAGGAAGGCAGAGCAGTTAAAGGCAATTCACCACAAACTGAAAATGCAGCAAATGCCGTTTTTCTTAAACAACCCAGGACACAATAAACGCAGCCAAGAGACCAGGTCACACACTATGCACCCACTGCATAGTCAAATAAAAGAGATGAGCTTCAAGACAGGAATTCATATTTTTCTCAGCATTTCCATGAGATATAGGACAGTTTCCTGTCAAACACCATCCCTTAACTGGAACTAAATGCCTCAGAAGACAATGCTCCTTGAAGGAAATGCCATTATAAGTTATTTAACGTGTGTGTATAATAGTCCTATTCATGTTAGCTAAACAGATTAGATAAGAACACTCTGAATTCAATTAGGAGGGCTGTTAATATTTCATAGTATTTCCTGTGCATCCTCCGGAGATGGACTGACACCACTGGGTTGTTTTTCATTTCCCACATGGCCAGTTTACCTTCCTTTAGACAAGGAGTGTTATGATGTTAATTTAACTCAGCGTTTAACTATTGCCTAAGGTCCAAGAAGAACCTGTTTTGAAGGGAACTCTCTGTACTGAAGAAAGTTTTCAAAACATAAACAGCTCTAATTAACAGGAAATACACCTGTTTACCTGTCAAGCTTGCCACCATGCTTTTCTTACTGGGCTTGTAGTGCCAAATGCAGTAATTGTTTACAAAAAAAAGGCAATCCCTAATGCAGAGCAAGAGGCAAACTTATGTCTGAAACTGAAAGTCATTATGGGATGAGAGAAAAATAAAAGAAACACCAAGATAAAGTCCCCTAGTCTTCCAGGATCTTGGAGAAAATATTTCATAAAAAACAGTATTGATGGCATTAACTTTTCTTTTCATGAAAGCAATGCAGCAAAAGCAGCAATAAAAGCCACCCAAAATACAAACTTCTTCGTACACACTAATGACACAAAGGGTGGGAGAAAATACAAAGGAAATTTCATGTTATTCCAGTAACAATGACCTGAGGTATTAAAAGTGCAATAGCAAAGACATCCAATTATTTTAGATTCAGAGCATCTCTTTAAAAGAGTAACACCAGCAACATTTGCCACTGCACATCTGAATCATGAAAATGTCACGGGGAAAAGCCATGAGAGTGAGTAATTACTAAGCTTCCAAGCAAAAGCCAAATGTAGGCTCTTCACTAAGGTCTGCAGCACAGATGACAGTATCACATTTCAAATGGTTATTCCATGAAGAATGATAATTAACTCTGTTATCATAAGCCTGTGTGTTCTCCCCTCTGCGCCCTAAGGATGGAGGCTTGCTGCAGCAGGGAGAGCAGGACAGTACACATGACAAATGAAGTACTGTAAAGCCAGGAAAGAGATAAGACACATGAAGCAATTCAGACTGGTTTCTCAGTGCCCAGAAAGAACTGTCAATGAAACAAAATAGAATCATACACATACTTGCGGTGCAAAGAGAATAGTTACCAAGAGCTCATAGAAAAAAAAAAAAAAGGTTGTGTAGAAAGTTAGCGCAGATGTAAAAAGTCACCTCTCTCTGAAAAGGCAGGAGGAAGTGGAACAAGAAGCATGCCACTTTACACCACTCATGTTCAGCCCATAAGTACAGTTCAACCACCTGTCGACTTAAGCACAGTTTGACCCTGCCAGGCAAATGGCTACCTATAGCAAACAGGGTAAGCATTCAGCAAGTAGAAAATCAAATGCAAATGGCTGATCCCAGGGAATAAGAACAGGCGCTCACCAGGTTTACTACTAGCCAAAGGTAGTAAGATACTTTGCTCGATCTCTAAGTATCAAAAGAGCCACTGCTGCTTTTTGACCTTGGACACAGGAAGGTGAAAGTCCCTGGCTTCCAGTACACGTACATATTTGCAAACCAGAGCTCTGCTACACACCACATAGACCTAAGATGTCACATTGTCAGGAGATGCAAAGACAACAGTGCCAGACAAGTCGATATTTCTGACAGCAGTGTCTACTTTTCTCCCAGGCAAGTGATAAACCTGGCCTACCCACGCCTCTCCCCAGTCACAGAAAGCTGTTAGTACAACAGCTCCAGCATAGGAGGGAAACAAATCATGTAACCAACACAGAGAACCCTTTCATGCATGTTACACAGTAGGCATTTGTAATCAATAACAGTGAAAAAGGCTGGAGGAGAACCAGCAGCTGTCACCATCCAGCCCAAGGATGAGTTGGTTACCTGACATTGATGGCAATGAAAATCAGGCAGACAACTGTTACACGGGGGTCCAAAGAAGTAGGGAAGGAGTATCACACCTATTACCTGCTGCTGTTGCCTCTGGAATCGTGGGGGAAGAGACTTCTGGTATTTGTTGAATTCTTGCGCTGGGGATGGAGCTTCTCTGAGCTCCTCCTCACTGCTGCTTTGGGGTGCTGCTGGGGCAGGAGTCTCCTCTTCCAGATAGCCAGAGACATCCTGTGTGTGAAACTCGGGGGTTGCTGGGGAGAAGAAAATAAGTCTTGATGAGTACTGCCCACAGCACAGCTTGTGTGTACATCACCAGAGCAGAATATACACAAGCACAGACACATCCTGACATGGTTGAACTTGGATTACAGTCACACGTAGCACTTCACAATCTTTGTGATATCTCTGACAGTTCTTGATTAAGTGACAGAATTTTCCATCCCCCTCTGCTATCAGCTCTTGCTTCAGAACTGTGGGACCAAGTCTATTTACTCTGTTACTCCTTAGATGTGTCAGCACTTCCCAATAAAATGATTTTGTGACCAGTAGCCCCATCACAAAACAGCATTATCCGACCACGAGAAGTCCAGGAAGCCCATTCCAACAAGGTCTCTGCTAGCACAGCTAATTGAGCATGGTTAAAATAACCAAAGAAGTTCATGCTTGTTTCAACAGTTCGGTTGCTTCTTTATCCCCCCTCCCCTCAAATGAACCCTCAACCATCAATCCAAAGTACTCCACAGAATATGTGTGGTAATTCATCTCTTGAACACTATCCACAAATGCTCCCTCCCTGGAACTCCCCCGCAATCCAGGGGAAAGACCAGCACAATAATAATAATAAAGACCCGCGAAAAAGCAAGCAATGCTTCTGTACCTCTACGGAAAACATGACCATTTTCTTGCACAGCATTTTTCTCTGTGCTTAGGGGTCGCAGGTCTTCGTTCTCTGTCTGTTTCTGGGTCTCCCCACTCTTCTGAGCCAGTTTGCATTTCTGATCAAGTTGCTTCAGCTTGGCAGCACATGCTGCCAGCCGTTCCTCCCTGGCTCGCCGTTCCTCCTCCTCCCGTCGTTTCCTGGCCCGTTCAACAGCCTCAGAGATCTCTGAGTGCACAAACTTCTGTCTCAGTGGCACTTTTTCTTCTTTATCCTCGAGGGACTGCTGTCTGAGAGCACTTCCCAGTGAGGGCTTCTACCAAAGAAAAAAACATTTATCAGTAAGCATGATTTAAGCTCTGCATCCCATCATGAGAAAAATCCCCTCTTGCCCGCTGTCATCCCTCTATCCTCATGCACACAAATCCTCTTTTAGCGAGGAGCTACTGCTATCTATTTCAGTATCCATTTTCTGTCTGACAACCCCACTGCTTGGGACCAGCTTCAATTTTCTCTTTCTAGTGGCAGTGCAGTACACACAAGCAAAGATATGAGAAATTCATCAACATGCCATGCTCAGAATAGTGTCTAGGAGGCCTTTTAAGGACAGCGATGTGTCGCATCCACTAGCTCAGCAGAATGTGCCCACCCACATGAGCTCAACCTACCTGGTATTCAGATGTAGAGTTCCAGCCATTTATCTTCCTTGGAGGCTGCTGTGAATCTTGCACTTTCCGGACTGACCGAGACAAACCAACTGAGTCACCCCAGTTTTTTCCTTCCTCCAAGGTGTGTTTGACATCTGCACTGTCTGCAGAGCTCATAGACAACTGCCGCTGCCTTCTGGGATCCCAGCTGTTCCTGTCATTAAAAAAAAACAATAGATTTGCTATTACACTTGCAACTTGCCTCAAAAAAAAAAAACTTTCAGACTTACTCATCAAGCAGCAAAGGCAACTGACTTTACCAGGAACAAACAATCTAAACTAAACAATCACCAGACCAAGCAATGGGCCTTTTTTTATATTTATTTCTACGGTGCTTAAGGAGTTACTTCATTGCTGTGCAGCTTGACAAAGGTCTGACACTTGGCACTTAGCTCCATGACCCATGCACACCCGAGGCCCACTCAAAGGTTGGCAGGTGGAATCAACAAAATCCCAGTACAAGACAGGGGAAAAAAAAAAAAATAATCGGCCTCAACATTTAGATCAACTATTAAGTGATGCTTGTATTTATTAAGAAACATAGAAGTGAATGCAGCCTGTTCTTACCACTTCTGCCGTCCATCTTTAAGAGATTCTTCTTCTTCCTCATCTTCACTGAACTTCAGTTTCTCAGAGTAATCCACTTCATCATGAATGCCTGAGAAGGCAGAATTGGAAAAAAGACATATCATAGGAAATAAATCATTCCTGCCACATCCTCAAAAAGTTCATGCCTTCTCTGGCACTGAATTAGATGCTATTTTGAAAACTGAATGTCCAGCACAGATTCTGGAAATTATGTGATTAGCAAAAACTCACACCGCTGAACAGCAGGCTGGTCCCAAAAGAGAAGCAGTGAACAGCTCAGGAAAGAAGGCTGCAAGTAAGGAGACAGCCATCAAACTAGACTGAGTAACTGCATACTGCCATAACTGAAAAGGAGGGATTAACTCTTCATCACTCTTGTACTCTATTGCTGCTTGGCGTTTTCAGTTTTTAGGAGTCTTCAGATCCAGTTCCTAGAGAACTGTGATGGAAGGATCAGAAGGATCCATTGGGTCATCATGTACACCAAGAGCACCTTCACAACTGCAGTGACCAGCCTTTCCTCTCATTCATTTTACAGTAGAGAAATAGAGCCACCAGAACCTTCTGGCAATTCCACACTGCAGCGAGGAGTAATTACTTTGCTCTACCTGCTAAGTCATCGCTTGAAGTTAAAGGACAGAGGTACTTTACCTGCCCATCCATCATCCGCATCATTATCTAGTTCATCCAGCCCCTTCAGGTTCTCTGCATTGATGATGGTAGGCCGAGGTGCTCTCTCTACCAGCTGCCGAAGTGGACGTGCTGGGCGAGACAGGCCAAGCCTGTTCTCTTTCCTACAGGGAGATGCAAAAATACTGGTTAGAAATAAAGGAATGCGTAGTTGACTTTTAACAGTGAATCAGGCATTTTCTACTGATGATATAGTAGGAAATATCTCTCCCTGTTCAGCAAAACTTCTCTATATACCTGGTACTCACTTTCTAGGGCTGCAAACCTGCCAGTCCACAATCACACACACCTACTTTACACATCTACTTGTTCCTCAGACACACAGTGCTCAGTGTCCTGCAACATTTCAGATGCTGCTGTAGTCAGAGCAAAGCACTGATCCCTTGAGTACAATTCAGGCATCCTCTGTGGTTACCTACAACTTCACCCACACAACTATTCTTTAGCTCAAATCCTTGCATGGTATAAGGTTTGTGCCACACACCAAATCAGCCTTTCAAGTGGGACAGCCATGGCAACCTTACCCATCTTGGTCATTCATCTGATATTGTCTGAAAGGGACACGGGGCTCAAGTCGAAGCTGAGGAAGAGGGAAGGACCCTCGGTCCAATGGTGCAGGGGTCTCAGATGGCTGTTGTGGACACATCTGGAACAAGACAAAGAAGAAGAGCCTGTACTTTCACTGCCACAAGGAAGCTTACTCAGATTAGGTTACACACAGGCACTGCAGTTGCAACTATGCAAAGTCAAAACAAACGTTTAATGTCTGGTTGTCTAACAAATACATTACCTCTCCAGCTCTGGAAAGGCAGGAACTTTTCCTTCAGCTGAGCAAGGCTGTGGCTGTTTCATTTTTCCCTGGAGCACTTAAGTGCTACGCTATTCTAACTTGAAAGGGTAAACATACAATAGGGAAAACTAAAAATAGGTGAAGGATCCCTGAGCAAGCTCCAGGAGCCAGATGAGAAGAGAGTCTAGAAAAATGCCATCTTAGCTGACTTAATAAACATGCATGCACATTATGAGAAACAAAGATATTAGGGGGCCGTGTGAGAAGTGCAACTTACAAAAGCAGGTAGCATGTCATGGTATGTAGGTGGCTGGTAGACATTCCCCATGAACTGCGAAGCCCCTTTGCGGACAGGCTGAGCTGGGCGGAGAGACGGCTCCTTAGGGTCGCTGGCACCCACTGAGGAGGGGGCTCCGTCTCCAGTGCTAGAGGTCTTGCTGCCCAGCTCAGCAGGGGAGGCGGTCAGAGATGTGGCAGAGGTTATGTTCCTCCCACCGCCCTCCCTCCAACTTGTGACATCTGGAAAGGAGGTAACAATTATGTTAACATTTGTGAATGCATTCACCAGAAACTCAGCACTAAAATACTCTGGTCAAGCCTTAATTACACTGAGAATGTAGAAAAACATCAGGGACCAAGTAAAATTTCCAGACATTATTTTTCCCAAGAGACCAGAAGCATCAGCTGCTACTAGGCAATTACTGCACAACTGGTGTCCTTATTTGTCAAGAAGGCTCAATTTCAACCAGAACTCCTCCACCCATCTCCACAGTCCTCATTCTGCAAAATTAAAGGCAATTAAATCAAACAGAAACACTCAAAGACAAGACTAAACCATGCTCACACTTCACCTGTAACTCTCCCCTACCCTGAGGGAAGATGTCTGGTTTGCAGCATCACTATACTCAAAGTCACAGAACAAAGTAAACCCTTCTCTGTTCCTGTATGCAGCAGTTTTATTGAAAAGCTACAGTATATTACAGTCTGTATTAGCAGACTGGAAGATACAACTCAAGCACTGAACATGATGAACCTTACATACAAATCCACAGCCTTCACTAAGCAAAATGACGTGAGCCTGTAACAAGACAGAAGTAGGGATGGAGTATTTGACAGCACTGTGAAATGGCACCCGCTGCCCAAAACAAACATATGGGGTTGAGGTTCTGAGTTGGGGTAAGGCAGAAAAACACATCCACTTACTCTGGGGGCGGAGGCTTGGTCCTGGCCCATACGACAGATCTAAGGCGCCCTTTTCTTTGCCAACCTTGTCCTGCTCGCCAGCTGCTTTCAGCGTCGGAAATTCCTCGGGAGAGAAGGATAACAGTCGGCTTGAGGCCCTTGAACCTGTCAGACAAATAAGTATGGGACTCAGAAGATCTTTTCACTCTTTCAGCTCCCTGAAGAGATCACCCTGGAAATGCATTTCCCAAGAACTGGTGCATCCAGCAAATTTAAACTCAAATTACTATCATACCTGCACCCCAGATCACATCCTAAAAAGCCTTCAGAAATTGGCACCAACACTGGAACAGATGTCCTCACCAAACAGTTCCACACTCTTGAAGTTTTCACTTAAACTTTCACGTTCAACAAAGTCAGAGTAAAGTTTCTCAGTTTTCAATTATTTTTGTGCAGCACAAAATTCAGAGGCAGGGATACAAATTCTGCAAGATGACTTATAAATGATATTCTCGTATCAAGTACTTGACATTTCTATTCAGACTTCTACTCAAATCCCACTCCACTGGTGAACGCTACTATTAAGATTTCTGGCAATATAGTTGGTGAAAGACCACAGATAAGGACCAAGTGCTATATGCTGCTTCCCAGCACTCCTCCTCACTGCAGCATTTTTAAGATGCAGATCACTGGCCAGAGCAGGCCAGGTTCATCTCCTGTCACTGGAAGACTGCTTTGCTGAGTCACCAGCTACCCTAGAATGAAAGCTCTCTCTCTTAAGAAGAACAGTCAGTGACTGGAAAACAAAACACAGCAATTCTCCTAAATTCATTAACATCAACTAACAAAAATTCATCCCCATTTCTGCACAATTCTTTTTTCCAGAACTGTTTCTTTGTGTTGCTTGGCTAATCCTCCTTCAGAATTATCACGTTAGAAGTACCAGCAATGGCTAGTGAAGACCTAACAAAAGAGTCTAATCTTGACTCTTTAGGGCAAAGATAATGCAGATAACTTGAGCCAGTCCTCCATTCTGGAATCTGCACACTGCACAAGATCTCCCCCCTTAAGATTTCTGGAGAAGAAACTGCCAACTGCTGCATATAACATCAGCTGACGTGTTAAGAGTTCATCTTTTCTACTGCATTCTACTGAACTAGGATAACAATGAGAACATTAACAGCATTTAACTGTCTTTCAGGACAAACTCCTCCATCCCAATCCCTAGACAGTGTCACAGTTTTCCCTGCGGGCAGGGCTGAACAGTATAAGCATCAACGGCAATAACAATTCCCACTACAATCCTAGGCATACACTGAGAAGTTTGGTGTGTCTTTTTTAGTACCGGTTTGTTTCTTTCATGGTTTTGTTGTCTTTCTTTCCCCCTCTGCTATCTATGGCTTTCTCAACTCTTAAAGACAAAAACTCTCTGTAATTACGTTCTGTGCCTTGTGGCTTCCAGGTCTATCCACATTAAACTAGAACTGCACTGGTATTCTCACCACAGTTTTAATGGCAGGACTGGAAATTACCTCGTATGTGGAAATGAATGCATCTGAAGTCAACTAAACTTCCGATTTATATCAACATTGTTCCAGGATCCTTAGTCGAGCAGAAGTGGTAAACTGCAGTTACCAAAGGAGACATCAGGCATCAGCCAAGATGTAAGTAAGTGCATCCTGCAGCAGGTTCAATGCCAATTCCACCATTGACCCTTCACCCAAGGACAATGCATACAGCCTCCCTGAACATAACCATTACAGGCTCACTTCAGACCACCTTACTAAGCCAATTTCCCCATGCTACCAGCCATGGAAATGCCTTAATTTCCAGTCTCTGACATGCTGTTTTCTCCTAATCCAAACCCTTTCCTCCTTCACTCCAGCTTCTTTTTAAACACTGCTCTGAGCTGAGGAAGATGGTACTGGCACTCTGCTTCAGAGCAACAGTAGGACAGGCTCTGCTCAAGCTGTGTCTTGCATCTGACAGACTTGAACTGATGTGGTTGCACCATTACAGCCAATAGATTACTCAGACTCAAAACAGGACTCATGTGGCCTCACTGTACTGTAACCAACACAGCTGTGTTCCATTGTGCTCCAGTCTAGACAGGGAGGGAAAAAAGAAATGGAGTCCACCCCAAATCATGCCTGAGGTAAGCATGTATCCAGTTCCCTTTCTGTGGATCATACTCACCACCTTCTAGTCCTGCTGGCTTTCCATTCAGCTGTGCCCATGACTTTGGTCCACCTGGCACTGAATTTGTACTCTGAAAATATAATAAAGTCAAAACAAAACCAAAAGCCCAAAGATCAGTTAATTACTCCACAATTCCTGGGTTGTACCTGCTACAGTTCTGACTTTTGTATCACCCAGATGTCACTGGCTACCACAGGTCTCCCCTGTTTCTTGTCGGGGCTTAAGTCAACTGCTCCCCACTATGTGGGGGAGCACTATGATGCTACAGTAGAAAGACTCCCTTTGACCCTGCTTTTTAACTCTACTCTTGTCACCTCCACCAACTCTTTCCTCAAACCATTTTTCTTCCTTTCCTATCTCTAATACAGCTTTCTCTTCATTCTGTTGCATTTTCCCAACCTGGATGTCTTAATCTTCCAGATTTGTTCCATGCTACACCTCAGCATGAAGGCTATCCTATTTCTCATGCATTAACCACTCTTTTCCTCTTCAAATCATAACCTGGTCTAATTTTCCTCAGTCTCAAGGGCTAAAACTCAAAGTATGAAATCCACAGCACAGGGGGACAGGTCCTTGCACTCTCTGAGGAAGCTTTCTTACTTGCCAGTAGTTTTTTCAGGTCCTGACAACTGGCTACTTCTCCCACAAGACCAGATCTCTTCTTATCAAGTCTCATCAGGCTGGGAGCAAGAGCTGGATCTGTTGTCACCAAGCGACACTTGAATTAGACCCAAAGTAAAATAATTTACAAGTGCTAACCAGCCATCCCGCATTCCAGCCATTCTTTCTAGATTGAAGCTAGACTTTCCCCACACGCTTGAAAGGTACAGAGGTAATGTGCACAAAATTACACTGTAACTGCAGCTCAGCATTCCTGAGGCACAGCAACCTGGAGTCAAGAGTCAATTGGAGAAGAACTGATTACACAGTAGCTGTTCTGTAAGTTACAGTCTGCCAATTCTTACTTGCACACGGCAACACAGACAATAAAAGGAAACCCTCAAGCTGACTGGGCGCAGGGAAAATGGTGAGAGACTGCCCGTGCCTACCTCCTGAGCGATTGACTGTGTCGGCTTCTGTAAATTGGAGACAGACTTCTGCAAACCCTGCTGCAGCAGCGACTCCTGCAGCTGTGCAGCCGTCGCACTGGAACTAGGAAGAAACAGCAGAGGTGAGATCAAACAGAAAGGAAGCCAAGACAACAACCTGCAATTTAACAGCTGCTAAACATCATGCTACTCTTGGTTCTGTACTGGCTCGAAAAACAGAGAACTGATCTTTCCAAGGTTCAACACAGCACAGCAGTGCAGAATTGCTGCTGTCTCTTGGCTGACAAAACATAGCAAAAAGCAGTTCTACCTACCTCTTTTGGTCTGATTGATCCTGCTTGTTTGCCCATCCTGTACCGTCTTTGGGTACTATAATGATGTTGGGGTCGTTTCCTTTGTTCTCAGACTTCAAGCTAGGCAAGTTTGCAGGAGGTGGCATGCGCCGAGCAGCAGCAACTTTTCCAAGACTCTGTAAGCCATGTCTAGGAATAACTAGTGAGAAGGGAACACAAGAAGATCAGGTGGTGGCTATATCCTGCTAGCCCAGTAACCTCAACTGTGTCCCGGTAAGCAGAATCATTGCTCCTATTCATAAAACCAAGAGTCAACGAAATAAGATCATTTCCTTCAGGAACACCAACAAAGACAGCTAATAGGCAGCATCCTACATGGAGGGGAAGGAGACAAGTAATCACCCTAAGAGAAAACACCCTATCTTTTACCTAACGGTGCAGATAAATACCCCTTTTCCATTTCTCAACAGAGGCAAGATCTCCCTTTCACAGCTTGGGGAAATAGTCACAAAAGACCATCTCTTGGGATGGACTGGACACCTACCCCAGGAATCCTGAGGTCTAGATTCTTCAACTCTACTCATAAAATCACATTTACTAAGCTGATACTTCATTTTTCCACTCAAACATCAAATCCAGAGCCTTACAGATAAGCAGCTCCTGTTTTGTTTTCCACTTTACCCCCTTTTGATCATGCCTCCACTGCAAAACCAATACAGGTTCTTCCTCAGGGATATTCAGTCCTCGGTTCTCACCTACACACACAAGTTCTGACCACCTCAAGGTAAGTACTACTTATCAAGGTAAGTACTAAAGTTAGTCAGCTTAATTGCCCTGTTCTACAACATCCACAGACTCCAGCAAACCTTTCAGTCAGGTCTGCAACCTGACCACTTCATAGCAAGTACATGGGCTAAATGAAAGGACCCACAGTCTCCCAGCTGCTCAGTAGCAAAACCAATCATTTCCCTTTAAAGTCTAGATATCAACAGTTCAGTAACCCCACTGCCACCCATCAGATATCCTACCCAACCTAACCAGAAGATTTCTGAAAGTATTCCTTACCTGTAGTTCTGATAGCTTCTACTGACTTTCCTTTATACTTATCAAACAGGCTGAGAGTCGAGTACTTGCTTTTCCCATCCTTTCCCTTGGTTATTTGCCCCAAACGATCGGACATTGCGATGAAATGTCATCTAGTAAGGAAATTTCTCTGCGCCGCTCCCAATCTGCCTTTTAACAAGAGAACCAGGAAAGTGCCATCAGATTGCCTGGTCATAGTTAAGCAAAAAGCAGAACATGCACAACTGTTAAAACTGCAGACAAATTCAGAGCTGACACTAGATCTCACTACCATCTCCACCCCCCCCTCCCAGCAGCAAAAAGCTTGTGGGATTTATGATTCATAAACTACATTAAAATAACTGCAGGAACACATTTCTCATGGCATCTTTTTTTTTTTCTTCTGCCAACTTCAGCACTTAAAATGAACTTAAGTATGAGAATACAGAAGAACATGGTCAACTTAGTCCTTGCTTAGAAGAATAAATCTTAACAAGCAGCTTCACACAACATACATAAGTCCTTGTTAAGAAGAAGAGTACAGTATCTTTTCCAACACTCGAATTTATCATTGGGTTTCCCACCAGAGTCCTGGTAGCTAGGTTTGTTACAATTAAGACTGTTTACTGAAGGTAACGACATTATTTCTTCAAATTCCTTTTCCCCATTTACTGCTATAAAAGAGATCTGAGTTGTCCAAAGAACAGCTGTAATGGAATAGGCTCAACTCCAAACCCTGAAAACATTTTATAAAAAAATACGCTGTATTTTCTCTGTTGGTGACACCTTCAAGCACCACTTTTAGCTATAAATGTGCTTTCCACGACAGGTATGGTTCGCTAATTTTTCACTGTGATTTCTGCCTGCACAATGTACTGTGATTCATACCCATCACTCAAGCACTCTCTCTGCTTTCTTTTTTGGTCTCTTGGAGTCTAGGACAAAGCTGAAACAGGGAATACAAAGCCCTGCCTCCTTTTAATGGATGTTTCTTTATTTTATTTTTTTAAAATCCCGTTCTCACTTTTCCACAAACCTAGAAATTTAATCTAACCTTTTCAAATGTCATTCACATTTCCAGATTTCTTCTTGTAAAATCTCCATTTTAAGCCTAAAACTGCTGGCAGTTGTATTATACCATCTCACGTCATATCTTACAGTTGCAACACACTGTATTAGATATCAGTCCTACCCACCCTTCACCCTTTCTGAAACTCATCCAGCTGAAAGCATGCTCCCAACACAGCCAGAAATCACTCAGCATTCTGAAAGAGACAGTCACTGACCAGAGGCTACAACTTCTCCCAGTGATGCCTTATCAAACACCATTTCTGGGTAAGAGGATTAGTCCACGATATTATAAACAAAATAAGCACCTTCCACAACCATGCAGGAGAGTCAGTTTGAGAACATACTGCAAACCTGCAGAGAATCAAGAAGAGCCTACCTAAAGATTGCTGCCAGGGAGCAAGTTTCAAACCAATAAACCTGGCACCTTGCAGTGAATGCCCTGCAGTGCAGGGATTAAAACCAAGAGCAAAGCTATCTGGTGTGCTAGGGAGCAAGAGGAGAGACACAGAGAAGAATTTTCTGTCACTCAGTAATAGCATCCACATGACACTCAGAAACACCACCAGCTTCCTCCAGAAGCCCCTCACAGCCACACTGCCACTTTGGGCTGCAGCATAAGGCCTGCAGGGGCACCAGTGCTGGCCAGCATCCTCAAGACACCTTCTCCTGCAGAGCAGTAACTGGATCTTAGGCTCCATTTCTGGTTCCACCTTTGCTTGGATGATTACCACACGCCAACAAAAAACCTCAATTCCTCATTTCCACCACATTTTGAAGGGAGAACACTGTGTTTATAGCAAACTTGGCAGGAAAACAGATGCACTGAACAATGCCCTGTTTGAATGAACACAGGGCTGCAGGTAGTGTGAATTGCAGAGGGAACCATGCACCTTCCCACAGACACCTCACTTGCCGATATGCACTGAGTCCTAAGGAGAGAGCTGGCCTGGACCCCACCAATCCCACATCAGCCTCACACGTCCCAAGCAGTAATACCCATTTTGAGGTTTAGAAAACCTCAAACCAGATCAAATTATTACACATTGGAAGAAAAAAAACAAAACAACCATCACATCAGGTTTAGGAATCAGCTAGTTAACAGAAAAGACCCAAGTTCCTGAAAGTCAGTGTGCAAACAGCATACGAGTAATGTTGCCAAAGAGAAACCCTGACAACCAGTTATGTAACTGGGTCTCAGCTGCCTCCTGATTACATCTGATATCATTAGAAGGATGCAGGAGGAATAAACAACCACTTCAGAGCAGAGGAGCTGGGGTCATGCTGGGAATGAACCCCTTGTCAAACCTTCTGGGACAGTCAGAACTGTTGCCTGGATAAGTAAAATTCACAAGCACTTTGAACTGCTTCAATGCTTTGAAGCTGAAAACGTGAAATGCAGCTGTGTGTGTGTGTTAGACAGCAGCACGCACTGCAAAGGGGAACATAAGTCCACAGGGAGGTGAAGGATTTCTGCATGCAAAGAGGTTCCAGCAGTGCTGGGCCCCATGGCAGCCACCCCACCAGCAGGACCTTGCTGCTGGTCTCCCCAGCTGCAGGACGGAGCTGACCCTGGGTCACCTGGCACTGAGTCACACACACAGCCTCCAAAGGCCATCATGACACTGCCCTACTTTCCCATCACACAGCCTGACAGGGAACCCAGGCAGAGATTGTCAAACCCTTCCAGTCTTGCAGAGCAAAGCAGTTTCTGAGAAAAATCAAGTTAATTGAGAACTAAACTGCCAGCTTGTATGATTATTAGGAGAGTCAGAACCAGAAGGTTGATGCTGACGTGTGAAAATTGACAGCCTCTGACCAGCACTCAGGGTGGTCTCCAGGACTGACCGTTAGAAGGCATTATTCTCTGTTACAGAGAACTATCAGCATTAGCACTCAAGTTAGCTCTTTCCATTCTCCAGACTAACAATATCCAGAGACAGCACCATAGTGTGAAATACTGAGCATCTCAGAGGAATCTGAGCACCCTGCAGTGTGTGACTGGTTACATCAGGGGCCTCAGGGTACAAACAACACACCAAAATTACTTTCTGGATATACAGCTCCTCTACCTCTGTGTCTTCACGTCTTCATCGCGCTACCCTGGATCAGACCTTTGGGTACCAACATTGTCTAATTCCATTTTAAAGGGATACATTTTTATCCAGACAGCATGTAAGTCCTGGAGCCGCAGGAGGAATCCACCAAGCACAGGGAGGCTGCCCTGCAAAAAGAGCCCTACGAAAAGCTGGAGCTAATTGGCATTGGTTATCAACTGCAAACCTCTGAGCTGAAAACACAGCTCTCTGTAAATTCCTGCAGGAAGGAGGCAGGGCTGCTAGAGTTTTATTAACAAGACTTCAGTGGGGCTCAGATACCTGGAAGCCAGTCAGCCTTAATTGAAAAGGGCAAACAGATTGATCAAAGGTAGCACACTCACACTAGAAGGAACCACTACAGCTCCTTGCACACCACCAAGCCCAATCACTTGAGCAAAGACTTGGACCACTGCAGGCTTGCACTCCCTGCTCTTTAAATGGCAGCAGTCACAACCACAAAACAAAGCAACAGGATGGAGATTAACACTGAAAAGGCTTTTCTTCAGATCAGGAAGACTCTCAACCATAAATTTTATATGAATTGCTAAGAAATTCACAGATTGAAAGAGCTGAATTGTACTTCCAGAAACGAGAAACTGGTTAGAGTTGATGCTAAACTGAAGCCTACTGTGGTCTCTAGTGTTACCAGTAACATGAAGCCTTCTAAAAAACATGGTATAGTTTTACACATCAGTAGTGTTCACTTTTCCTTAAATACGCAGTCCTTTTTTTTTTTACTAGTAACAATCAGAGCTAAACCTTGATCTGTCAACAGGGAGATACCACTGCTTCTGGAATACGTCCCACCAAGAGCCACCTATCCATGAAATAGTCTCCACCTGCCTCGGCAATGAAAGATGCCACTGGTTGCCATTAGAAGAGCTTTGGCCAAACAGCACAACCAGCTGCTCCCAGGGCTAGGTGCCAGATGAATTTCTGTCCTGTACAAGTCCTCTCTGGGTCAGGCAGGGATGACCACCCTGATGAGAAAGGTACCAGAAGAGCAAGCAATTTCCAGGAGTGAGTGCTTAGTAAAGAGGGGACCATCAGGAGAACATCAGCATCCAAACATGAAGTCAATAGGATCCACGTAGAGGAGCTGTGCAGGAGACAGGCCATATCCAAAGCCCAGGCCACAAGAAGCCTGTCTCTGACAGCATGTCACACTGCTCAGAAGAAGCTGCTAAGATTTGTTCAAAAAACTGAGAAGAAAAAAAAAAATCCTGCCAGATGATAGAAACAAGTCAGCATTCTGCAGTCCAGAGATGGAAATCCCTTAGCAAACAGGGCTCATGATTCACCAGGGGACCCTCCTTGCAATCCGTTTAATTCTGAACAATTCCAGCTGCTCTCTGCACTGTCTCCTGCAAATCTTCTCTCCCTGTAAGAAATGAGTGCCCAGGATTCCATCTTCTATGATTTATTGCAGAGGTTATGCTGCTAGCTGAGTAATCCTGTCGGAGGCTGTCTGCCAGCAGACCTGCCTGCTGGTCGGCTTGCCCATCACACCTTGAAGCCAAGCCTGCCTTTGAGATGCAGCAGGACCACAGAGAAGAGAGGAAGTCTTCCGGACAGTGCAGGATTCACCCCAGGGTATGATACTCTGCATGCAGAGAAAAAGCCTGACGGGAGCACAGAGGGCACGCTCTATAAAATGACCTGCCCTAATTTTTTTCAGCTGCCTTCATCAGGTTCACCTGCTGCCCCACTTATAAACATACCAAAAGATCAGGAATCACAGCTCCTGCTGCTGAACCACTGGGCAGCCCCAGGGTTTGGCCTGTGAGCTACAGATGCCTCACTTCTCGGCTAAACGGCTTTCCCAGTGCTGAGCAGGCATAGAGCAGAGGCAGCCAGGAAGCATGGACTTGTAGCTTAGTGAGAAACATAATGCAGACTGGAGCCTGGAGAAGGGTTCAACGGTATTTACAAAAAACATTAACTAGCTCAGGACAGACAATGCCCCACCCTGAAGAGGGCCCCCGAACTCCAGTGACTGAGCAAACAGACAAAGATAAGAAATAATTCATCCTGAACGTGCAAGACTACAGCAGGGAAGACAAAAAAAATCCATGCAGAAAGCTGGTCCACAGCCCACAGAAAGTGCTTACAAGCTGCTATGCTCATGAAGCTCCTACTTTCCTAGTAGCACCAAAGCAGTTTTCCTGCCCAGCTGCCCCATCACGCAACAATGAAGAAACCAACCCCTAAGTGCCAGTTTGTCACAAAGGAGTAACTGTATCTTCAACTCAAGAAGCAGCACTGGAGGGCTTTCCTGCCTTTCAGAACAAGAAATTGATTACTGCAGGAAAGCAGCAAGTTATCTTCAGAGGAGCAACCTGGAAGCACTAACTACTAGCAGTATCACACTCTGCTCTCTCATCCAGACCATAAAGGTGTTAGAGGAGACTGGTCCCAACACAAACTTCAGCCCAGAGCTGAAGCACAACCACAACATCTAAAGAGGCTCTGCCTTTCGCTTCAGCCTGCTCTGGTTCCTCTGAGAGTTTAACATCCAGGGAGAATACACAGGTACAACATCCTCTTCCCTCAACACTAAAGCAAGGAGGGCTGACCACAAACCAGCACTGTTAAGACAGAAATCCCCACCATAATGCTCTGTTGGTAAAACCTGTTCAGAGGCCTCCTGGCAGGATTCAGCTGAACTGTAAGGTAAGCTGAGCATTTAAGGTATCTGAACAACAACAGACTGTGAGCAGATAGTCCAGACCTCCTGAGGGGGATCCAAAGCAAACATTATCAGTTCTACTTTACAGGTAACCAAGGCAGAGAAACAGCAGTTGTTCAAGTAACACTGCAGGCAGTCCCAGAGCTCAGATGTCTGTCCCTGCCTCCCTGCACATCCTTGACCCTGCTCTGCAGTTAAGAGCCACACAAACCCGAGCTGCTAAGATCCTTAAAGAAAGCAGTTCTTGTGTAAAATCATGAAGGAGCTAAGTGTCAAAAAAAGTCAAAACAGGAAGGGATATACTGCAGCAGCATCTGGAAGGTCTAGAATGGTGTTTCCTTCAGTGGAAGAGACCACACAGGTACCAAAAGAGGACCCAATTCTGCCCAATACTTTGGAGAAGCCCACAGGGGTACAGAAGTCACCCACATAAGTTCTGAGGTCACTGCATCAAGTTCTTCTGACTGACAGCTCAAGTCACTACATCTGGCTCTATGCTGGCAAACACACTTCCACTGCTAACAACTAAATCAAACCACTGCATTTTAAGGCTATAAAATTATCTCTTATTTTGCACACGGAGTCCTGAAATTCCTGCCACAGTCTTTCAGTAATTACATATATTCAAGGTGAGATACAGGAAGAGGTGAAACAGGCTGCCTCCTCAGCTCATCCTGAAAGAGCCTGACACAACCAGGACAAAAAGAAGCCAACGGACTGCAATCCATGCTGCTGCCAGGGAACAGATGCCTTCTAAAGAGCAACAACACATTCTTCTAGGGAAGTTGCAAAGAGCATTTCACAAATCCTTCATCTGGTCCCATGCTCAGGAACTTGCTTCACCTCCATGTAAACGTAGGTTTTACAGCAATCAAGAGATTAGAGATGTCACAGATCCAGAAGGTGAAACCAGGGCAGAGCTGGCAGTCTTCAGGGTTACAACGTTTTTTCGGAAACAAAGCTCCTTCCATGTAAAAGCCGTCAGTTGTTGAGTAAGCAGCTCTGTTTGCTCTGTTTTCTCTATCTCAGGAAGGCAGATCACACTGCAGTGGAGAGGTGGGAGCTCACCTTGTGCCAGCATGCCTTGCTCCACCCGATCTAGGCTTTGGGAACACCTCACCACGCTTTCAGACCAGCTGCTAATTTCACAGCCTCAGCTCCCACTCAGGTTTAGCACAGAAGGTGATTTTAACAAAGTCTAAAGACAAAACACAACGCTATCAAACTGCAAGCATAAATGCCAATCCCTCAGTGCACAATAGAGAGGCTCCCACAAGCCCCAGCTAAGCCAGTCTGTCCAGACCCATTCCTTGCCCTAGAGCTGACAGAGCTCCTCTGGCAGGCAGCTCTGCAGCCAGCCCAGCACTAACACCACACTGCAGGGCACAAAGCTGCCCTGGCAAAGGCTGAATAGATCTTTCTCTATCAGATTTCACCCACTTCCCACAGCCATCAAGACTGCCACAGCAGGTTCAAACCATTAATAAGATTACAAGCAGTTCAGACAAGCCTGCAGTTCACTTACACTGCAGACACTGAAGCTTCCAAGAAAGTATTCCTTGAGGTTCCCCGGTTTTAACAATACCAGGGCAATGCAGCATTTCACAGCAACCCTTCTTACAGGACTCCAATTCACCAGGAGCCATTTGCACTACAAATGAATGCTGAGAATGCTAAAAAGAATCTGCTGGGAAAAGGACACCGGTACAAAGTAGGAAAAAAACTGCAACGTTACGTGCAGCTCAGCTCAGTACTCTGAAGTGCAGTACGGCTCACTACTCTGAAGCAGGGAGAGGCTGTAATGCTCTTGTAGAAAACAATACCACTCAGACCATGCACAGAACATCTGGACTACGCTGAGCTGGACAGGAAGCGATAGCATTTCACAGATGCTTTAATTAACATAGATATTTTGAGTGCATAACTGGCAAGGTGTGTAAACGTCATCGCTCCTGTTTTCCAGATAGCAAAATGACACCACAGAACTATGCAGCTCTGCTGAGTGACAGAGCAAGAAACAGATCTTCCACCTCTGACTTCGTGGGGCTGGAGACCACTCTCTAAATCACTCTGCACTCCTCCTGTGCACAGCCAGGAGCAACACAAAGTCCTGGGCCAGGGGAACTGTGCAGGAGCAGGCTGGTGTGCTCAAAGAATGTCACCAGCTCCATACACTGCTTTTACTACAGCAGGATCACGGCCATCACTAAAGGCATCATTTTGCTAAGATGTAGATCACTACTGCTGTAGTAAGGCTTGAATCTCATGGAACCAC
The DNA here is from genome assembly GCA_013399175.1 of Odontophorus gujanensis. Classification (NCBI taxonomy): domain Eukaryota; kingdom Metazoa; phylum Chordata; class Aves; order Galliformes; family Odontophoridae; genus Odontophorus; species Odontophorus gujanensis. Next base: position 258,266 of record VXAB01000439.1, read on the forward strand.
TCCTAAATGATTGGCCATAAAGTTTCGGTTGCTAGGTGGGAGCTCGAATCTTGGGTTATTTAAGAAAAAGATAAAACCATACTTTGTACTATTTCAACCCATTAAGAAACATTTCTTGAGCATGCCCCTACTCCCCTGCCGGCTTCGCAGCCCACTCCAAACTCTGAACAAGAGCACTCGAGGCTTTTGTACAGGGCTCCCAGCCCACATGTAGGAACAGCTGAAGAACCTACCCCACTGCAGAACGCTTCCAAAAAAAATCACTGTGTTCCCACACAAAAAGTGCCTGTGGGAGGTGAAGTCCCAACACGAGCTCTTCAAACCTGTTTGCTCTTTGCAGCATCATTAACAGCAAATGCAGTGCCCAAAACATCAAAATAGCAACCCAGAAAGGACTCCTCCACCAAATCCCTTCCAACAGGATGCCATCTCTGCAAATACTGCAGACTGCTCCTCTTCATGCCACTCACCTGAAATTCAAAGGCTACTGAGGATGATTCCAACAGCTAATCCAAGTCCCCTATACACTGCATTGCCATAGAGAAGTCCTCTTGGTCATATCCAACCGCGCCATTAAGCAAGCCCTCAGCTGCTTGCCCTCGTGCCTCATTTTTAAGCCTCCATACTTCAATTCTGGCCCACCAGGCCTCCTCTCACTTCCACCTGCGCCAAATCCTGCCATTACTTCTTCTCTTGCAGCCAAAGCAAGACTGCTTTCAGCAGTCCTCCAAAAATTAACATCTATAGTCCCTTAACAGGGCTGGACTTGACGATCTTGGAAGGTCTACATGCCGTAATTCTGAAAGATACAACCTTGAGCTCTCTCATCCCTCCCAGCTCACTAGTGCTCTCCTGCAAACCTAGGTGTTCAGTACCAGGCACTGAACACATACAGCGACCCCCTTCAGAATGCCACAAACACTTCTTAACACTCCAAACCACCTCTTGTCTTCACAGACCCCACAGCACAGCAATCCTAGCAGCTTCAATACAAACCAATGCCACTGCTGAGCAAGGAGCAATGCAGTGCTGCCACACCAGCCTCCAGCCCACCCAAGTTGCTGCTCCAACACTTCCAGAGGAAAACACAAAGCACCCAGCGGGTTTGTTCGCTTCTCAGTTATCTTTGCAGAGGAAGTATGTACACACACAGAACATCCTGAATGCCTTGCTAGCACAAGTTACTAACTAAAGCCGTGCAATTTCTGCGAGGCTTGATATGATAACAAGACCTTCTGCTTCAGCCCCATTTTTCTCCTATAGGAAAGGACATTTCTTTAACCAAACTGGACAGTTTGAGCACCTGTCTGCAAACCCTCCTACACAAGGTGCTCTCCAGGTATACACTATCATGACCTTCATTAACAAAGCCACTTAATTTCAAGTTAGAAAGAGCTGCTCTGCTGAAGTAGAGAACTGCATGTCCCCCAGCTTTTACCTGTTTCCTTTGCCTGATGATACCTGACTGCATTTCTGTTCCAAGTGACAAACTAGTGATAAGGAGCTGTGAAATTATCGACCTATTAGGAGAATGAGTCAGTGCCACATGAAAAACAAAACCCACTTACAAGGTATGAATAGCAAGAAGAGCAAGAGTGCTACTGAGACATCACAATCGTTGTCAGGCTGCAGAACACAGGAGGAACCTTTTGAAGAAAAGGGATGACCACAGAATTGCAGTCCTTGCAATAAACCCTCTCCCTAAATGCTGTCCTATGTTCAGCAAGTTTTCCCTGTTCATATTACTCCTATTCCTGTAAGAAAACATGCAATTATAAGTGGAAACCCCACTAGAGCCAGATCTCTGTATAGTTAACACCATAAAATACAAATCCACGCTATTATTTTCAGTGCTGCAGCACTTAAAAGTCAGCCCAGCTTGTCTTCAAATACTTCCAATTACTCAGGTGAGTACAATGAAGGCCTTGAGCAACTCACACTTCTGAATCTCAAGCAGGTAGGGATCCTGTAATGGATAATCTAACATGCTCTGTGCAGCTCTGGCAGACTGGAGGCATTAGAAGACATACCAAAACCACAGTCCTGATTTTCACCAGCAGCACCTCGTACTGGAGAGCTTGCAGGACACCGCACACGAGCTGGGAGCTGTGCAACAGTTGTCTGCACTCAGGATCTAGGACTTGTCCTTATACCATTGCTCAGGTACCAGGGCACGCTGCGTCAGGCTCAAGAAAAACACAGACCAACGCCAGCCCTTCTTTTAAGAGGAGGCCATTCAAGTAAATGAGCCTTTGAAGTTAGGTAATACAGAGAGCTTTAATAAAAGGCTTTATTAAAATGTCACTGTAGAAGTTAAATCCTTTTATTAAGAATCTTTAGAAACATTACTCACATTTATTAAAACTAAGACATTTTAAAATCCTGCCTCTACTTTCCAGCATTCACATGGGCTACTTACTTACTGTTCCCACTTCAGCAAGGTTGGCCATGCTTCACTTTTTAGCTCTCACGCACATACAAAAATAGAAAAAAGCCAATAGTTCATCAAAATATATACTGTATGACCAAAGAAAAACATTCCTGAATTTAGGGGAAAAAAAAAGTGGGCTCCTTCCCTGGAAAAAAATAGTTCTTATAAACTAAATTTAAATAAAAACTCCATGTGAATAATGTGACGAGCACCATACAACGCCAGCTGTGGAAATCTGCACAAAAGCCTATGCTTACTACTCTCTGATTTTAAAGAGGAAAGACATCTCAGTCCTGCAGACGGATTTTCTTATCAGTGAAGACTGGAAACATCCTATGATGCGTGACGTGCTGTCTACTCAAGACGTGCAGAAAAGCACACCAGTGAAAGTGACTATGAATAAGAAAGAATGAAGTTATATTCCATGTGCGTATCCAATCAAGCACAAAACCAACATAACAGCTATCAGCAGATGCATTTGGACCAAGGAACGTAATCGATTTGAGGAATCGTGTAATTAAGAGAAAGAACACCAGTCTCAAGCAGCATTTGTGATTTTGTTGGTATCATTTTTAATCCAAACTTTTTAACTATAAAAAGAAAGCACTACACCACTTCCAGGAGGTCATATGGGGGAGGTCTTGTTTATCGTTCCCCCAAAATAGATTCTGCTAGCTAGGAAGAACCTCCTCGACCACAGCCCTAAAAGAAGCAGCATCACCCATGGACCTACAGGGATCTGAAGGACTCTGGGTGAGCTCCTGAATGAAGTGAGGCACACTTACAGTATTTCAATTAAGGTGAAAAACACAAACAGGTATTTCAATGAGGCAAGGGCTAAGACAAGCCAAAGCGTTCCCTATGAACCTTGATTCAGTCCTGAAACGGGTGGGATGCCCTCCCTCTGGACTGACTTCAGCTGATGATGCAAACACTGCAACCTGCTTGCACTCACCACCTATTCCTAACAACAGTATTTCTGAGGTCCTGAGCACTTCTTTACCACATCATCGCCACAAACACCAGTGACAAAGACACAAACGTTTGATAACACCAGACCATCCAGCCCTTCTGATGTTCAGAAGACAAAAACGACAACAAAAAGCCCTCAGAGCAAATCAAAGCAACTTTCCTAAGGAAACCCACAACTCCCCACTCACCCAAACCTGGTCAGGTTTGATTCCACGGACGAAAGGGCTGTTGGTATTCACGCAAAATGAGAAAACTCCGTTTTGTGGCCACCGCTGCTGAACAAACCAACCCGCTGTACGTGCCCAGGGCCCACCTCAGGGCCACCCCACAGCTTGCAGCAGCCACACTCCCAAGAAGCCAGCGACGAAGAACTCCTTTCCCCATCCACAGCACCTTCACAAACCCACTCCCCGAGCACCAAGCACGCCCTCTCCCCTCCTCCCTCGGTGAAACCCCCTCCCACCAGGTGGCATTTCAGCTCTCACTAACCCCTCAGCAGGCTCCNGGCCCCGGCTCCATTTTAGGGCTGCCTCGTCCCACCTATCCCTCACCCTCCCCTCCCTCTTCCTCCTCCTCCTCCTCTCCTCCCCCCCCGGTCCCACTCACCGCCCCGAATATCCGCGGCCGCCTCCGCCGCCGGCCCCCGATACCCACCTGCGGGGGTGGCTGGGAGCCGGGAGCGCCTGAGGAGCCGGGTGCCGAGCGGCGATGGGCGCGGGGCGCGGCGGATGGCGACGGATTGCGCGGCGGGATGCGGGGCGATGCGGCCTCTCGCTGCCGCTCCCTCCTCCTCCCCCTCCTCCCCCGGCCCGGCCTGTCAATCCCGCGCGGGAGGGGAACGGCGCCGCCGCCGCGCTCCTCACAGCGCCGCCTGCAGAGCTCCGCCGGAGCGGCGGCTGAGGGCCGGACCAAGATGGCGGCGAGGAGGAGGAGGAGGAGGAGAGAAAGGGGCCGAGCTGCAGCACGGCGGCTGCCTCCTCCTCCTCCTCCTCCCCCGGATCCGGGCCCCTCACTGCAGTGCAGACACTGAGGCCCCGCAGTGTGTCAAGAGATGTGCGGGTCTGAGCACAGCGCTGTGGGAGTGACTGAGGGGACACCTCATTGCTCCCTGCGGGCCATGAAAGACATTGGGGAAGCTGTCCTAGTGCTCCTTCTTCATGGAGGAAGCGCCCCTTGGGAAGACTTTGTTCCAGAAGTACTGAATTCTTCTCCCAGTGATGATGGAAATGAACTCAGTAGAGCAAGACAGTCACTCCTGCCCTGGAACAAAATTTTCTCTATCCAGCCATAAAATACAAGCAGCCTTGTGAGGCCAAGAGTCACTCCTCAGCCTTGAGCAGAACTTGAGGACAATGCAGTGTGAGCAGCATCCCTGGCAAGAGTTTTGCACTGAAAATGCAAAGTTGCTGCAAAGTGCAGTTCTCCATCCTGGGCATCTTAAAGCTTGGGGGCTGTCATCCTGTATGCAAGGATAGACCATTTTCCCCCCTTTATTTCTCCATCCCTGTCCTCTCAGACACTGAGCTCTCAGACTCATAGAATCACTGAGGTTGGAAATTATCTCTAAGGTCTCTAAGTCCAACCCCAGCTCATCCCCACTTTTCCCAGTGACCACATCCCTCAGTGCCACATCTCCACAGGTCCTGAACACCTCCAGGGACGATGACTTCCACCACCTCCCTGTGCAGCTGTGCCAAAGCCTGACTGCTCTTTCTGAGAAGAATTTTTCCCTAACATCCAACCTGAACCTCCCCTGGTTAGATCAGTTTCTCCCTGTTGCATGTTGTGATGCACCAGGCATGGATTTATAGGAAATATCTATCCATTTTTGGAAATGACAAGCAAGCCCTTTTAGGGTGTTTTTGACTAGAGAAAACTCACTATAAATCCCTAAAATCTGGTCTTATGTAATATTTTCAGGATCCCCACATAGATCGTGATACATTCCCACTTTGCCTCAAAGGTGGCACTGAAGTTTCAAAATTCTGCTCAGTTTGAACCATCTTGGTGACGTCACTACGGTGACAAACAAGCCTGCAAAAATTGTGATCCAGCATGCTGCTCACGGGAGATGTCTGTTCTCAAACACACTGAGGGCGATGCAGAGAGAAGAAATGCAGGAACCGTTTTCTGGTCTGTATGTGTTGTTCCTATGGTTCATCAGCTCAAAATATCACGCTGCTCCTACCCCTTTGGCATCTCTTCTCACCTTCCCCATCACATTGTTTTCTCTCCTGGCTCATCAACGCCTTCTGCTTCTCTTCTTACAGACAGAGGAGCACACCCTCCTTCCTTGCATTGCTGACCTCCCACCATACAGTATTGATGTACCGTAACAGCAAACACCCCACAGCATTGTTAGCATTGCCCTTCAGGATCTGGACACTGGGATCCCCTCGCTTTCAGTGACTCATGTATCCACCTACAATCCAAACCATGGGCAGGTGACTCACAGACTTGTCCAGGTCAGTGCTATGCACACCTGCTGCTTTAATAAGCAGTTCTCCCAAGGTCTCTGGTGTATCTCCAAGGCAACAATCCAAGGCCAAGGGAACTGATGTGCCAATTAAAGAAAACGCTAATGCAACCTGTTGTGGAGATCAAAAGGATGCAGTAAACAAATGAAAGACAATTCTACATTCATTATCATGTACGTACACTGCAGCTCCTGCAAACTGATGGCTTTTCCACCTGTGCACAGCATCCCGCTTAGCCAACACCATGGAGCTTTGTCCGGTCTCGTGGCTCAGGACTGCACTGGGACTGGGCTTCTACGTTCAGAGATGAGACAGTCTGAGCAGTGAAAAGCCATCACAGAAAAGCATGGCTCCAGCACAAAGCTGATTTGCCTGCTTGAAGCTCAATGCACAGCTCCATGCAGGATCCACTCTGCTGCCCACACTGATTTTTGACCTCTTCCAGAGAGCTGAGCAAATTTCCCCTGGACGTGAGAGTCAAACTCAACCTCCTGCTTCCTCTTCCCGGGATTAATTACAAGTGAAGCCAGTGCTTCGTTCTTCCACTAATTAAGAATCCTGTCAAATAGAAAATAACCACTGAAGAGGGCTTACAACCCTGGTATAGGATTTGTATCTACAGAAATGTCTTGTGCTCTAAGGCTTCCTAAGATTAATTGAATTACTATTATTTCCTGCTTCTTCCTCAAACATTTGCTCTGCATCTATAAATCCTCAGCCATGGCTTGCATCATTCAGGCTGCTTTACAGCAGTGCAAACCGAAGGCTAAAAGCTCTTATGCTATTCTGCTATCACTTTGCTCAGCTGTAAATGGCAGCCTGCAGCACAAAACAGGCCCTTACTCTCCTTATGGTCATTCACAAAACATCCTCGCTCCTTTGGAAGAAGCGGAGCAGTCCTGCTGTGTGGACGCCATCCAGAGGCCGCTCAGAGCACGCAAAGCATGCATCTGCCTTACGGGTTCAGACCGTGGTCCTTCTCGTTTCTCATTCATCTCAATCAGCAGCCAACACCAGCTGCTGCAGAGGAAACAAGGTGGGCAGTTGTGGAGTAACCTGCGCACGGAAGAACATGCTCTTTAACCTCATGAGGCTGCCTTATGCCCCGAAGTGTGAAAATCCATTTCAAATTCAGCTGTGTGTAAATCAAGCTGTGCCTCATGCCTGCACTGACTTCATTAGCTCATCTGAGACTGCTACAGGGAAATTCAAGCGTACGACCAAGTGAGCAGGACCCAAACTCTGCCAGGAAGAACAGGGGATCTCTGTATAGCTAATTAGGTACCTGGGGTCTTGCAGTACAATTCCAGTAGCACTGCTTTCAGAGCCGATTTGCAGAGCATATTCATTTTTTTACCTCCACAACATCAGCTGAATTCATCCAGTTCCTATTCTCATTCAGATCTCACTGCCAGGGCAGGACGGATCCACTGACTTCAGTCCCAGTGAGGCTGGGCCTCCCAACCCATCTGATTTGCTGCTTTCTTCCTAGTACTCCCTGGTAGGAGCAGATCCAAGCAGCTGTTGCTCCTTCTAGCTGCTGGATCAGGTGAAGGCTGTTCCTTTTCTTTAGTCCTTTGTGTTCCCTGGGAATGGCAGGCTCTGTATACAAACAAGATGCCATCAAAGTGTGGATACTTTACCAACACACTCCTGCTCTTCAGAAAATGCCATTTCATTCACTTCAGTCATGAAAACCGCAACCAACTTCAGGGACAAATAGCCAAATATTTCAGGCTGGAGTTGGCCACCAGATCTGCATGGTCGAAGAGGTTCAGACCTCCCAGAAATGGAACGCATGGACAGATGAAAATCCAGTTGCCTTTAATTTATCAAAGGTATTTTGAGGAGCTAGGTACAATGATCCATTTGGTTCCCTTCCAACTTGGGATATTCTATGATTTATAATGCCTAATACTCAGTTGAGATTTAAACTCACACATAATTTTGTTGCCTACCTCAAAACCCTACAAATGACCACAGGTGTAGGAATATAAGGTCAGGGATGTGTTTGGGTTCACAGCTCCAACTTTCCATCGCAATCATCCAATCCCCGTGCTCCATGTGCTGCAAGACAGCTGTTCTTTCACAGTTCAAAAATATCTCGCTTCCCCCTGCCAAAGGGAACTAACAGCTGCCTCTGAATGTGATGAAACTAACGAGAATAAGTGATTTTGTTAGAAATGCTGTAAGCAAGCAGACTCAGAAAGCACAGCTCAGATCTGCAATGGGAACGGCACAGCCTGGCCAGCGTGTGCATCCGGCACAAGCAGAGGCTAGAGTGATAATTTGTGATTAACAGAGGCTGAAATGACAACCTGTGATTAACAGAGGCTGTGGGATTCAACTCCAGAGCCCCCAGGAAAAGGTCATTGTTTGGAACACCTCCAAAGCTGCAGCATTCCTTTTTTCTCCATGGAGGATTTATGAAATGCCACTATGCTTTAGTGAACCATTTTTCTCCCGTCTATATTTGCCCCTTCTGCCTCATGAGAGCTCACAAAGTCCCCTGTGAGTTCAGGCTGCTCTTTAATTATGAATGTGATTCCTAAATATTTCAGTGGGACCTGAGTGTCTCAGCCGGGGAAGAGGCAGCTCAACCCAAGAACATCTAACCCGGAGAGGCCGGGACATCCGACAGAGAATCCTTTGGGGTTCCTGCATGGAACGTAGGGCATTACACCGGCGAGGGTACAACCGAGCGTGGGGTTAACCCACTCGCGGGGCCCTTCCCACGTCCCCGCAGCCCAGCGGCATCCTGCCGCGTCCCCACTAGGGGGAGCGACAAACCCGTCCCCAGCGAACCCAGGGCTCGTCCTTGGGGTGGGGGGACACGGGGAGGTGGGAACGGGGCTGAGGAAGCTGGAGGGGACGGGGAACGAGAGGGAGAGTCCCGGGGTGGGTGGAAATCATAGAACGGCTTAGGCTGGAAGGGATCTTAAAGACCAAATGAAGTGAGGGAGAAGGGAGGGATGAAAGAGCAGCAGGGAGAGGATGGAAAGGGCTGGTGGGGAAATTTGTGCTGTTGCTTTCTCCGGTCTCCATCAAGGGCAGGGACTAGTTTGCACACCGGGCTCAAGAGGAGAGCAAAGGAGAAGGGTCAGGGATGAGGCCAGGAGGAGGATAGGCCTCCTAAGGCAGGTGGAGCTGCTCCTCCCAGCGAGACTCCAGGAGATCCTTTAGAGTTCAGCTCTGCCACAAGCTGCTGAGCCAGGAAGGACACAGCCTGAGCAGGGGGAGATCAGATCATTTTGAGATGCCATTCCTAATGCCAGGAATAGTATCCCAAAAAATTATGGTGACAGGAGCAAAACCTCAGGGCTTCCATGAGGGCAATGCAGAGTAAGATCCCAGCAGCTGCAGCAGTCCAAGAGCAGAGCAAGAGGGAAGGAAGTGATGCTCTAGCTGCAGCCAGGGCTGCTCCAGGCCTGGAGACAACACTTAGCTGATTAAAACCTGCCCAGGGTGTGCTAATTAACCTGGCTAATGAGCACCAGGCATGGTAATCACTGCCTGGCTCACTTTCCAGCTGGAATAGTCCAAACCTGGGCTATATCTTTACTGTGGTATTGCTGTGCCATTTTTTTCCCCTGAGGTCTCATACCTGCCTGCAGTGCCCCTAAGGGCCTCTGTGCTTCCTCTGCTTCAGCCTCACTGCCCTCATAAGTGTGGGTAAAGAAGGACCAAGGTGGTCCAGTGAAGATTTCATCTCCAGCACACCTGGTTGGCCCCAGGGATCAAGTATGGCTGGAGTCTGCAGAAGTGTGGGGTCCCCTAGTGTACCCCACCCGTGGATGGGCAGGTAGGATGCTCTGACCTGAGAAACCCAATTCACCTCCCTGTAGCCAGCACTGGGCTGGTTTTAGGTAAGAGAAAACAAAGGTCCTGGGGCAGAGGTGCAATGAGGATGATTTCAGCAGCACCAGGAGTTTCTCCTGTGCTGGCAGGAGGCATAGGTTGCCTCAGGGACTGCCCAGAGCCCTCACATGCCTCCTACCCAGCCCTGTGGGTGGGGATGGAGTGGGAAGGAGCCCCTGACCTTGCCCGGGGCACACATCTTGCCTGACCGTGGAGCAGACAGGCAATGCCAGGACTGGCAGGCACTGCAGCAGGAGCACGGCCAGTGGGTTATTAATAACCTGCTGAGTCAGGGGGGGCTCTTGGGTTTCAAGATCACAAGACACAGGCACCAAGCAGCTCAGATACATTCCCCCTCATTCCTACTTTCTACACTGACAGGGACAACTGGGAAGCCAGGTGGGGACTGATGTCTGAGCTGGGTGCCCTCAGGCTTCACACTGCCTGCAGAGCTGCCCAGCCCCATCCTGATGGTCTAAGGCACCCCAAGAGAGGGACACTCAGCTGCTGGGACATGTTTGGATCACTAGCTCCTTGCTCAGCCCCATGAACTACAGCAGGATGTGGCAATTGGAGCCCTACTGCCTGTCAGCATAACTGGATCTCATTTTAGGGAGACAAACGGGCACCACGGCCTTCATCAGCAGTCCTGTTTTCCTGTAGGGTCCTCTCTGCAGCCCCCAAATAGGCTGTGATGGGGCTGCTGTCCTGCTGCCACCCAAAGGGGTGGAGACAGAGACCTTGCAAAGCACAAGGAAAATGTGGAAGATCTTTCAGACACATAGATCACAGTGTCTAATTGCAAGAGTTTTGCAGGGGATAAAAGCTGCAGGTTAGGGGTCAGGTGTCCCAGAAAGTGCTTTGTCTTATCCTGGCTGTCACAATGTCACCTGTGCTTCTGCTGGAGCCCTCAGCCCTGCAATATGGGTAGGCCGAGCTCTGCTCTGGGATGGCAATTCCTTCTGCTTCGCAATGGAAAAGCAGTCAGTGATGTGGAACTGATCAACTTTCCGATGCAGCAGCCCATGGCAGCTGTGTGCATTGCCAAGGTGTGGTTTTTCCTGCGACTGCTGTGTGCCTGGAGCAGCAGGAGCAACCTGAGCCCAAACCCTGCCCCAGCAGTGCTCCTGGCACCCAGCATCACTGTCTTGTTTTCCACCCAGAACAGGACCAAAATACCCCTGTCACACCCTTCCACAGCAGCTGCTGGGGACATCAGTCTGAGAGTGTGGGCTTTCCCTGTCCCTTCTGCTGTCACAGTGCTCAGCCCCTGGTGTCTGCAATTGCTATTGCTGTCGCTGCCACTTGCAGTGGCTGAAAGAAGTGAAGTGCTGAGGCTCTGCTGTGCTCTGCATCCCTGGAGAGGTCTCATTCTGTGGTACTGGGCTGTCTGAGCAGCCAAGCTCCGCTTGTTCCAATTAGCCCAATAGCTCTCCAGTCTATCTACCTTTATGGACGTGTTAGCATCTTACTGCCTCCTGCACTGAGCCTGGATGGAAGGGTGAGCAGGGACAGCGTGGTGCTGTGCAGATATGGCATTAACCCTTGCCATGCCCCTTGCTCAATGCTGAGCAGACAGATACAGATAAGCCGTATCAGAGGGACACAGGAACCACGTGCAAGCTGGGATCAGCCCACAGTGTTAACCCATGGGCTGGTGAGGAGCACACGCCTTTGGTTTTAAACAAACGTTTTGCACTTCAGGAGATGTCTTTGGATAGATAAAAGATGGAAAAGCCCTGAAATCTTGTAGTGTTGTGGGTCTCCTTCCTAAATGGGTGCTGCCTCCCTGCAGGGCCTGTCTGTGGGTCCATGTACCTCGCTTGGATTGTAACAATCATTTACCACTGCGACACATTCCAGCACTTAAATAAGCTCCTTGAGAGGGAGAGATAAGGTATCGGCTTTCCTGTTCATCTTGCCAGTCTGTCTGCAGCAGATAAGCATGTTGGGCAGCAGGAAAAAGTTTATCTAGAAAGGAAGCGGAGCAACGGCCACTGTTATTGCAGGAGGCTTTGAAAAAAGGAATGCCACCAGGAATCCCGCAGCCCGATGAGCCCTTCCCAGCAGGATGTGATTGATGGTCAGAGCCCAGCTGCCTTCCTCCCAGCCAGAGGCATCCTCCCATCGATCCTGTGCTCCCACGGGCAGAGTGCCCCAAACCTGCTGCTTTCCTCTGTTCCCTCCTGCCGTGCACCTGCTGCAAAGCATGGGGCTGCTGTAGCCTCCCTCGTGTCCTTGGGAACCTCTCTCCTACCTATCACAGAGCAGTAGGAGGGGGAAGGGGCTCTGGACAACCCCCAGCCTTTCTTAACCTACATAAACTGTCTGGGACAGGGCAGCCAAGCCACACTGAGGGGTTTCATTTCATTTTACCATCTCCCTCCTGCCTGCCTGCCAAGTCATTCCCTCCATGCACTCCCCTATTTCACTGATTCCCATTAATCTGTGTTTTACATAACCCCTGGCGTGTGCTGGCCACAAAGGCTATGTGTTGCCACGCTACTAATGCACATCTTTAGGTTTAGGATTTAAGGCAAATCAAACCCTCTTGCAGCCCAGGGAAGCAAACCGTGACAAACCAGTACTGGCAGCTTGGAGGTGCAAATCCCAATGGGGACAGAGCATCCTCGCAGGGCACCTGCACCCAGATGGCAGCAGCAGGTTCCTTTACACCACGTGTGTAGCTATTGCACACTCTTCAGCTGGAGAAAAAAAATCACTGAATGCCCGGAGCACTTTGGTCTGTGGGCAAATGTTTCGCTAGCATCCATCACTGCAGCCCTCAGCTCCAACTTCATTGCTCTTATTTTAATTAATCTCTGCAGGTCTGGCTTTTCAGCTCTGATGGTCTTGCAGAAGCCTGCTGGTCCTGGGAGGTGCTGAGAAAGCAGATAGGGCCCTGGAGATGATACTTGGGGAAAGGGGGCTCAGCAAGGGCAGGGTGCTTTTTGGGGAGAGAAAGCCAGAAATTTGGCTGTAAGAAATAGTCAGACTAGTTGAGTCCAATGCAATGCCCAGGTCCTCAGATCCAGTTCCATCCACCCAGAGGCTCTGAGTAACCCCACTGCAGAATATAACCCTGCTCCCAGCACTGAGGTGTGAGCCCGCTCACTCAGAGCCCACTGAGCCAATTTGTTCCAATGCTGCAATTAGCACTTCATCATGGCCAAGCTCTAATTCTTCCCAGCCAGAGAGGCTTCTCCTACTCAGCACGAGGGCTTTGCCTTGCTTTGGGGGCTGGAGGAGCTTTTCCCCTTCATGGTTACTCAGGCCACAAGAGGTTAAGGATTTTATACAACTCCTACGATTAACTTTCCCCAAATCTGCAATTCTTGCCTGCCTTCTATTTTTATAAAAAGAAAAGGGAAGGGGGGATGGTATTTACAAGGGATTTCACTCAAATAATGAAATAAATGTGATCAGCTGAGGGACTCTTAATCCGCTTTGACTCCCGCATCCTGGGGAATGACCGTGGGGATCTTTGCTGACACCAATCCCTTCAAGGTGGGGAGCAAAGCACCCCTTGTGCCTGCCCAGCCCTGGGTGGAGCACGGGATTGGGAAACAGTGAGTGCTCCCTTATCTGGAGGAAATTACCAGGGGCCCTTAGGTTGATGCTGGAGAGAAAATTCCCTTTGGTCACCTACTCACCCACTGCTGCTGGCCATGTGTCTGTTTCAGGTTCCCTGGCTCTGCAGCGTACACCTGTGGGAAAGGAAGGAGCCCCGCTGTGCCTTTGGGCTTTGCCTGATATATTGAATTCATAGCCTGGGAATGACACAGTTAGTTATCACTTTAATGTAAAAACTCAACTGACAGCCACGCAGCTGTTCTCCCTGAGTGGGGGAGAAGTCTCTGAGCAGGAGAATTCAGTCTGCAATGTGCGGCTGCTGGGGCTATGCTGGGGGAGCTGGTTTAGTCTGTGGGTCCCTTTGACACCCCAGAGAGAATAAAAGGGATGAACTAGAGCGAGAACCCTGCTATTGCAGAGAGACCTTGTGTAACAGCCTATGTAATGCTCCCAAGCCCTCAAATCCACAAACCTGCTCCCTGGGTGCCAGCTAGTGCCTGTGCTTCCCTGCCCATCACAGCCTTGTCCCAAGGGGCTGTCACCCTGGGGCTGCAGAGAGGAACCCACAGCAGCCCTGGACAGCAATGCTGTGGGAAGGACATATCCCATTGCAACCCTACTCATCACAGAGGTCATCAGTGCACAAAGTGTTCAAATAAATCATGTGTTTTGGCTGGGGAAGGGGAGCTGGACACCCCAGCTGTGATTCCCACAGATGTCCACAGATATAATCCAGATTTGCTACTTTTCTAGGCACCTCATACATGTTTTCTTCCTAATTATAATCCCTTTTTGCTGCTGAGCATCAGCAGCATTAGGGAGCAGGGAGGAGCAGCCCTGGCTGCACGCAGCAGCACCATGAGTGCAATTGCTGTGACTCTCCCAGCTGTGTGACTGCATGCAATGCTGAGCCCCTATTTCCCCCCTGTGAGGCTTTTTCCTAATTCATCTGTTAGGTGAGCTGAAAGCAGAAGATGCCCAGAGCCACCTGCCTGCCACCCCCCAGGAAGGACTGCTCCTTCATGGATCTCTTTTGGCTAAATTTGGGAGCCTGAGGGCTCAGGGAAAGATGCATCCCCATCCCCAAACACCTCCAAGGAGGGACAAGCAATCTTGGAGCTGTAGCCTGGATTTAGGGACATTGCTGCCCTTGGAACAGGAAGGATCCCAGGGCTGGGAGGCAGAAATGGCATCCACAAAGCTCAAAACTCAGGGAGATTTCTCTTCTATTCCTGCTGCTGTACCCTCCGTGCCTCCAAACACTCAGGATTCACACACAGTGTGCTGAATCCCCCCCAGCTCCCAGCACAGCCCACAGCAGGGAGGACGAGCAGTATTCCCAGCCTGGAAGCCGGTCTGCCTGAGCTCAGGGGACACATAAGGACATGGTGGGGGGGGGCAGCCCCATGGCAGTTCCCCGCCATCCCTTACCGTTGCCATAGAGACAGAAGCTGGATTTCACTGCAGCGATGCTGGTACCCTGGGCATGGCGGGGAGAAGCACAGCAGGCAGGCTCAGCATCAGCCATGCACCCATGCTGTGCCTCCCCAGTACCTCCATGCAGTTAGCATGAGGGTCTTGGTGCACTTTGAGCTGGACCCTTCCTCTGGATCAGCAGGATGTTCATCCTTAAAGGACACAGAGACCTCTGCAAATCCCTCTCATGTGCTCCAGCCTCAGTACAGGGCTCTGCATTGATTTCCCAGCTGGAGACACCTGCCAGGGTTAGATTTTTCCATTTATAATCTTTTTGTATTAATTATCAAAGAGCAACAAATGTTAGCAACCTACAACAGTCATTATCTGCATGCCACCTCCTTCTCACCAGCCTGCCCTGGAGGAATGCTGCTCATCAGGGTGCTGGGATGGGTGGAAGCACAGAGTCTGATTGCTACCTGGCAGTGCAAGCCATTGGGCTTCTGTTCAGCCAGGAGGACAGGCACATTTGCAGAAGCATCCAGCCAGGAAAATGCTGGGTTCCAGTTGTGCCTTCTGCCATCTACCAAACAACAAACTCTCCTCCAAAGGGAGGGAAACTGCCGACAACGGGAAGGTTTTGTGCAGAATATGGGGTTTTCCTAGCTATGACCATGACCTGGTCAGGGAGCAGCTGGTTTTCAAGGAAGAAAGCAGTAGCAAAAATAGAAAGCAACAGTGTTGTGCTGGTGCATCCCACTCCACATTCAGCCCATCAGAGCACTTCACAGACATATTAGCTCCACCTTATAGCTGGGGAAGGTCAGGAGTGCCCACCTTGTTTCACAGTGGATGAGTTACAGATGTATTCAGGATTTTCCTCTGCAACCAGGTTAGGGCCAAGCCTGTCCTGGCCTCCTGCTGCCCTGCTTGGTGCACCAGAAAGCATCCAGGGCTGCAGGGGACTTAGCTTGGGCACTGCCCACACCCACCCCAGGGTGAGCACAAACCTCAGAGCCACCCTGAGCTGCCCCCTGTCCCTTCCCTCAGCAGAAGAACCAAACTGGGCAGGATTTTCACAATCATTTATTATCTGTGAAATGTCAGCAGTGTCCTGACTCTGCACAAGACACAGTCGCTTGGCTTACAAAAAGAAAAAGCATCTGTGGCCAAAATCCTTCAGCCTCCAAAAAGTTAACAGACGAGTCCTCAGGAAGCTCTTAGGTGCTGCCCATGCTGAGGACAAACCCAGGTGCGAGGTGATCCACCCCAGTGAGGCAGATGGAGCTCATTTCTCTCACCCATGAAGCTTAATATGATTGCTGTCCAAATACAGTTTGAGAACATGGCCAACAACACGGGTATGGCCATTGGGTGATAAAACCCAATCCATCGCAAGAAACATTCTTTTCCAGGCAGGGAAGCAACATTAAAAAACGCCACTACTTATGGAAGTTGTCAACAAACAATAGAAAAAATACCGGGAGGGGGACTCAAAGTATTTGCTAGTTTTAGATGGAAAGGCATCAAGTCCCCGGCATTCACCAGATGGATATCAACATCTGACACGTGTTGGAAGACATCCATATCAACTCTACCAGCCTGAACTGCAGGTAGCCGAACACGAAGCCGGAGAGCACGTCCGTGATGTGGTGCCGGCCGATCATGACGCGGGAAAAGCCGACACAGAAGGCCCAAAGGACCAGCAGGATGCGGAGTGGGATGGCCAGGACCAGGTGGTTGAGTAAGAACTTGGAGAGCATGGCAGCACGGCTGGCGTGCCCAGCTGGGAACGCGTAGGTGTCCATGGTCAGGTAGTCCAAGAGCCCGGGGCTGACGTCGTACGGACCCTTGCGCTTGGCCAACTTCTGCAGCCCGGCCACGATCATGATGTCCAACAGCAGGGCTGCAAAATGAGACAGAGGCAGAAGTCGAGGGTAGTTTGCAATGCTGAGCACACAAAGGTCATTGCTGTCCTTAAAGCGAGGCTCAGATTCAGTTCTAGCCCATCAGCTGCAGGTCACCCAGCTGGCAGCTGACCTCCCAGCTGAGCACTGCCAGCTCAGTGTTGAAACCCAAACCACAGAACTCCGGCTCTCAGCACCAAATCACTTTCCAAACTGCTCTGGAGCAAAACCCACCTCTACTTTATCCTCCTTCTCTTCGCCCATCCCTCCAGTACCAGGCAGTGCTTCTGGCATTTCTACTTCCCAGCCAAACTCTTTTTTCTTCCCACACAGGGCAGCCCAGGGAGGTAGGTGTGTGCTTTAACGATCCTTTCATTCAGGGGATGAATAAAATGAACCTTCAGCACTGCTAGGTTAGATATTCATCAAGCTGTGACCAGAAAGCTGAAAGACTCATTCACTCGTGTTTCTCGATCTGATGGCCAGCGTGAGATCTGGGGGGGTTAATTTGCTGGTAAAAGTAAGAAAATAAGAACCAAACCCAAGTGCGCTCCATCGGGTGTTTTTTTTCTGTACTTCCTCCTGCACTTTTTGTTCCCTTCATTTTGAGGAAGCAGCCTGCCCAGCCACAGCTGGGGGTGCAACCAGCACCCGTCTACCTACAACGTGCACACACAGCCCCGGCCCCTAAAACAGGCACACATGCACCCTGCAGGCCTAGAGGAGTGGAGGTTGGAGGGGACAGAGCCCCAGGAGGGGCCCTGAGGAGACTGCTGCTGTTTGAGCAGACAGAGACCTGGGGCCATCAGATGCGTGGTGAAGAGGGCAGAGAGGTGAGATTAGAGGAGCAGAAACTGTAGTTTTAAGCGTTCTCCACCATGCACACACAGCAGCAAAGCCACCAAAGGAAGAGTTTGATCTTGCCCATTACTTTTCCCATGCTTTTTTTAATTTTTTCCTGAGATCCAGAATTTCCCCTTTCTCTTTAGCCTGTTTTAAGGGAATTACTGCAAGCCCATCTGATCACAGAAAGCACTGTTAACATCCAAAACTTCCTTACAGCACAAACCCAACAAGAGAGCCCTGCTCATCTGCGGCAATTCCAGCATCAGAGATCACCTTGGTAGAGTCAACAGCCAACATCTGGTATCAGATGCACAGTAATGAGCTGAAAGCAAGCCCCCTGGGCAGACATTTTATATCTATTAATAAGAGAAGGAAACCAATTATCTGCCTTGCTCCTACTGCTGCGTGTTGGGAGCACATTAGGAGCAGAGAGGCAAGACTTGCACAGGCAGAGCACAAGGGCAAACCCATGGTACTGCTTAGCAAAACCAAGTCAACTGCAGCCCCCTCCCCAAAGGGAAGTTGACACAGCTGATGTCCTGTCCCTGCCAGGTCCCCTCTGTCCCAGTCCGATCTGTGGTGACAGCAGGATGAGGGACTGTGCTTGCTGCCCATGGGCATCACCTGCCTGTGCTGAAGCCAGACAGCATCTCCCAGGGACCGAGTGGGCTCCAGCTGAGTTGTTTACAGAGATGTTTACATAAATACCAAAACCACAGCTGAAAATCAGACTGGGTGCAGCGCTCGGGGGTAGAAAAACAGGAGGAAGTAAAAAAAGCCTTTGGCCTCATCTGTTCCTGCAGCCCTGATCCACATGACATGGTGCACATGGGGCTGATCGCTCTGCCCAGGCACATGGCAGAGGAAAAGTGGGGTTCAGTGGGAGCAGTGTGCCCATCCCCTGCCCATTTTTTGTCAGGGCAAGCCGGGTGGCAGCTCGGTGCCCAGCACTCCCAAAGCCAGCAGCATGCTTTGTCCCCTGTCCCACTGTGCCAGAGGCCACGTGTAGGGCCCAGGTTGGCTCTGGAGGTGCTTTGTTTCCCAGATGAGCCAACTTCAGCCACACAGAATAACAGAATTGCTCAGGTTAGAAAAGGCCTTCAAGATCATCAAGTCCAACCACAATGTAGCTCTAACAATCCACATGTCACCCTTCCTAGGAAACAGTTCTTTTGATCCACAGTTAGAATTTCCCCAACATTTGTTTTGAACTGAAGCTGTTCAGTTGTTACTTACAAACCCTAATCTACTGCTTCTGCAAGGAGCTTCCCAAACCTCCTGCAGGCACGATGCTCCCTGACCTGGAAAATGAGCCATTTGCAGCCTTGGCTAGTTGACACTAATGAAAGATGCAGGTATCAGAGCATCGTCACCCTCGCTCCAGAGGAGCCAGATGAGCTTCACTCCTCTGGAAGTGAACTCCACTGCTGCATTTTCTTCCCCAAACGTGGCACTATTAGGTACAAGAACTGACAAAGGGCACGGATGGCACAATGCAGTTAACCCATGAATCAGACGCTGTAGTGCTTTGGGGAAGGTTATGTTTAGGCTGAACGAGCAGCAGAGGGTTCTGGCCACTGGGTGAAAGGTATGCTGGGCTATGTGGCTGTGGGGGAGTGGAAGAATGGCAGAAATCAGCATTGTGCAATTAATTAAAAAATCCAGTGACTGATCCCATCACCATACTGCACTGAGCCTGGCCTGGCACCTGCTACCCACTCAGCATCCCTGCTCCTGCTGCTCACCCTCTGCACCTCCGCTGCTTCTGCTTCTGCTGAGGAGCTGGGGACAAACCCACTCACCCATCCTGAGGATGCCCCATGGGGCAGAGCCCTGCTCAGCCCTCTGCAGCAGTCAGCAGCTCATGTCCCTGCCCAACAGGGCAATGGGAAGCTGCTAAGGAGTGACAGACACGAGCACGACTCATTTCCCTTGTTTATTCCTCCTCTTCCCATTCAGCAACCCTCGCACTTCTTTTCTCTTTCAATCTGCATTCAGACTGGGGAATATTTTGCCTGCTCAGATTTAAGCTTCCTGCAGTTCCCCAAAGGCTGCACACAGGGATTCAGGGCTCACGCCATCTCCAGCACTGAGCAGCCAGGACCTGATCTTGGCGCTGGCAATGGGGGCTGCTCAGCCCTGGATCTGAAAGGGACCTTGCACAGATCCATGGAAATATCCCCTGTGCCTGCTGCAGCCACAGCAAAACGGGCTCCAGTCTGTCACCGACTGTCCTCTACACGCGGGGACACTGCAGGCTGCACGTCTGCCCTGCAGTGAACAGAATGCACTTGCCATAAAGCATGCAGGAGAGGAAGGGAAGGGGGCAGGGAGCTGGGCACTGCTCGTTGCTCAGAGCTGCCTGAGCCCACCAGGAGTATGGGGTAAGGATGGCACCTACTGAAGGACTAAAGGTAGGAAAATGATGGTCAGATTAGCAGCCTGACATGATGAAGAGGAATATTTAATGTCAGGCTGGACCTGTGTCTAGATGCATGCAGGGAGTGGACAGGGGCTGGAGCATTCCTAAGCAGGGAACACACACAGGGTGCCAAGCCTTGGGCTGCTCTCTCGTCTGCTGAAATGCTATCTGCCCTGTCTAGCTCAGAAAATCCCCAGCCTCACAGTGGGAAAATGAAAGGGAAAAAATAGACACATCTGGCCCCAAACCATCTCTGGGGCTCTCAGCTTAGCAAGCTCTGCTGCATCCGAACCGATCCATCTGCCAGCACAGCTCCCCATCCTCTCTGCTGGGTCTGGGCTGCTGAGCCCTGAGGCTCAGCGGGATGAGTTTGTCTGTACTGCCTGGGCATTTAATCTGCTCGGTGACCTTTAACAGCAGCGGGCTGTACGATCTGAATTTTCACTGCACGGATTCCAAAGGAAAGCAGCTCTGCACACAAAGTCCCTCTGTATGGTTACAGGAGCGTTAGCGGGGTCTTGAGGGACCCAGGGAAGGCATTTCTTTCTCCATTTCCCCCTTAAACTGCCACTTTCCTGGCAGTCTGCACTTGTGTGGAGGCTGCATGATGGACTTCAGAGTTCTCTCCATATATATCTATAAATACATATATATAAGGCTCAGGATAAAGTCACCATTCTGCAGGTTGCTATGCCTCGGAGTGTTATGATTTTGTTCCCAAATGGACTAATGCTAGGTCTTCATCCATGGAGAGAGTGTGGACTGAATTCTCGGTGACCTCCAGGCCTGGAAAATTGGCCACGGCCTCCCCTCCTTTACTCCTCCTGTGGCAAGCAATCCACGCTCAGCCCCCTGTGCTGCTCCCTATGGCATGCCCTCAGCTCTGCTCTCCCTGATGGTGATAAATGCTTGATGACAGCACCAAAGATCTGACCCACCCGGCAGCAGCAGGATGAGGAGCCAGCTGGTGATGGGTGAGGGCTACGACCCATGTCACTGCAACCAGAGCAACCATCAGGTTTGGCTCTGCCTCTTTCCAGCACACCAAGAGGTTTGAAGCCCTGTTTCACAAAGCCACAACCACAGCAGAACCAGATACTTCAAATCAAGCACCACTGTGTGCAAGCATTAACCAACCAGATATCCTCCTGCAGCCAGGGCACGCAGCTGGACCACAGCTAACCACACAGCATGCCAATTCTGCTTTGTAAACACAAGAGATGGACCCCACTGAAAGCACCACTTTGAGCACATCACTATTTTCCATCCCCTCCTACTCTAAGAAGGTGCCCAGACCTGGAAAGAGCATCGGTTCAACGAGATCGGTCTGTTTAGCTTAATGAATAGGAGGTGAAGAGGTGACTTGAGCACTGTCCAAAAAATTGAAAGGCAGAAGGGATGTTGGATAAAAGAGCTATTCAGCTGAAGAGACAATGGCATGCAGAGGCAACGGAGGGCAGGGAACAGTCAAACTAAGAGCAAGGCACTTGTGAGAACACCTACCACTGCAGTAATGCAGGAATGGTTCTGACGAGTTCACTGCCACTCAACATTTTACATCTGATTGAGTGTTTGGGTTTTTTCCCTCAGCAAATTGAACAGGAATAAATTAAGGGATGTACTACCGCCTGTATTTTGCCGTGGGTTAGATCGATGATCCAAATGTTCTTTGCTGGCTTAGCAGTCAATGAATCACTACATTTGGATCCACGTACCCACCAGATGGATCAGAACCAGAAACCAAAGTACTGCTTTCCCTTCAGTGTTTAACAGCACTTCCGTCTGGTTCAAGAGGAGCTCCACCGATTTCAGTGGGAGCTTTATACCTGCTCGCCCTCTGAAAACTGGATTTTCTAAGCATTTCAGTTTTCACGAGGTCCTTATGATTGCAGAGAACAGCCTCACTCGCCCTGAAATTCCATCAGCGGTACACAAATAAAACAAGCTGTAACTGGGAGCTTTCCCGAGCCCTGATTTTTGCATTTGGCAGAGGGGGAGCAGACTTTCCTCCTGAGTCTTTCACAGCCAGAGCTGGCAGTACCAAGGCACCCTTCCTGAAAGCACGTTCTGGCAGAGGGATTTTGACAGTGGGCACAGATAGTTGATTTCTTCCATCTTTTCAGTAACAGGTTCAGATCGTGCTTCTCTGTTTGGCATTTGCTGGAAAAAGATTACGATGAGAAGGAGAATCAATAAATTCCATCACAGATGACAACCGCAGAGGGAAAACATTGCTGGGGGTTGCTAATCAACATCAGCAGTCAGGATGGATGGCGTGTCCCAGGCAGAGAGAGGTCAGAGCCCCTCACCCTGAATGCTCCCACACCTCTTGGCAGAGATCCTACCAAGAGCTCCTCCAGCGCAGTTCCCCCCCTCCATCTGCAGTGGTGCTCCTGCCAGGTTCCCAGTCCCATTTCAGCAGCCTCCTGTCTCCTCGCCTTGAAAGCCTGATTGCAAATCCTAAACAAGTGCTCTATGATGGGCTGGCTCCCTGCCCAGAGACTGCATCAGAAATTCTGCTTGATGTATCAAACCCTCAGCAAGCCAGGGGGAAGGGCGGAGAGCCAGGGGAGGTAAAGGCGGGGTGCTGCAGACAACCCCAGCTCCCCTGATTCCAGGAGCCCAGGGAAGCACCAGCAAGCTTCCCTTCTCCCTTTGAGCTGTCCCCACCGACCTGCTGGATTTCAGTCGTAGGAAAACAACAGCGAGAAGGAGCTGGGATGCCAGATGCAGCAGCACTGTCACAGTCCTCCTGTTCCTCCTATTCCAGTGGGTGGTGTGGGTCTGAGCCCCAAGCTCCCCTGCTGAGCTCCTTCATCCACCAGCAGTGCAGGCATTACAAGCAGCAGCTGCTCAGGGATCAGGAGCTCCTGTCTGCGATACCTCAGATATCAATCCAAGGCCACGATCCTGCTCTGCAGAGCAACACGAGTCCTGCTGAGAGAGCTCTGGTGAGAGGCTGCAGGCACCTTGGTCAGCGCTCTGAGTCTCAGCACAAGCTGGAGCTGGCCTTGCATTTGGCCTGCTCGGTGGCAATGGGAGAGCAGGAAGGCTTTCCTTGGTTTTAAGCAGAAAGTGGCATTAACTCTTCGTAAGGATCTCAAAA
This sequence comes from Odontophorus gujanensis, assembly GCA_013399175.1. Lineage (NCBI taxonomy): Eukaryota > Metazoa > Chordata > Aves > Galliformes > Odontophoridae > Odontophorus > Odontophorus gujanensis. Next base: position 281,274 of record VXAB01000439.1, read on the forward strand.
AGTTTGGACTCAGAGAGGTTGGTTTCCAGGCTCCAGAATTATCGGAGCTTCTCAAGTCAAGAGATCTCTGGAAACTGCCAGCTGATGTCGGCCGCATCCTATTTCATCCTCGTGTCCTTACAGATGGAGCTTCTTTTCTCAGCGAGGGTCTGACCCAGAGCACTGAGCAGCCTGGGGAAGAAGTGCTGACGTCGGCGGGCCCTGCATCACGCCGATGCTATTCTGGCCTCCTCCCCACTATGGCCTCCCTTCCTTGGATGTCACAGCACGAGGACAACCTCTTCAAAGGCAGAGGGGAGAACAGGGAAGCTACAACTGTGCTTTTCAAATCAGTTCAGCAATATCTTTGCCCTCCTTGAAGGATGAACTTCTGGAAAAAAACCCAGGCTGTACTGCGGCGCCCATACGGCACACACTAATGAAATACAGCCTCACTATGTCCTCTCACAGTGCTCCCTGAGAAACAAAGGCCTAAACCTAATGCCTTCAACCCTTGTGCTGACCAACAGCAGGAGCTCTGCATGCCTGTTTTTGGGGAAGGTGGAGAGCTTGGGGTGAGCACGGCCATCGTCACCATACTGCAGGACAAAGGGGGAAGGGAGGGAAGAGGAGGGCCCTGGGAGAGATGGATGGGGTGGGCTGGATGTGGGGCATGGTTGGGATGTTGGCTGCTCTGACATGACTGACTACAAGTAAAGGGCCAGCAGGAGAGCCAGAGAGATCAGAGCTGTCCTCATAGCCACCAGGTGAAATGAGCACACAGAAAAGGGGACAGAAGCAAGGAAGGCCCTCCTGGGATGAAGGATGTGAGATCAAACTGCAGTAAGGAAGGAGACAGGACTCCATCAGGCGGCTGCTGAGGTGTGGAGCCAGGGTCTGCTCAAGGAGGAGCAAAGGGGATGGAAATGTTTGTTGTTTTTTTTCCCAGGCTCTGATCCACATATCAAATTTACAATATTTATGTTTCCCCCAACCCAACAAACCACCAAGGCCATAAATCAACACCGCGACTGCTGGCGTCCACCTGCACTCACAGACACTTTCTTGGCCCAGCTGGACCAACCCAACCTTGCACAGAACTGCTCCATGGGTACAGCAGCCACCAGGATCCCCACACCCCTACAGACAACATCCATCACCCCCAGTTCCCAGGACCAGCATGAAGCTGCCAAGGCGGCCGATAAGCACAGCGTTCCCCCCAGAAGGTCACTGAGCACATCGCAGTGGGAGCAGCCAGAGGAGGAGCCCCAGTGCCACTGGCCCTTGTGACCAGGGCTGGGCAGTCCCGTTGGGACAGAGCTTTGCCACTCACCTAGCAGCAGGTTCATGAGCACCTCCTGGCCCGCCAGCGTGCTGCTCTTCACCAGGCAGATGAGCGTGCCCGCGATCCAGGGGATGCCGTGCCCCGTTATCCCCAGCAGGTTGATCATGGAGCGGGCACCCCCCCAGGACGAGGCTCTGTTGGCACACACCCCCAGCCGCTTGGACATGCAGATATCGATGGCCAGCAGGGAATTGAAGGCGATTCCCTTGAAGGAGGGGTTGAGCTGCATGCAGTCCTCTTCGGGCAGCTGCTGCGATTGCCTCCTCTCCTTGGGGTTGCTGTTCTGGGTGCCGGCCGCCGCTGTTTGGCTGCTCTGCTTCCTGCCCGAGCTCCTGCTCTCCTGGGTCCCTTTCGGGGGCTGGTTCAGGGAGAGGAACTCAGCCCTGTTGAGGACATTGTTCCTGTCTCGCGCTCTGGACCGTGTCTGGGATGCTGGCATTGCAGTCTCTCGCTAATTGAACCTGCTTTGCAAATACCAGGAAGGAGAGAAATCCCTCTTCTCCCTGCAGAGATCTTCCCCCACGCCCACCCTCACGAGCCGTGAATTTGGGAAGCTACAAAGGTTCCCCTCTGTTGCAGTTGCCCCCAGCACAGACTGCAGCTGTTAAATATAGAGTAAGGAATGCACATGGCTGTTTACTTCATGGGCCTAGCAAGCTTGGAAGGAAAATTAATGCCAGGCTTGGCAGCCACTCCAGTGCCAGGGAAAAAGGTTAAACAGCCAATAGATTGGAAGAAGAGGAGGGAAATGCTTTGTGCCAAAGGTTGGTTGCTTCTGGCCTGGTCTATTTAAATCTTCCAATAGCTTATTTCCCAGAGCTGCAAGGGAAACTGGGAAATGTAGTTTGGTGGGTTTTTTTTTTTTTTTTTCTCCTTTTCTTTTTATAGTAGAATTCACATTTTAGTATCAGAGCATCATCACTGGAAGAGAGTGTCAGTGCTGGGAGAGATGACGGTGCTCCCACAGCAGTCAGTGCAGCCTCTGAACTGGGCATCACTCCGGGACTTCCCTGCAAAGGGCACAGCCTGGCTCCCTCCTGGCCTGGTCTGTTCTGTGTCTCCTCCCCACTGGAGCACCCTCAGTAATATTTTTCCCTCTCCCTGATGTGAGCGCCATGCAAACACCCCCAGCCCCATCCTCTTTTCCAGCTCAGCACATGCCCCTGCGTGGCATCCATCGCCGCTCTGCCTCCAGCCCCAGCCGAGCAGCACCTGCCTCCTGATTGAAAGAGACACTGCACCGCTAATGAATTCCCATCCCCCTGCCCCCGGCGCTGAGCGTGCCCTAAATACCGCACGCGTTTCTGCCGTGTCATCCCGCATCGCAGATCCCGCGCTGAGAGCAGGTGACAGCAGTGCCACATCCCTGAGCTGCGCATGGCAGCGGTGGCAGCAGCCCCAGCACGGAGGGCACCACGGCCCGGGGGGGTCCCGTGGAGGGAGGGGTGAAAGATGAGCGTGGCACCAAGCAGCACAGCTTGGTTCTGGTCTCCTGGTTCCAGTGCTGCTTACCCATACAAATGATAAGTTTTGAAGCTGAATGCACAGGTAACACCGGGAAATGGCAGCCATGTCTCTCTAAAAGCATCATCCAAGATGTACAGGAGAGCTTCAGTGCTAAATGAAAGGTGGTTCGTGGTTTTCTCAGGCACCAGAACAACATTGTGTTTGTTATCTGTGGCTCTCCAATCCCTCGGGCTGAGCTGCACGGTCTGTGCCCGTCTGACACCCACACTGCCACACTGGGCCAGCAAATCCACGCTGGAGCCCTCGCTCCCTCCTGGGTTCTGCTTAGGAAGGAAAATAACACACATCAACTTATTTCTGAACCACATCCTCCCTGAGCCTGTCTCGAGCATGTGACAGTGACCGTGGGCTGCGGGAAGAGCTCTTCCCCTCCTTCCCAACCCATCAGCACAGCTCCTTCCAGCTCAGGGAGCCAATTACTGCTGGGACTGAGGCAGCCCTGATGCCAGCTGCAGGCTGCTGAGCTGCAAGGCTCCTTGCAAGCATCTGTGCACAAAGGGTTAACGTGATGGTGGCCAGGAACCTGCAGAAATAGAACGGCTTGGCTCGTCACCTCTTGTCCCCTGCCCTGCTGGGGATGCTGAGCTATTACTGAGCACGTTCCTCGGGAGGTGTCACTGGGAAAAAATACCCTGCGAGCACTGGGAGCTGGTTTCATCTGGTGCCTGTCCGTCCTCTGATATGGACGTGGGGCTTTGCTCTGCATGGCACTGTGACAGGCATGAAGGGAGCACACTCTGCTAACGGGACCCTGGTGAGAGGAGAGCGGCCTGATGTCCCAACGGTGGGGGCTGCTTCTATTTTAAGGGGAAGAGGACACACTGCCTTCCAGCAAACCTGGAAAGTACGAGGCTGATGGGACCACACCGCGAGGCAGAGATGGATCATGCACACAGCAGAAGGAAAGCAGCTCCCAGCATCACCAGCTCCTCCCAGTTGGTACTTGGCCTCAAAGCCAGCTCCACCAGCAAGGCACAGGAGCCACTGTGTGTGACACGTGCTGGAGAGCACTGATGTTTTAATTGCACCAACCGGAGCAACGGAGGCAGGCGTGGCCAGCATCAAACCCCAGCAAACTCTCCATCCAGAAAAATGAAAAGCTGATTTAATTAGAGTGAGATAACGGCATTTCCTAGTTGAGCAGAACACCGGAGAATGTCGAGTTGAAGCAAAGCATGGCTGAAACTTCAGAGGAGCTGTGAGTGCAGAACATGCAGCTTCACCAAATTCATAATGCTCTGAGAAACTGTGACAAGCTTGTTTGAGAGGTGTGAAAGAGTCTCGGAAAATGTCAAAGTATTTCAGCACCTTCTGGAGGTTGCTGAAGAAACTGGATTTTTCATTGGGAGATGCTCATTTCATTCTTGCCTGTGCTTCCTGGACTCATTCTTAGTTTTCCTCTCTGTTTCAGGGCTGATAACAGCGCCCTTCGCAGAGATCCTGCGAGGTTTCAGGCAGGTAAATATTTAGCCAATGTTTTGAGAAACACGGGAAGAAAACCATAACGATGCACCGTGGCTGTTCCACTCCCTGCCACACCATTGGCACAAAGGTCTCTGGTGCACACCCTGCCCATGCCCCGCTGGGGAAGGGCAGCACCCAGCTGCAAGGTGCACGGGTCAGAGGGCAGGATCCCCCCAGCACCTCAGAGCCAGCAGGAGCAGCAGGAATGGATGCACCCTGCCTGCGTCATTCCCTTGCCACGAGCACCCCGTGGCTTCCACCTTTGCTGGAGGGCAGACAACAAGTGCACGGGTGTTGGAAAATGCTGAGTTTGCCGCTGCAAAATGCTGAGTTTGCTGTGAGCGTGGGGCACGGAGGAGCACCCGGCATTTCCTCAGCTCCAAGCAGCTGAGAGGCACCACCAGAATAGCTGTTACTTCTCAGTGCAGGGGGTTCCCCTTTAGGAGAGAGTCAAAGTGGATGTGGGCACTGATTCTTCCCAGCACCTGCTCCAGCTGCTGCTCAGAGAGCTTTGTGTTTCCATTGCTGGAACCAGCCCCTCCAGCACAGGGCTGCAGGTTTGGCAAGTGAGACCTTCCCTTTAGTGAACTGACCAACTGAGAGAAAAACCTTCACCTGCAAAACAGAGAAAACACATTGCATCTGTGTTAAAATAAAATAGGAGGGGAGGGAGGGAG
>VXAB01000440.1:0-55650 GCA_013399175.1 Odontophorus gujanensis
TCCCCGCTTTCTCTTCGTGTACTGTATGTTCGATCTGTGAAAGATGTAAACTTTATGATTCAGGTTCTGTCTGTTCTTATCTCTGTATCTGTGTAATAAAAGATGATTTAATATCAACCCGAGGTCTCGGCAGCCTGGGTGTGTGCCGGGTGCCCTGCACCCCCTGCCCCCCAGTCTGGGGGGTGTCGGGAAATCCCCATGAGCATCACAGCTGGGGACATGGGTTACTGTCCCCTAGGACCTGCCCTCCCTCTTGCAGACGCTGCACCCTGAGGTCGGCAGTGGCCGACCCCGGGTCTCGAACTCGCGGTTCCGAGGTCCGAGCCCAGGGCGGGGCCGCCTCCCGCCCTGCCAGCACGGGGCGTGGCCCTGCTCTGATTGGCTGATGATGTATGAAAGCGGCGCGCCGGCGGGAAAGGCGCACGTGGCAGCGGGAGGTGCGCGCTCCTGGCGGTGATTGCAGCATGTTTGCGGGCAGGGCGAGGTGGGTCTGCGTGGGGGGCTCGGGAACACCGCTGCGGGGAGGGGGGGGTGCGCCGCGGCTGCTCATCGCTCACAGAGATGAGAGTTTGTCCGTGAGTGAGCTTGTCCTTCCTGGGTTGGGGCAGTGTGACCTGGTGCTTCTCTGCCTGGTATGGGAGCTCTGTGTTGTCTGCTTCAGTGAGGCTGATGTTTGATCCTGGCCTTTGGGCTCGGAGGAAGCTCCCTTCTGCAGTTTCCTGAGCTGGGAGGTGAAAGTGAGCTGGAGAGTTTGCAGTAGTGCTTGTTGCTGCGGCTGTGGGGTTTCATTGCAAGCTTACTTGCAGAATCAAGAGCAGAGAGCTCAGGAGGTGGTTGCTTTTCCTTCTGCTGGAGCCAGCTTTGCCTGCTCAACGTCCTGCTTTTGTTTCTGTGTTAAATAGCTGTTTGTTGAGTTACTTTCTGCTCCTATTCCTGCCTAGTCCTCTCTTCTTGGACTCCTCTGAGGTCTGGTGGCAAGACCCAGTGTCCATGGCAGCAATGGAGGCGTCCTGGGATGTGCCGGAGGTGGCAGCTCTGCAGAGGGCTGCAGATGATGACTCAGACCAGAGCCACCAGGAGGAGGACAGCTTGGAGGAACTGGGTGTGCAGGACCCTGTGAGTGTCTGGCTGAATGTGGAATCAGTTTTCCCCTTTCCTATAAGGAAATTGGAAACCTCCTACATCTCTCATTAAGTGTTTCAAAAAATTAAGAGTAATTTGGGGCTCCTGTTGTTAAAATCCCTGAGCTGAGAAGCAGGAAATTGAAGTCACTCTCCTGCTGCTTGCCTTTCCCTGTTGAGATGTCTGCTTGGCTCAGCTGAGCTCAATGGCTCTGTTCACCACTAGCTTCAATCTCCGGTTCCTTCTGGCACTTCTGTTGCTGGGACGCCTCTATTGCAGCACTGCTTTGTGGGCAAATGCAAGGAAGGAAATGTTAACTGGTTTTTCTCACTGGTGGAGTAAGAGCTGAACTCACCTTACACGTTGCCCCCACTGTGGGAGCCCATCACTGCAGCACAATGTGGGGGGTGATCTGTGCCATGAGGTGTACTTTGGGTTCCAGGAGCTGGAGGCCATCAAAGCCAAAGTGCGGGAGATGGAGGAGGAGGATGAGAGGCTGAAGGAGCTGCAGCTGGAGGCTGAGAGCTGCCTCCTCATGGGCTCAGAGGCAGGTACGAGCTTGGGTGCTGCTGTGTTCCCCAGGAGCATGGGGTGTCAGTGGGGCTGTGTCCCTCTGGGCAGCCCCACACCAGCAGGGACTGGGCACCTAATGTGGGGGAGGGACGGGGGTGCCAGGAACAACATGATGCTGTCTCATGTCTTATCCACCTCCCACCTTTGCAAGCTGAGATGCTGTAAATTAATTTTGATTAGGTAATTGAGTTGAGCACCTTCAGGTGCTGTAAAACAGTTGCCCTGTGTCCTTCTTGCGTAGAGAGATGGGGCAATGGGTGGAGGAGAGGAGGAGGTTGAAGCGTGGGGTTGGGGATGCGCAGCCTTCCCCCCTGCTGCAGGGTTTTCCTGTGACAGCACAGCCTCAATCTCTGCAGATCTGTTCCAGAGGACCACAGAGGGGAAGGTGGAGGCTGACCAGAGGTCCATCTATGTGGGCAATGTGAGTAGAGGCTGTGGAGCCGGGCCCTCCCTGCTGCTCCTCACCTGGTGGCTGTATGCCACCATCTCTGGTGAGGGGACTGCCTGGCTGGTCCCAAACCCCATGGAACACGAGGGCTGTGGCTGCAGGTGGACTACGGGGGCACAGCAGAGGAGCTGCAGTCACATTTCAACAGCTGTGGGCGGATCAACCGCGTGACCATCCTCTGCGATAAGTTCTCGGGGCATCCCAAAGGGTCAGTGCTGGGCTCCTGCTCTGTGTGACTCTGTGGGAACAGCTTTGGGGTCCTGAAAAGAAGCAAGGCACGTGGCTTGAGTGTTTGCAAAGGAGGCAGGGATTTATTGTCCTCCGTGGGGGCTGGGTGTGCCATGGGGAGGGATGCTCCGGGCTGCACCCGCAGTGCTGTGCTCCCCGTTCCCGTCAGGTACGCGTACATCGAGTTTGAGCAGAAGAGCTCCGTGAAGGCAGCGGTGGAGCTGGATGAGAGCGTGTTCAGGGGCCGTGTCATTAAGGTCAGAGCTGGGCCAAGCCTTGGGGCACATCCATCCGTCCCAGCCCTATGGCACAGGGCCGGTGCTGAGCCCCCACTGCCTTTCAGGTGCTGCCCAAGAGGACCAATGTACCCGGCATCAGCAGCACCGACCGTGGCGGCCACCGGGGCCGCTTCCAAGCCCGGGGAGGGCTGATCCCACGCTGGGGTTACTACGGGGGGCAACCCATGAGGCTGCGGGGGAGGATGTACAGGTGAGGGGCCCTGTGTTTGGCTTGTGGGGCCGAGCAGGGGGCCGTGCATTTGGGTTGCTGATGCCTCGTGCTCAGCGGTGCCCCTGAGCTCCAGTGTGGTTCTGTTCTTGCCTAGGGGTCGGGCGAGGCTGCTGCCTTGGTATTTCCCGTACTAGAAAGGAAGACTGCACTGCCCTGGAGATGCCGATGGGACCGAAGAGATGGGATTGGAGAGATTTAAAAACAAACAAACAAAAAATGCCTACCCAAGCCAAAAAAAAGATTAATTTTAAAATGCCATCTGCCTGCCCGTGGGGATTAGTGGTGGCAGCTGAGTGCTGTGCAGCTGGAGCTGGGAGTGAGGGGGAATGCTGGGCCTGCTGTGCCAGCATCCCAGCAGCCATCTCCTTACCTTAGGGCTTGTTTTTAAAGGGGAAACTTTGTGTTTAAAAAAAAAAAAAGGCAGGCTGGGACACCACCATGACGATGTGAAGTTCTGCGTTGCAATCAGTTTTATTATGTAACTCTCACACTAATCTTTCCAGATCCTCACTTAGGATTCTTCTAGCCCAGATGAACTGGCTCCTAAAGCAGCTTTTCACAGCTCGGGACATTGCCAGACTAAAAATCCCACCAAGTTTTGTTTTCCTTAGGACTTTGGGATATATATATATATTTTTAAAGCTTTGGGCCATAACTCTTGTGTTGGTTTTACACTTTCTGCAGCATGGGCTGTGCTGCTGAGGCTGGCCTTGGTTTCTCAGTGTGAGAGAGCCTTGGGCTCAGGCTGCAGAAGTCCAATGGCTTCGAGCTTTCCTTTAGAAGGTTTGTCAATCATCGAGGTTTAATTTTTTAACAGAAACTACTTCAGAGCATCTGGATAGCATTGTGCTGAGCTGTGGAATAGGGAATGCTGAACTCTGAGTGAGAGTGGTGAAGACTTTTACAGCTGTGCCTTGTTTAGGTGGTGGGAGAGGCTCAGATGCTGCCACCTCCCATTATTTGGCTGCTTCGTGTATGGTTAAATGTATTTAAGTTCTGTTTGAGAAGGTATTGTAAATGTCACTTATTCTTAAAATAAATGATCCTGCTGTGTGAACCTTATCTGCAGTGAGACCATGCAGGGCACTGATGCTCTGCACTGACCTGGCTTTCTCCACATATCCTTTGGAACTGTGTAGGGTTATTTTTCCCTCTGCCCAGGTGCTTTTCTAGTCTTCTATATAGTAGCTGCTCTTGATTTGGTGTTCTTTAATTAGAACAGCTTGGAGCTACAGGGGGAGGAGATGCTAATAGATTAGTTTGGGATGAGCCAGGCAGCTGTGCAATCCTGATGTCTTAATCTCTTGGCATGGATCTATCCCAGCTGCACTACCTGTGCTCCCTGACCTGCACCAGAAATATTGCCTGGCCTGTTTCAGTGAGCTGCAAAGTGAGAACAGCAGACACTGTCAAACAGGAAGGCAGGATGAGTGCAGGATCCAGCAGGCTCAAGGTGCTGGCTGAGGCCAGCTCTGGCTGCCAGAGTGTTCTCAAGTATGCCAGCACTGTCTGTGGTTGCAGAGACCTGGAGCCTTCAGCTGACTTGTGCTGTTTTCTCTTTCCGAGAACTACTGGAGTAAGTACACACAGATCTGAGCGTTCCCAGAAAGGAAAAACAGGGTGAGAAGACCAAGTGTGTTTGAAATAAGCACTGCTTCTCCTGTTCCTGACACAGCAGCGAATGGGGAATGGCAAACAGCAGGAGGAGTGTGCTGCTGCTCTGCTCCTTTGCATCAGAGGAAGAGCTCTCAAGCACCAGCACTTCTGAGGAGCAGTGCCACTATCTGTGCCTCTCAGCTGACTGCAATCTAGGCTGACCCCAATAATAATCATCTCTTAGCTGTCTCTTGTGCAGCTGTGCTTGCTCTAATCACAAGCACAGCGGGAACTGCTGTTTTTCCACAAAGCCCAATTTCTACAGAAACATCTGAGCTGCACAGGAGCACAGCTGCATACATTTCTGTAGGGAACAAGCTTCATCTGATGCTGCTGACCTTCCTGAAGGAAGAGAGCTGGCTCTTGCATGCTATCTGAAGGCATGAGAGAAGCAGAACTGTGACTTCTGTGCAGTACTCAGGTTTGCAGGAGCGGAGGCTCATGTGGAGCTTGCAGGTGTCAGGTTTATTTTACATAGGCTTAAAATATTACAAAGTGAAAACAATATATACATCATGCTGCAGGCACACTCCTGTACACAGGGAATGTTCTCAGTGCTTGGATCAGGCTGGGCAGAGCCTCAGCACACCTGCATCATCATGGAGTTCACCATATTATCAAAGGCCCTAGGGAAGGAAATAACACAGCATTAAAGGAAGCAGCTAGTTCTGCACACCACATCTCTAAACAATACCAGTAGCTAGCAATGCTTCTTACTGGTTAATGAGCTGGCTTTCCTCAGGCTGAATGCATGGTTTCACTCTAGATACAGCATGTTCTCTTGAGTGAATAATGACTTTAATTAAGCTGAAGTAAGGACAGCTCTTCTCCTGGCCAAGTTTTCTTGCCTAAGCAATATCAACTCACAGCATTACTTGCATTTCTTGGGAGATTTCAGTTTAGAAATAGGAAGCAGTAGCCCTCACATGAGGAGTTAGGTGTGTTGAAAATCTCAGCTGTCCTTACATGAGGATAAACCCCGGACAACTGCAGCTGTTTGTTCTGTGCAACCTCTCTATCTACCTGCAGGGAAATTTTTCTATCCCAAGGACACCTTTATCTTGAGTCAGTGTTTCTAACACCAGCACTGAGATAGGAAAGAGAAGGTTCTCACAGGACTATCAAGAGTTTCCTATTATGTGGTAATGACCCAAAGACAATGCAGCTGTTTTCCATCTAGGTGGTTACAGCATGTACATCTGAGCTGGCCAAGCACAGGGGTTATGTTCCCAGTCCTGCTGCAAGTCCCAGAAGGATGACAAAGATGCTCAGACCTCTTACCTGGAATGGATACGGTCCCCTGGGTTATAAAATGGGTTGCACATTATGTCTGTATAGGAATTATGCAGCTTTCGGAACATCTGAAAAAGGATTGTGGTTTAATTAATGATTTTTTTGCTTCTCAGTGCTTTATGAATCAGAGGAAGCAGAAGAAACACCAATGCAGCAAATTGTGCTGATTTCCTGCACTTACACTGCGGATCTCATTGTCCCGAAGAGCTGTGTTTGAAGAATCCACCACCATAACAAACTTCACTTTCGAGTTTGTCACGTAGCCATATCTGTGCAGCTGTTAAGGAAGGCGTTAGGGAGGCTGGCAAAGCAACTCAAACAAGGCTGGAACACACTCAAACAAAAAAGCCAAGAAAATATTGTGTTCTTACTGCACTTGGCACGTAGCTAGGACTAGATGAGGTAAGCAAGACACCAGGTTGCTCCCCTTTCTCCCTGACTGCTGCCACTTCTGGGAACTCCAGATGTAGCTTGCTCCTAAGCTGGCCAGCAATGCATGCCTTGCACTTCAGAAGCAGTCTCCCATCTGGTGCTTTGGGTTTCTCTCCTCAGGTGCTGTTTCAATGACCTACCTTATCTATTGTCATTTGTCAGACCGCACACAGAGACCTGGAGCCCCTCTAATATCGTGATGATCTGGAACTCCAAAAATCAATGGGTAGTTTGTGAAAACCCAGAAATCAGACCTGTTAGAGCAGATCACCTCCATCTGCACGGGTCAGAGAAAAAGCCAGAGAATGATGAAAAGATCAACTTTGTGACTTAAAAACACCAGGGCAACTGCTGAACTGAGCAAGGGACCAAACCCAACTCACTCTGTGACGAACTGGGTTGCAAACAAGCCTGTGCATCTTCTGCTGATGGCTTTAACGCAGCAGCAGATGGGAAGAGAGTTTAACCATACGGAGCTCCTTGCAGGGAAGGTTATTAAATACACTCGGGCATGGTTGTGGTGAATGTCAAGTACCAACGCCTACAAAGGTGTGACTGTAGGGAGACACTGAGATGTTACAAAGATACACTTTGTAGTCTTCAGTTGGATAGAGGAGCCCCAGATAGAGCTCCCTCTGATCCACCATAGCTTTGCCCATGGCAGAGATCTTCTCATCCACGACGTCCAGGGAAGTGTGCACGGTGTAGTGGAACTTGAGCTCATTTTCTGTCGGAACGCTCCGGATGTAGAGGGGGTAATTCTGGGGAGGACGACAAATGATGCCAAGGCGGGCAGGGCCCCGCTCCTAGAATCGCCAGCTAACGCCACCGGAGTGCTTTCACACCGAGACCACCTCGCACCCAANCTGAGCTGCGCCGCGTCGCCCAACGTGGTTCTGCTGCTCATGGACGATGTGAGTGCGGGTCCCGGCACTTTGGGGGGCACCTGGGCCGAGGGGGAGTTCCATATGCCCCGCCCTTTCTCCCCCATCCCGATACTGGGGCCGGTGTCACCCAGCTGGGGCCTGCTGTGGGCCGGGGCGTGTTGCTGCTGGGCAGTGCGTGGGGCAGAGGGCGGTATTGAGGGGGTGAAGGGGACGGGGGCCACCAGGGGGACCTCTGGGCCCTTTTGGGGGCTGGTGCTTGGAGACGTGCTTGAGGGAACTGGGGCTGTGGGGTGAGCGTAGCCCTGCTGGGTGAGCTCTGTCCTTTGGTTGTTTTGGGGGGGCCCTCAGGATCCCGCTGATGTTTGAGGAATTGGTTTGGGCCGCTCAGGAGCTCAGCAGGGCTGTGGCCTGACACCCAGCTCGCTTGTGGTATGGGGTCTTTGCACAGGGGCTTTGAGGGGTTGGCTCCCTGACCCCGCAGCTGGCTCATTCTGAACGTTCCTTTCAAGCATTCCTAAAGGGCTGCGGGTGGGACTGATGGGACTTGTGTTTCAAGAGCACCTTGCACATTTAGTGAACACAGTGGCGGTGGGTCGGGGTTGGACTAGGTGGTCTTTGCAGTCTTTTCTGATGTTGGTGACTTTATGATTTTCAGTTTGCTTCTTCTTGTTCTGTCTGACCACTACTTCCGAGCAGTTCTCTCTGTGTGTGCCATCTCAGGACAGCGTGGTCACAGTTTGCTGTTTCCATTCCCTTTGTCTCTTGAGCAGCACATGGATAGGGTCTGCATTGTGACTCATGGTCACAGGCTTTGGGCACAGTGATTCAGGCACTGCTTGCGGGTTGGTGTGATGGTCTGGAAAAGTTTGAATGAAGCTGGTGACTGCTTCCTGTGAGAGCTGTCACAGTAACTCACAGTGAGTTGATTTCTCTTTCGAGTCCTTTGAAGGTTTTCTGTAAAAGCAGTGATGGTTTGAAGGTGCTCATTGCGTGCCTCTTTGTGTTCCTTGTTTGTGGATGTCCTGCTGAAATCAAGTGGGACTTCTCAGGTCTGTAAAGTCAAACCTGGAAGCAGGCATTTTGGAAATGGTGCTTACGTATGAACCACCTTATCTAATGACTACTCACCTTATCAGCTTGTTTGTAATGACTGAGTGATTAACTGTCCTTGGCAGAAGAGTGTATTCATCAGCTGGTAAGTGTTGGAAGGTGGGATGTTTTGGTTTTATCCCAGCATTGATGGAATCACTGCCAAGTTAAGGCTTGGCTTTCTAAACTACAGAAATAATTGTGTCAATACCTTCCAATACCATAGATGGATGCAGGGGCAAGCAGCACTGAGTAAGGTGCAGCTTTAAATATAGATGAACTGATACCTTTCAGGAAATGTTTTAGAAACCCAAATGTTCCTCCTGAAGAGCTGAACAGAAGGAAAACTGAAGTTGTTAGACAGCAGATCTGATCCCAGGTTAAATAAATTGCAGGTACAGAAGTGCATTTGTTTTCAGCACAAGCTTGAGTTGCTGCTGTCCTCCTGCTTTGCTTCTCCTCTCGTGTTTTCCTGTCATCCTTCAGATGTATTTGGAGTAGAAATGCACTGTGTGCTGTCCTAAGCTCCTCAGAAAGCTGGTGAGGGTGTGTATGTGACTCGAAACCTGCTGGGCTTCCTTCTCCCACTGCAACCTGCCTGTCTTGCTGTTGTTCTCGTGGTGTTTTAATCCTCTTGTATGATCCCACTCTGGAAGTGTTGGTACAGCAGAAGACATAATGAGGCACAGATCCTGACCCGAGCTTCTGTGAACTGCTTATTTATTTATGTGCTACTCATTAGAAATGCATCTCCACAGTCTTTCTCCTTTGATCCTTTGGTGGCTTCTGTGGCTGTCACTGTGTGCAACGAGCAGTGCAACGTTCTGCTCTTTTGTCTTTTGTGATGACAAAGGCACTGAAGAACTGAGGACTTGGGGGTGACTGCTGAATCCATTTTAGTTCCACATCCATGTTCAGATCACTTCTCTCTTCCAAACCTCACTGCTGCAGTGTACATGGTAGACACGGAATGGGACCAGACAGATGGCTTTCTAAACATCAAGATGCATTACATCCTCTATATTAGTTGCTCACCTGATACACATCTGTATTAAGGAAAGCTATTGCCTTTTTTTAAAGCCCAGTATAATCTCTAGCAACCACGGTGCCTAATTGCTCATTAAGTTGTTCCCTTCTAGAACCTTCTGTTTTAAGTCACTTACTTTTATTTGTGTTATTACCAGTAATAGTTTTCAGCAGTGAACGTAGACAGCGTGACAGTAATTTTACTGCTCTCCTGGATGGGGACTGTGCAGCCCCACTGTGCTGGGAGGGAGGCACAGACTCAAACTCCCATTTGCAAATAAGCAGGGTGTCGTGTGATGCCTCTGGCAGGTTTCTCTCCAGAGCTTGCTTTTAAGATAAACATCTTCCTGCAGCACTACTAGTGAATTCAGACCTTTTCCTTACATTAAGTGTGTACATAGATGGAGCAGATCGAGAGGGTGCAGGGGTCAAAGACACTCAGCCAAGGGCTGTACACCACTGAGTGCATGCTGTGTCATGCCCTCCCTGCTATGTGTGTGCCTGCCACTCTCCAGGCTCTGCAGTGACAGTGAGGACATTAGGGGTCTTAACCTCGTTCTGCTACAAATGTTCTAATGTCCACATGAGCACGAGCAAGTCGTCCAACCTCGTGTGTGCCTCAGTTCCTCATCTGCAGCAAAAACCACGATAGTTCTCAGCTTCTTGGAGTTGGGGAGGATCAGTTTGATCGTGGCTGTGAAGTGCTCTCTGAGCAGGGAGATGAGCTCTATAAAGATTTAGAAACGGAGGGATAAAATAAAAGTTTTATGTGAGCCCAGGAGCGCTGTCATTTGTGGAAGAGTAGAAGTACTTTCATGTCTTGTGGTGTGTTCTTCTTGCAGATGGGCTGGGGTGATTTGGGAGCTTTTGGAGAGCCTTCTAAGGAAACTCCTAACCTAGACCAGATGGCTTCGGAAGGGATGCTTTTCCTGGATTTTTATACTGCCAGCCCCCTCTGCTCTCCGTGTAAGTAAACCTGAGCTTTAAACCAGCACATAAGAATGCCACCTTCTGAGATTGGGATGTGTGCCAGCCTGTGACATGAGCTAGCAACCAAACCAGTGATTGCCCTCAGGGCGGAGTTTGGATTTGGTGTTTTGATCTTGTGTGTTGCTTCCTTTTTGTTTGCGTTTTGATTGCAAAACCTACAGTCTTAAGTTCTTCTAAAGCAGCACTTCAGTGATGGAATCAGTTCAGCTGGAGGACTCCATCTAGTATTCTGCTTTAGTATTCTAGCCTCATTTTGCTTCTTCTTTGGGGGCAAACAAAGCAGTGTCTTAATTGTTGCTGAACAAAAGGTGCATAGTTTGCCTGCCTCTGTTGGCTTTGGTGAGACTTTCTGTGCAAGGAATGGTGGCAGGTTGTATGCACTTGTTGACCCTGATGGTTTGGATTTTCTCTGAGGAAATCATTTGTCAACGTGCTCATCACTGCCCTTGCTCAGCAGAGGCACTTAGAATCCAGTGAAGTGCCACTAAGTCCAGTGGTACTTCAGCATGTGCTTAAACATCTATTTAAATGTTTCCTGCAGTCAGGACCTGGCTTTTATTGCCAAAGCTGGACAGCTTCTTATTGTTCACTGTTGCATGACTTTCCTCCAGTTTGTGTTAGGATTTCGTCTTAAATACGTGTGCCAGGTATTCCTTTCCTAATGGCTGAGGTAGGAGGGCTGCGACTGCTTACTGATGGAAGTAATTGCTTTTCAGCAGTGGGTAAAGTAATTTAACAGAGGGGTCAAATTTTCATCAAGCTTATCCTGGAATAACTCTAATTGTGTGGCATGAGAACGCTGCTATCTGTGTGGCTCATTGAGAAGGGGATTGCTGCCTGCTAACTGAGGCTGATCCGAGTAGCTAGCTGTCTCTGGACACTGGTGTGCTTCAGTCTGAACGTGGTAATGCTGACAGCAAGCAGGGTGCACATGAAGTGACATGACTTTTGTTTGTTTCTGCAGCAAGGGCAGCGCTGCTGACAGGTCGTCTCCCGGTCAGGAATGGATTTTACACGACGAATGCACATGCCAGAAACGGTACGGGCTTCATTCCTGGTTCCTCTTCTGAGTTGTCTGTGTGCTTTGCAGGAGGTTTAGCTTTGCACAAAGGCTTGCCACGGTTATCTTCTCTTCAGGGTCTTCCAGGGTGGCACAAAAAGATTGCCATGTTAACTGCTGGTAATAAGCGTGAAATTTGTTGTTTCCTCCTCATCAAGCAGAAAACCTTCTCCTGTGAGGAGATGTAAACAAGGTCGGTTGATCCATTTGCTTCTGCTGGCTGAGAAGTGTTTCTTCTGGGCAGTGCAATTGGTGTCTGGTTAAACAGAGGCACGTGGGGTGTGTGTTAACACCCAGAGCAAAGTGCAGGCTGCTTCTGCAGCATGGCTTTTCTAACTCTTTCAGGAAGGGCCATTTTATAGCCCTGTTGTGCCTGTGCTGCTTCCAGGAAGCACTGCGTGTGCATGATGTCTCTGAGTTGATCTTGGTTCCAGAGTGACAGATGCTGTGTGAGGCCAAGGGGCAGCAGCTACGTACTGATCCACACTGTCAGCAAGCGTGCTCCCAACCTCCATCCTCACCAAAGTCACACCTTGTATCCTCAAGGACCGCGGGGGGAAATGATATTTCCTTCAGCTCTCATGGCCTGAGCCAACTTATCAGTGCTTTGATTCAGGAAAAGAAACGCCTTCATTTTAGGGCACACAAACTATGTTTGCAGAAGTGAAGGCAACGCTGGTGCACACCTACAGCACTCGTTTTCCTGATGATGCTCACTCCCTTCTGCCCCTTTCCAGGGCCTCGCCTTCCTTCTGCAATGGCAGCCCCCTTATTTATTTATTTTTCTTGGAGTGGTGTAGAAACAAGAGGAGCTCTCTCTTTACTTGAGGCGCACTATTTGCTAAATCAACTTGCCCCCTTCATCTCTTGCTCTGGGAAGACTTCCAAAGAGTGATAGTGCAGGAACTTCAAACTAACTGCTCTTTCTGATCCAGTAATAATACTTCTAATGATGGGTGGCCGTGAGCTGTTTGCTGTCATAATTGTAAGAGTCAGAAGGATTTTTGTTTGTTCTGTGCAGCGTACACACCGCAGGATATAGTAGGAGGAATTCAGGACTCTGAAATACTGCTCCCAGAGTTGCTGAAGAAAGCTGGCTACACCAATAAGATCATCGGCAAATGGTAAACTCTGTTCAGATCTCTTGCTTTGAGACTTCTACTCGTGTGTGTGTGTACGTATCACAAAGGAGCAGTGGGACAACATGAATTGCAGGAGAAAGACATCTGAGCTTCAAAACAGGCTCTTTCCAAATCTGTGGTGGATCTTTGCTCTTGCTGTGATCAGTTTCTGAATTGAGTGTTAGCATCGCAAGTACATACATACATCTGTACATATATATAAACCCTGCAGCTCTTTGTGCTTTCATCTGTGTACCACACTACTTAATTACATCAGGAGGTGCCAAGATGTTCTGCTGGAGCTTGCCTTTGTCGCCTACGTGCTTTTTATCTTTGTCCTCTGCTACAAGTTGTTCTTTTTTTTTTTTTGATAGGCTGAACTGTGCAAGCTTTTTGGGAGGCTGGGGAGGGGAGAAGTGTGTGGTACTGGAATAGACATACAGATGCTTGAAGATGAGTGGATTGAAACCAGAGCCACACTGAAGCCTGTTCACTTAGTGTAGGAGATCAGGGTGGGACTTGGCCAGGGCAGCTGATACTTCCAGGTGCTCTAAAAGAACCAGAGAGCTGATCCAGTGCTCTCTGCACGCTGTGCTTTGGCTTCATTGACTTTCAGGGGAGAACGGGGAAATCTTTGCAGATGTTTCACAATGTCTGAGAAGAACTGGAAAGGAAAAGGCTGAAAGGTATTCTGTTCAAACACAGGCAGTGGAATCACTGCTGTAGTAGTTGAAACTGGTGCATTTATAGCATTCGAATTTCAGATGCGCTCGTGGGCTCTGATGGAATCCCACGGGGCCCAGAGATCTCTGATTGCAATTTGGAACAGTGCTGTAATAAATAAATGTATAAATAGCAGCTTCAGAACTACTTACACCCCAAGCTGAGTACTGCTTGGTTAACAGTAATTGTTAATGAAGAGACTTCAGACTGGATTAGTAGTGGGGGGGGGGGGGGGGGGGNNNGTGGGGGGGGGGGGGGGATGCTGTGTAGGAAAGTAATGGGATGCATTTTCTTTAACAGTTTTGCTCAGAAGTTAGAGAAGAGTGAGATTGGGTTGTGGTTGGATTCACCAGTACTGCTGAAATTGGGAAGAAAGCAAACTAACCAGAGATAGTGAATTATTTATTATCACGAATCCGAGCAGCACAGTGGCCATGAAGAATCGGATCAGTGGGCTGGATGCAATAAGATGCAGTTCAGTGCTAATAAATGCAAATTCATACACCCGGGGAAAAGAAATAAACAATGCAGCTACAGATTGGTTCCAGCCAGTTATTTGGAAAACAGCAAATCTGGAAGGACCTGCAGCTGCTAGCATGAAGCAGACTAAATACCAACGTGCAGTGCACTATCATGATTTATCCAGGAACTGTTGTACTGGAGAGGACTGGGGCATGGTGCTGTGCAGCAGCACTCTCTGGCATTTGTGAACATCACCTGCTTTGTAGAAGGGTGTTTGGAGGGGGAAAAAATGGTGTAAGACAGTAATTCTATTGGAGTTTCATTTTAGGATTTCAGGACTTTTCGAGATTTTGAATTTTTCCAGCAGATTTTGTATCCTTTAAACATCCCTTTTAAAACCTGTGCAAGGTAACAGTGAGTTCCACAGCTTGATGGGGTGTTTGCAAGTCAAGTTTTGTCCGTGACCACTAACGAATTTGTTGCACTTCATTAAATATCCTGTATATTTTTTTGGGATGTGGCAGGGAGAGAACAATTCGCCTTCTGCTTCTCTGATTATTTTATGCCTCCTTCGTGTCTCTTCTTTTTCTTTGTAAGTTCTCTTGGGTCTTTCTTAGAGCAAGATGTTTTCCCCTTTTGCCTGCTATTCCCCAGGAGTAGCTTTGTAGCACTGTATATATAGAGGAGGAAAGGGGGAAGTCCTGTGTTGCAGACCTGCAGTTTTAGTTACATCACCGAGATACCTTCATAGCTGGAATGATTATTTTATGCTGCAACTCATTTTGGAATAGCTCAAAATGACACCCTGGATCTCTTTATTCCAGGTAATGCATTTTATGTCCCTTATGTTCAGAGAGCTGTGGCACAAAACGGACAGGTTGCAGGTGCAGACTTGAGAGTAGAAGCTGGAATGGTTAAATAAACATTGAGGTACAGAGATCTCCTTTAGAGATTGGGAGAGGGTGGGCAGTTTTTATCTTTGAGATAGAGAATTTGCAGTCAAGAAGCAAGAGATGAGAAACGAGCTTTAGCTGGAAATTAGGGATGGAGAGTTTTCAAGCAGAGTAGTAGAATGCAGCTGTCATCAGTAGTAGCTAAATAGGTTTTATGTTCACTTGTGCACGTCAAGAACTTGTTCTCATTTACATTCAGGTCTCTCTGTACCATTTTGGCAAAATAAAGACTCCATAAAAGGAATGCAAATGTAACGGTGCATTTCATGAGCTTTGTCGTGGTTTATTTTTTGTAGCTTGGTGGAATAAAAGTGACTTGTTATAGATCAGAATCCTTAAGTAAAACATCCTGTGTGTCTCTGTGGTGGCTTTGGGCTGTGCAGTTCATCAGTACACATCATCAGGACGGCGTGAGGGAAGGCACCAGTGTTAGGCAGTAATGGAAAACAGGCTGGACAGTGGGCTGACATGGGAGCACTGGAATAACTCTGCGTGGATCCGTTTGCTGCAAGGAAGATCAAGACAGTGCTCTGCAGTTGTTTCTTTGATTGAAATGCTTGAAGTTTTTCTTCTTAGGCAAAGACTGTTTTCTTGCATACCGTTCTGATGAGATTGTAGTTTGCTTCAATGCAGGAGAATTTTAACTCATCTATTCCTTTTCTTCCTAGGCATCTGGGTCACAGGCCCCAGTTCCACCCCCTGAAACATGGTTTTGATGAATGGTTTGGATCCCCAAACTGCCATTTTGGACCTTACGATAACAGAGCGCACCCAAATATCCCTGTGTACAGGGACTGGGAAATGATTGGCAGGTAATTCAGCTACTTACCTGTCAGTTGCCTTCAAAAACATTACCTAGTTGCTGGGGATGTTCTTTTCTTTGCTCTCCCTGCTGATGTTTCTGTGCTGGAATACAAGAGCTAGCATAGCAAACCAATACTGACTCAAAGGGGTTGGCAGAACCAGAATCTGCTTCAGAATGAAGCAGAGTTGCAGCTCTGGTTGGATGGGCAGTGGTGTGCAGGTGCTTCACCCCACATGGGGCACTCTTACAGCGTGTCAAGCATTAGGAATATCCTGCCTCAGATGTGTTCTGAGATGCTTACTGCTGAAGGCCCTGTTTGCTCTGCAGCTCAGCAGTATGTCTGTAAAAGTTTGTGAGCAGCTCCAGGGCTGGTTTAATCCACTGTGCCCTGCGGTGTCCATCTGCAGCAGTTACTTAAAAGAGGAGGGGTAAGAGAACAGACATGTGGCATGGTCTTTGTTTTCTTGGTTGTCCATCTTTCTGAATGGAAGATGGTGCTCAGGTCTGTGATTCAAATAGCTGCTGGCTTAACATCCATGAGCAAGTCTGAGGTTGGCCAGTATCCAAGATGTGGGTAGCGATTTCCACTGGGGTTAAGACAGAGAGAAGGGAAGGCCTTGTGGGGAAGTGCACGGGGCAGACAGGGGCAAGATTAACTGTCAGGAGGTCTGTGAGTTTCATGTCCCAGAAGTCCTACTTCTGCTGTACTAGTGCTCCCCAGAGCCTCAGCTTGCTCGTTGGCAGCTGAAGTTCACTCTAAACTCCTAAACTGTTTTTTGCAGGAATCCCGTCTCCCTCAGCACTCCCTTAGTGTCTAAGTGTAAAATTCAAGCTCATTAAAGATGAAGTTAGGTGCTTGATTGTGAGGGTTAGTGATGGCCAAGCTGCAGGTTGCATGCAGACCATCTGGGGACCGTGGCTGCTCCGCAGTACCTCCCAGAGATGTTTGCTCATCCTGTTGTGCCTGCAGGCTTCCTGTGATGATTTCACTCCACTGCTTCTCTTGAAAGCTGCTCCCACTCAGTAGTGAAAGGCTGCTTTCTTCCTCCTCGCCTTGCTTTGTAGTAACCTCTTCTCTGTTTGTGCAGTGCCATTCTAGGCTCCGAGTGTGCAGTCTGTACTGTGCTTACTATTTGCTTTTGTGCCCAGTGTCATCTCTTTTCACTTGCTGTTATTCATGAGGACTGCCACCTTTCCTTCCTCACTTAATTGCTGTCTGAAGATACGTCAAGAACAACGTTTTTGGAGCAGCCCATGTGATTCCAGGACTGTTCTGTCTCACTGTGTGTTTTTGAGTGCTTCTAAAAATATTACTCACATATCAAACAGCTTTTCACTGCAGGAGTAGTGCCATAAGTTTATTATGTGTGCTACCCCTATTCTTGTAGCTCACAGTGAGAAATCAGTGGCTCAGATCCATCCAAAGTCATTAGATAGAATCTGGTCGTTTCACTGCTTTGTCCCATAATTAAAAATGTGATGATGCTGCCCTTAATATCTGAAGGGAATTGGCTGGTTACCTAACTGAGGATTCTGCCCTTTTGCTCAGGAGCAGCAGTCACGTGCTGCTTGCATAATGGCAGGGGGAAGCTTTTTTGTGTTGTATGTCCCTTGGGATTTATTCTTTCATTTCTCTCTGATTCTTTGCAGATACTATGAAGATTTCAAAATTGATCTGAAGACAGGTGAAGCCAACCTGACTCAGATCTACCTACAGGTGTGGTGTATTTCAGTGCTGGTTTCTAACCCACAGTGACTTCATGGTTTTTTCTTTTGAAGAGACCTGGATGACAGAGAGTGATTCTGTTACATTCATTTTTATTGTTGTTTACAGGAAGCTCTCGATTTCATTAGCAAGCAGCAGGCCAGCCAGCAGCCCTTCTTTTTATACTGGGCAATCGATGCTACTCATGCTCCTGTTTATGCTTCCAAGCATTTCCTGGGCACCAGTCAGAGGGGGCTGTAAGTCTTATTTTTGCATGTCCTTTTATTTATCTGTTTATTTATTTTTACTTAATACCCCAAGCTGGGGAGATGTAAAGCCTCAGGTGTGTTTATTAGGTCCAAGTATGTCGATAATTACTCAGAAGTGTATGTGCTGAAGTACGTAAGCACGTGTATGTTAGTGAAGGCTTTGCTTGGATTGTTCTGTAATATTTTTGCTATGATCTTAAATGGAGATCACGCGACTGAAATGGGGGTGGGAAGCCTAAGCTCCTTTGCCAGTTTGTGTGAGTAATGAGGTGCTGTATGTGGCGTTATGATTTCTGGAAGGCTTTTGTATGATTAGTGTCTATTTTAAGTGGCTTATAAATCAGAACAGCAAGTAGAGAAAAGCGTGCTTGGAAAACACAGGTTACAGGAGGCAAGAGCAGTTCTGCAACTACGATGAGCCTCGCTCCTCAGAGTGCAATTTCAAACCAATATCCATAAGCAAAATGGAATTATTGGCTTTAAGACTGTGGCAAAAGGATATTGCTTGTGTCTGAGAACCTTGATAGCTCAGTGTTTATCAGTTCTAGTCTCTGTCCAGGAGCAGCTCAGAGCTGAGCAAATTCTGACTCTGAATATCCAAGAGAAGCTGCTCTGGGCAGGTAAGAGGTGCAGGCTTTGCAGTGACACTGATAAAACTTTTATTACAGTACTTAGTGCAGAAGGGAAGTGTTTCTTTTCACAGGACTGGTTTAAACTGTGCTCACTGAAAGCATTGTGGCTTTTTTCAATATGTTATGCTGTGTGAATCTTCTCTTTTGCTGCCTTTAATGTTTTGCATGTGCTTTTGCTTCAGGTATGGGGATGCTGTGCGGGAAATCGATGACAGCATTGGAAAAATCCTGAAACACCTTCAGAAGCTGGGCATCAGTGAGAACACTTTTGTGTTTTTTACCTCTGATAATGGGGCTGCTCTCATTTCAGCACCTAAACAAGGTGAGCCTCAAATTAACAAAGCTGGGCTGGGATCATGAACTCTAGGGTTATATCTCCATGTCAGAGGGGCCTGTACCTAGGAGTTTCCCTTATCCTCTATGCAATCAGGAGGAGCCTCAGAGTTCACTCACATTTAGAGTGAGTTCTGCTCCCATCCCTTCCTTCTGGGGACTGTTGGACATCTCCACTTTGCACTGCTCTGGCAGGGATTGAATATATTTTAATTGATTTAGGCTCAAGCATACTAACTTAGCAGGGTTTTTATTCTCCATCTGCCAAGAGTTTATTTGAGCATTTTGCAGTAATTGCAGAGTTTGAGAGCCCCTTCTTCTTTAACTCTCTTGAAAAATATCAGGAAGAAAAACCTATTTTTGTTTTGCTCTGTTTAAAGGATCATTTCTCTCAGAGTCATTGCAAATTGATTTTATAACCCACTCTTTTCTATTTGGAGGCAAACTGTCTCGTGGTTATTAGACCACAGAGCAGGAAGTATCCTGAGCTCTGATGTCAGCTGAGCCACTGTGTTTGACTTTGTGTGACCTGGAATCAGCCTGTTTGTTCTTCAGTAAGCTCTGCTGTAAGGATGGGTTAAAAACCCAGACACTTCTGCAAATCACTTGCTATCTCTGAGAAAGAACATTCAGGGAATGTGTGATTACTGTTTTTTGTTCTCCTATCTGCGTCTAATACTGCTCAGGTACTTTAGAAGGTTATCAGGAGAACACTCTTTCTTGTGAACGTGTTGGATTTCTTTAAGTTACAGACAACAGTTAACATCCCTGAAGGGAAGGAAAATGCTTCAAAGTCTTTCCTGTGTGTTTTATTCTTTGTTCAAGATTGCAAGTGGTGTTTTAACTGTCCATTTCTCCTGCTCACTCCTAAAATTCATCATAAAGGGATTTGAAAAAAAAAAAAATTAACTCTGGACATATTATTTGAAGAAGGATTCATTCAGAAGTGGAAGTTAGTTTAAAAGTAGCCTACAAATTTCTTAGTTGACAATGTCCCTTTGTTGTATGATGTTGGCATATCGTGGGGTTTGTATCTGTTTCTTTCTCTAGGAGGAAGCAATGGTCGTTTTCTCTGTGGCAAACAAACCACCTTTGAAGGTGGCATGAGAGAGCCAGCTATTGCTTGGTGGCCCGGACATATACCTGCAGGAGGCGTGAGTATCTGCTTTTAGCAGCTCTGATCAGTGCTGAGTGGACTGAAGTGAATGGGCTTTGGGTCAGACTTTGAGCATTTCAGTCCTGACACTTGTCTAAATAAGGAGCTGCCTCTAGAGAGCAGTGCCATTCCTGTTCATTATTGCAAATATGCAACTGCTGGGCCTGTGATCAGCACTTCTGGGAAGCACCATGTGTTCTGACCTTCGTGTCTTCGTAGTTCAAACCCTTTAGTCTTTTGGACCACAGTATTTTTAGTGGGTTACATATTTGAACAAACTGAAGTGTGAACACATGCTTGTGTTCATACAAGTCCCAGTCCTAGAGCAGGAACGTGTTGCCTGTGCACACCCTCTGTGCTTTGAAGTCTCAAGTGATTTAACCCTCACAGCTCCTGCTTTGGTGCTTGATGAAAGTTCACTCAGGGAGCTGTAGATACGAGAATATTGCTCTTATCTGCCTGTACACAAATTCAGATACCATCACTTCAAAATAATCCTCTAGTGATGCTGCCAGCCTCTGTTGTCCCAGTTCTCATTAAAGAAAGATGCAATCAATTCTTCTGCAGGCAGGGATCTTAGTAAATAATACAGATCCCCTCCCCTTTGTGAGCATCTCTCATCCCTAAAGAAAGTGATACTCCATTAAGTGGGCACTGAGCTTAAAACTGCAAACTATTCATAAATAAAACATTTATTTTTCTAAGTTGCATTCTTTTTGAATGGCTTAATTGAGTTGGGATAATGATAATTTATTGTTTAGGTTTAGGAGGATGCCATCAGGTGTCGTAGACCCGCAGCTGAGGGCAGAAGGGTAGTTTGGTTTCATCGTTCTTAAGGAATTCACAAAACCTACTAGGGATATGTTGTTATATTTTTTAATTTGAAATGAAAACAGTCTTTTTGTTTAAATTTAAACATTTCCATAAAGTCTTTACAAGCCAAGTACAACAGCCTGGGGCAAGCATAGGAGAACATGAGACCGAAGCCGACTGTTTTGTTTTCTGTGTCCAAACTGAATAATGTGCTAAAAGTAAACATGCATTATAAATGGGGACAAGTAAATACCGAACGTAGGAATTCTTTCCGTTGTAGTAACTCCAACAGTAATTAGGAACACAAGCAGAGAAATCTGGAGGCCTGTTCCTTTTCCACAGGCAACGAGCTGGTACCGCTCTCACAGCAGCGGTGCCGTGCACGTGGCGTAGCTTTCTGCAGTGAGAAGAGGTGTCAGTGACCTGGTGTGATGTGTGGCTTCCTGCCTGATGTTACAGCTGAAGCTGTGTGTATTTCCACGTGCAGTCATTTTGATGCAGGGTTAATGTGTCTGCACACGTGGTGGAATGGCTGATGTACCACGGTGAGCACGTGTGAGCTGCAGGGTGTGCTTAAGGCATGTTGGGCAGGTGTGTGCCCAAGAACCCCATCCTGCACCACTGTTGGTCTCATCCTTGGCACTTCAGCATGTGCTTAAGTCCAGATCCTCCTTATGCTGGGCTCCAGTTTGGGTTTGTCAGCCAGATGCATGTGCTTGCAGGTGCTACATTCCCCGATGTGCTCTTGGGCTTTGCTGGTGCGCCCTGAGAAAGCTGTTCTGAGCTGTGTCCTCAGGATGTGTCGCTTTGCTCTGAGCTGAACCCTGATACGATGCTGCTACCAATAAGTAAGAATGTGACAGCTACTTACATGTCTTTTCTGCTTGCATTCTTGCCATCGAGGCTCTGGCAGCGATGCCCACAGGAGCACTATCTGCAGGTGAGAGGTTTGGCATTGCTTCTGTGAAATACAGCTTACTCTGTGCAAGCATGTAGAGTGCCTGTAGTTTCTGCTTCATCATTGCCTCTTTGGACATAGCAAGTGAAGAGGCATGTGTTTACTAGCATGCTTTTGGCTTCTTTTCAATATCATATGGAGTCTGTAGCTTCAACATCTTCTTGACTGCGAGTTGAAAGCAGTCTTATGTAGTCCATGTAAAGCCTGGAAAACCTGCTTCCAAGTGCCTCACTGCACTCTCCTTTTGAATGAGTTGAAGGAAACGAAGGCTTGGGTGCCCTGCACCAGGGTGGAAGCAGAGTGCTTCTCAGGAGTGCTGAAATACCCTCTGCTCCATCCTGTGCTGTGGCTGCTCCATTCCAGCCACTGAGGTTTTGCAGAGCAGACATTGGGCCAGCAACCATCTCAGCTGGCACAGCTGCAGCAAAAGAGGACGTGTGCCTCTGGCCAGTGAAATCCAGCTATTGGCTGGGAGCTCCTCCCGCTGATGGAATCTGGCAGTCTCTTCATCATCTTATTGATATCTGTGTTTTGTTGGGTTCCTGATAAAGGGCGCAGCTTGTTTAAATGAAGGAGCACCTTTTCAGGTAAACAAAAGAAGTTGGGTGACAGGATTGCTGACACTTGACAGGATATCGATAGAGGTTGGGGCGTTGGGCACGGTTGGCTGATTCCCAGTTATTCTGGGGAGAGGGGGGGCCTTGGGAGTCTGTGTTGCTCTTGGCATCAACATTCAGTAATTCAGGTCCCCCGTCAGGAATATTTATTCACAGGAAAACAGCCTTTCTGCAGTTTCTTCCTCAGCGATGCTTTCCAGGTGAGTTCACAACAAATCAGCATTTCAACATTCCCTGCATCACATCTGCCTTCTGGAAGGATCCAGCTGGAAAAAAAAAAAAAGGATCATATTCTGTTGGTATTTGAATCCTCCTCCTCCTCCTCTCTTCCCTCGCCCTCCTCCCCTTCTTCTCTCGTGCCTGCTTCCTGAAGGAGAAAAGAACATATCAACCCAAAGACAGCATTGCAACCTTTTCTTCGCTATCTCCCATGGGGCGCAAATTGAAATTGAATTAGACAGGGATATCAGGTCTGCTCGCTGTGATAACTGTAAAAGGATTTTATTTAAAAACACCCTGACATTTGTTCACCCAGTTTCAAATATTTAGCTTTCCTCCTTTCCATTCCTGGCGGGGGCGACTTTATTAATTGTCGCCTTTGATTCAGAGTTAAAGCTTGAAAGCACTGATAACAGCAGTGGTGACTATTTCTTCCAGCGACGTGGCCCACAGCAAAAGGATTTCATTTTCTTAAAGACGTTCTGTGTGTACGGAGAGTTTATTAAAAAGAAGGGGGAGGAAGAAGGGGGGAGAAATCCGTCCTTACGTGCGTAATACCGGCTGTTTCTCGCTGATACGACCAATATCTGATCTTGCTCTTTTTTATATATTATTTATTTTCTCTGGGCTGTTGCCCTCTCTGGATTTTTTTTCTTTTCTTAAAAAAAAAAAAAAAAGGGAAAGGGAAAGGCAACTAGAATGAAAGAGCACTGTTGACAGGAGAAAATGGTAATTTTTGTATTTTTCTCTGAAAATACTTCAAAGTTTTATATAAATATTAACCTTTTTTTCCCCCCCATTCTACAATGCAGTGCTGCAGAGCACAGATAAATCCAAGTGGCTGTGGCACGGGCATTTAATTTCCTTAAGAAGTTTTCTCTGCTTCATGGAAAAATGTGGTCTGAGACCAGAAACGTAATTGGATGATTAAAGAGAGTCATCTACATCTGGCTATGGTTAATAAGGAGCGGGTACAAGGAGGCTGTGGTGGCCCCACAGGGTTGTCACAATGCGATATATAAATTAGGTGATATTAGAGGCACGAGTCTCAGGTCAGCAGCTGCCTCTTGCTGCTTGTTATCAAAAGATTGAGGCGAGGGAATGGAGTGACAACAAGAAAAGTGACTTTTGGATTTGCTGTAAAATGGCGAGGCCTCCTTACAAAAAGCCTGGGACACCGTTCTGCCCGGCTGATGTGGCAGGACCAGGGAGCAGGCTGTGCCACTTCTGCTTTGATTGGACTCTGAGCTCTGCACGTGCTGTTCTGCTGACCCCACAGCACTCCTAAGGCTTGCTCGAGGTAAATTAGTCAGCAGATGAGCCTACAAGGGACTGAGCGTCTCTGCTGGGGTGCTGAGCACTGTAATCCCCACTGGCCTCAGGGGGAGAAGCTTTCCTGAGATCAGTGGCCCATGAATCTGTACAGCTCTGGGAGTGAGCTGATGCTTCTTGGGTTTTTGTTGTTGTTTTTTTTTCTCTACATGATTTTTTTAATATAATTTCAGTATTTTCTGCACGCACACATAAGACCCGAGAGCAACCTCTGCAAGGGGGCAACACTGGGGGCATCCCAATGTCCACCAGTGAGGCTTCACAGCTAATGCCCACGACCTTCCCCCAGACCTGTTGGTTGCCCTGCCTTCCCAGGCAGGGGTTTCTGTGCTCAGGGCTTCCCCTTGAGCATAGGGCTTTGCATCTTGTTTGCTTCCTAGGAGTTGTGAGAAAGCATTCTTCCACCCAGCTTTCATATTACACGTTCCTGCCAACGCCTTTTGATGTATGAAAGCCATTACAGTTTGAAATTGCTGTAATCAAGTAACGTGATATTGTAATGTTGAACTTGTAATCAGTCCTCTGCATGTTGCTCTCTCTACTATTTTGTTGTGTGTGTGTTTTTAACTTGCTAATTCTTCACTTCTTTGCAGCTCAGCTTCTTAATGAAAGTCCTGGTATCCCCAGAGAAATAGTGTTTTCCCTTTATTTATTTTTTTCTCAGGAGCAAGGCAAGCGACATCTTGCAAATATTCATTTACCACGTTACTGTTTGTCATGAAGTGAGTCAGGCCCTCCAGGCTGGTGTGGGACAAGGAGGAGGATTCAGAGATACAAAGACATGGATAGTGACAGCAGTGTGATGTTCACACCCATGTTAGCAAGCTGCCAGCAGGACGTGGGTTTCACTCACAGCGTGCTTCTGAATTTACTGTTGTGAGGTCCTATCAGATAGCTTCTTGTCTCTGAACAAGAAGGGCTTTTTTCACATCACGTCTTGTGCTGGTGCATCCTGGTGCAAAGCGTGCTCGCTCTCGCTCTTGATTTGAATCACTCTGCTTCAGTGTAGTGTGCTGCTGGCTAATTAAAGATCCCGCAGCAGCTAACTGCAGCTTATCCCATGGAGGACGGGAGCAAAGCTTCAGGGAGAATCAGTCAGAAGATAACGTTAGGGTTTTAGAATAAGGCAGAGAGATAAGCATGGCTTCCAATTAAAGAAAAAAGAACAGCAGCGAGAAACAAACAACAAAAAAATGCTTTGCGAATCTCCATTGGAACCAAAACCAGATGTTTTTCTCCCTTATTAAAATATATCCTAAAAATACCACAACTTTACAGTTCTTGAATTGTTGGAAATGGTTTGCAGATGAAGTCATCAGGCTCTTTTTGTTGTTATCCATCTATCCCTGTGCTTTTTGTGAACGCTCTCAGGATATTCTGGAGTACAGAGATGATCTGGGGAGGGAACAAATCAAGGACTTTTTTTTTTTATTTTCTCGTTTTAAGTGCTGATTTTTCAGTCCAAAAATGATTCAGAATTTGTTAAATGAGGTTGAACTGTGTAAATAAATAAATAAAAAAATAAAAATTACTCCTTAGAGTGGATACATGGAGAGAAGTGAGAAGGGAAAGAGAGGAAAATGAAACACAATGCAAATCCTGGAAGTGGAGAAGTATCAGTCATCTCCTTTATGATTCTAACATGAGGTTTGCTGGTGGCTGCAGCACTGTGAAGGGATGTACTCTTAGAAGATGCTCAGCAGAGGGAGAGGTTCAGGAGGCAATGCTTTTGCTTCGGAGGAAACCAGCCTCCTCCTCTATGGCTTTTACTGAAGGTCTTTTTGCAGAAGGCGTTTCTGTTGATTTTTCAGGTCAGTCGTCAGTTGGGCAGCGTGATGGATCTCTTCACCACCAGCCTCTCCCTGGTGGGTCTGCAGCCTCCGAGTGACAGACAGATTGACGGCATCGACCTTTTACCTGCCATCTTGCAGGGCAAGCTAATTGACAGGTTAGTTATGAGCCCGGAGCTCTCATCCTTGCCTCCGAACTGAAGTGGTGCCAAGCTTTCCCTTGTTGTTTTTTTTTGTTTGTTTGTTTTGTTTTTTGTTTTGTTAAATCAAGTTTGCAGAAATATTTGGCGAGCTGGACGGATGTGTCTTTGCTCCTGGCTGATGAAGTGAGGTAGCACCAGGGCTGTGCATTAATCCTCTGCTGGAGCAGGCAGAGGTGAGATTTCCTGACACACAACATATTGCTGTACGATGGAGTCTGGGGACGAATGCAAATGGCAGGGGGTTAGCAGGGATCTATGGAACAGCATATGGCAACAAGGGAGATAAAAGCCTGTGAACTGTAGCCTGGGTAGGGGAAAATACATTGTTTATTACTGGAAAAACATCCATGAGTGTATTGGCTCTTTGCAGAATATAGCTCTGGTTTGACAGATTGGAATTAAAGGCTGGGCTGCTGCAGGTGAAGCAGAAGCCCACTTCTACCCACGGTCCTGTTTCTTTAGGTGCTTTTATAAAGCCTTGTTTGAATTAAAGAGCTGAGATCCTTGTGGGCATGGAGGAGTCCCGTTGGGGTGCAGGACTAAGATCTGACAGCAAACATCGTTGGCTGTCACCGGAAGGTCTGGAGGTCAAGTGAAGTATTTTTGTTGAGATTTGGACAAGTAATTTGGCAGCATGGGAAATCCTAAGTGCAGACATATTCTTTGTCACTGTGACAGCAAGGAAACATACACATGCAAAATATACTTGAACTCTTCTCTGCGTTGCATGTGAGTTTTTGTTCCACAAATTGTTGCTTATGTGCCTGTTAAAGCGAGGTGTGATGGAGTCATCATGTGAATGACTCTTTTTTGTCTTTCTTATTTATTTGTTTTTTCTTACATTTTTTTTCCACCCCAAACCTGACTGGGACCTCTCAGTTCCCATAGCGCCAGGAAGTTTCAAGGGGATGCAGTTGTAAGGTTCTTGTAAGCTTTTAAAGGAAAAAAAATAACCAGGAAAGAAAGGAATTGGTGGCAGTAGAATTTTCAGTATAAGCTGTAAGCCTTGCTCAGAGATGGAAATGTTGTTTTTTTTCTATGCAAAACCTAACCCCCGTGCCTTCAGTCAGAGGGTCACATCACAGCTTGTCGAGTAATCTGTGTTTATGGCAAGGAAAAAGGAGACTGGCATGTATCAAGTGTGGCATGTTTGTTTGGGCTGTTTTATTTTGTTAATGAAACTGGTTTAGATCAAGTTCTGCCTTTTGGCAGGCTTCTCAGGCTGCCTTTGTTCCACAGGCATTTCAGGTGTTAGGATGCAGGACCAGGCACTGCTGGCAGCAGCGTTTCCCCTTTGTTCATGAGCAGTTCCTAATGACAAAGGACAAAGGCTCATTGTTTGTGCAAGGAACCTGCAGAGAAAGCTGCTGTTTTAAAACAGAGGAGATGTAAGGCCACTCCTGTCATTCAGTTATGGAGATTTTAATCTTATCTCGCATTTAGGGACTGTGTTTTTTCCAGGTGGCATCACTGGAGCAGTAGCCTTTGCCTAGTGGCATCAGAATCAAAGACAAAGGGTGTTTGTACCCTTGTCTTTGGGTACTTCCCAATGTGATAAACAGCCCTGTGCTCTCCTGCCAGCAGGCTGATGCAGGAGAGAGCTACACCTGGAGTCCTTGCAGGATGAGCTTCAGAAACCAGCGAAGCCTTTCTCCTGCAGATAGACCATTTCAGTAGAAAACTGTACTATTCCCTCAAAAAATGAGAGCATGTTTTGAGGGATGCTAACGGGAGCACTACTGGGATGCCAGGAGGAAGTGTAGTGCACGTGCTTTGGGTGCGGGTTGTGCCCTCAGTGGAGAACTTCAGGGGAACTTTGGGGGAGAAGCTGAAGACTCTGCTGTGAGTTTAGATGATTCAAAGGGCGCTTTAGGGGAAAGCAAATGGGTGGGAGTGAAAAATGAAGCCTGTCTGGCTGCCAGGTTTTTCTTTGTATGAAGCTTTTCTGATATGAAATTCACAACAGGTCAGCATCGGGTGTCCTCCCCAGCCATCCTGTGCCTCAGACAGGAACAGCACATATCTCGATGCTGCCATAAAGAGGAGTGTGAGCATCACATACTCTGTGAATCCCCATTTCTCTCTGGCAGACGCTCACCACTTCTGAGACATTTGGTGTTTAAGTCGGCACGCTCTATAGGAAATAACAGGGTCTGATAGTTCAAGGATTAACAATCACTGGCAGCCGAGCTGTATAATATTTCATTCTTGCGCCATGTGAGCTCTCAACTTGATGAACACTTTAAAAAATGTTAATTGAAAACCTTGCAGTGGAGACTATTAGGAGGCAGCCTGTTTCTGACTGATAGCTGGATCGGAAGTCAGTCGCCATTAAAGTGTTTGTCTCCCTTATCAGCGAGGCAGCGGAGGCAGCTGCCTGGGCTGGCACTGGCATTGCTCATGCAGTTCTACTCTCCCTTGCAGGCCCATATTCTATTATCGTGGCAACGAGATGATGGCCGTGAGAGTTGGGCTGTACAAGGCTCACTACTGGACCTGGAGCAACTCCTGGGAGGAGTACAGCAAGGTAACAGCACACCGACCTGCGCCTGCACCTCGTTCCTTCTCTCTTCCCCAGTCGTTCTCCAGGGGGGGAAATAATCATTTAAAGAGGAGTTTTAATTGGGGAATGCCACGGGGTGCTTGCAAAGCAGCCTTTCATTCATTCAGAAGAGCCTTTCACCTCTTGAGAGCTACCTGATTTCCAAAATCCAAGGGGACTGGTGTCACCTGAGCCCCTAGGCTGAAGTCAGTGACAAGCAGAGGATGATGAGCAAAGCCTGACTTGTTCCGAGTGGAGTTCCCTTTAAGCAGCACTTAATGCCCCTTAATGTTAAGCTCTTTTCCCTGCTGAATTCTGATCTCTGATGTGTACCTTTACAAAGCTTGGAGGCTGATGCTGAATGAATGGGTCATTTATCACAGTATCTGGTGAAAAAGACCCGGAGTGCCCTGAACTGTGGAACGGGGATAGGGATGTGTTGTTTTGTTGGTTTTATATTTATTTTTCCTGAGAAGGAAAAGGAAAGCTTTTCCGTGCAGTGGAAAGAACAGCAGCCATCAAAAACAGTACGCTCCATATGTTTAATCTATTACCAGCACTTCTGCAAGCCCACGTCACTCTATAAGGTGCTTTACATTTTGTTGGTCAAATAGGCACGGCTTCTGTAATTTTCTGGCTGATCTTCTCACAATTAGATGTTAAACACTATTATTTTTCTTCTTTTGTGACTTCCTTGCCTCAGACTTGGGCGCTGAACTCTGGCATGTTTCTTGAATGGCAGGTTCACACGTGTGCCTTGCTGATTGTACCTTTAGACATGAGCTAAATGTGTTATGGCACAGCTTTCAGCAGTTTTGTCAGCAGATTGGGGAGGGATTGTTTGTACGCTTGATTTTTTTGTCTTTTTTCCTTCTTCTTTAACTTATGGTGGGTCCTCAAGGCATCACAGGTGCAGAAAGAAGTGCTGATGACATTTGTGGATGTAAAAGTGCACGGTTTCTTTCATTGGGATGTCCTGAGGGTAGAAGGAAACGTCAGCTCCAAGGGAGTCATTCACATTCAGGGCTGTAAATGTCTGCGTTTGTCTTTTTAAGACTGCAGTGCTCCAGGAATCAAAGTTTTTGTTTTTCATGGATTAGGAAGGAAAGTTGACTGTGTCAACACTAATATTGCATGGCTAAAATGGCATAACATGTTTGTCTCAAGTTAGTATGGGAGTAAAGCATATATGCCATACGTGACATAGTGTGGAGGATTTTTCCCTGTGTGGGGGACACTGGGAGCTTATATGTGGTGTGCATAGCTGTGTGAATGGACTCTGAGGCATGCTCATCCTGTGTGCTTTGAAGATAACACCGTGCATGAATAATTGCTCTCCATTGTAATATATGCACATACACATACTTACATACCTTGTTTGGAAATAAATAAACGTCTGCATTGATCTAAACTTATTGGTACATGTCTGAATATGTGTGTGGCTGTGATAATGGGGACCAGTTACTCATTTCAGAAGCTCTCCTACTGTGAGAAATGGCAGTTGTGCAATTAAGGAATATTTATTTCTTTCTAAGCCGTTGTTTAACTGCTGTCTGATAAAAGTCAGCAATTATACTGTACATCAGAGAAATGATTAAAAATTCACTTGCTTTCCTGCAGCTTGTATCACATGTGGTTGATGTGGGTAAAATTGGAGCACATTAGTGGACAGACTAGCCATTAACAACATGCAGAGGAAGCTGAGGCTGAAATTTGTTCCAATTCTCCTCGTGTCCTCAAGCCATTAATTACAAGCCTTGCAAGTTTAAAAATAGAAATAAATCAGAATGCAGAACAGTTCCACAGCTCTGAGCCTTGTTTTAGGAATTTTGTAATCTCACCTTCTGATACAGTGCCTCTTTTAGTGCCTGTTGTTCTCAGCCGTTTTGATATTGGACTGGAACTATTCAGCTGCAATCAAAAAGGCAAATTTGTTTGCTAATTTCCTTTGAAGAATGGATTTGCATACGTGTATGCGTGGTGCTGGGAGCTCTGTCTGTCAGCAGGCTTGCTGTTCGATACGTTTGATTTGCCATCCCATTAGAGCTCCAGCTAATGAGGCCGTGTCAGTTGTCTGATCTCTAGCGTGGGTCCTCACCTCGTTGTGAATCTAACAAGAAGCTGTAGTTAGCTTTCAAACGTGAAGTTCTTTCTATCTAAAGGGTCCTGACTCGAGCCTGGAATGAGCGGATGTGTCTGGTTGGCATGCCATTCGTTTGGAAGAGGCCTGAAGTTGGCCACGTGTGTCAAAACAGCTGTCTGTGCAGATTTAAAAGGCTTGTTCTGTGGGTGGTTGAGTATCTCGTTGTTTTGACGCATACATGGCACCCTTTGGCCAAACCTCCTTTTCCTTTCAAATTCCCTTGTTACTGGCAGTGTGGGAAATGGTTGATACAGAAAACTTGCGCTGGTTTTGATCCATATATTGTGCATTTTTGTTTGACTTTTAGATGAGCTCGTACTGCTAAAGCATCCAGGAATCATATTTTCATGTTGACACTGGAAAACTTGAAATTGTTGCACGTCTTGGGTCTGGGCACAGTCATGTCAGTTTAGAACTACCAGTCCTTATGGGATTAACTAGAAGGAATGTGCAGTGTTGGCCTCTAACCTGGAAAGCTATGCACTTGAATGTGGTATAAGTTAGTTAAGAAATGAAGTATGTGTATATAAATAAAAATCTACCAGAGGGAAGCAGCTTACAGAAAGCAGTTCTTGGGAAGCATAACAGGCAGATGAATGCCTCTCTCCATATGGCACTTGGAATATTTACACTGGACAGAGCAGTATGCAGGTTTCTGGTTGTCCTAGACTCCCATGATATTAGCATGCCCTTACTGGTCTGCATCCTCTGCCTTATGGCTTGGTACTGAGATTTGTCAGCTTTCACAGGAATGAAGTGTGTGGTTCCATTCCCGTTGGACTGGGGAAAAAACAGGATGTAGGCTGGTGGAGATCAACTGAAAGACAAATCCATGTAAAGTGTTGTATGGGAACTGTTGAATCATAGCCTGAAGCACTGATTGATCACCTGAGGTGAGCATTGAGTCAGCAACAGGAGCACAGGTGAAGGCAGTGCACCTGTGTGACCAAAAGTGGTGGAGTCTGGCTCCTAGACCCCATTTAAGGGCTGTCTGCCATTGGGAAGGATCTCTTTCTGGAGACCACTCCCTTTGGAGTTTTTCACATTGAACCTGGGACACGGGTGAGCATTTCATTTATTTTTGATTATCTCTTTCCACCATGATAATCTTCCTAGCTATACAGTCTGTAAAACACCGTCCTCACTGCAATACTATTTGGGATTGTTCATTCTGTTAACTATATAAATGTGTAGGATTCACGTCATCTGGCCAAGGTCTGTGGGACATTCTCCACCACCACTAGCCATGTTAAGATCAGTGTTAGATGTGTGCTGCTTATTTAAACAAACCATTTGGGGTCGGTTTTGTCCTTCAGGGAAGTAAGAGAAATGACCACAGCTGTGCCCTGGCTTCCAAGTCCAGACTTCAGACTGCACCCAGGCAGAATTCAGCAGCACAGTTGGCCTTTGCCAAGCAAGGGGCAGAAGGGCTGATGCTACAGAGGAATGAGGAAGATAAGGAGAAGCCTGGGGAGCTCCCTGTCAGGTGCAGCTCCAGACATGCAGGACTCTTCCTGGATTGCAATGTGCATGACCAATAGTGCATGCAGAGGTGATGTTTCATGCACTGCTGTTTGGTCACTGCTGGTGTGCACAGCAGGGTTGCTGGGTTCAAAGCTTCCCGTTAGTAAAATGTGAACACTCGGGGTTGGTGCTGTTAGCAGTTATTGTGTCCTGTTGATCGAAGGCAGAGGGACATCTGAGAGGAGAGTCCTGAAAGGGGAAAAAAATGACTATTCTCAATGGATTTACCCGAGTAGCCAGCAGGTCCTTCAGGAATTGCTTTGGGTGATGCTGCGTAGAGGAGGCAGGAGTATGAGCTAGCAGAAGAAAGGAAATTGCCATCTCTCTGCCTGCCACTGAGATTATCCAGCAGAGAACAGTCCTTGTGCCTTCCAAGGGCAGTGATGCAAGAAGGGGGAAAAAATATAATTTTAAAAGATGTGGAAAAAGCCCTTGGGTTCATTGGAGAGTGGCTGATAACATCAACCTTTCTGCTGTCAGCTCAGCATCTTGTTAGTAGCCTTCAGTGATTTTTGGAGGGGCTCCTGTGTCTTTAAGCGATGGGTGGAGGCTCCTGCGAGAAGACCCTATTGTTTTAATGTAAAATGCCACCGGGGTTATTCCTGCTGCAGTCAGTCTGATTGCCCTTCTCATCAACGCAGAGGGATCGATAAAGCCTCTTCTGCAAGGGGGATGTGAAGTCAAGTAGAACCTCACAAATAATGACATTTGATTGTGGTCCTCTGAGCGTATGAGCTCGCCATCGATCCCTTCTGCCCGAGAACCGACGGGGGCTCACTGATCTGCCCATCTTCGGGGGTCTCTTCCAGACAGTTAACACATTAGGAGCAATTTTTGTTCAACAGGCCGCTCGGAGCTCCGGGCTGGGAGGTTTTGTTGAGAGCTGCAGGCAGAAGTGACAGCGACCGCTTACAAACAACGAGAAACGTGCCCGGCTTTAACTAACTGCTGATCTTCTCTCCCTGCAATACGAACTCAGCAGCTCTGGGTTTTGTGCAGTGGAATGAGGAGCCGTGGCCAGCAGACAGCCCCCCCCACCCCCACGTGCCATCGAGTGCCGCCTCCGCTCGTCAGGTCGGAGCGAGCTGGGCCAGCGCCAGGGTGACGAATTGCCAGAGGGCTCCCGGTGACACGAGCCGTGGTTCCATCGCTTGGCGCGGGGCCCACGCTGGCAGCCAGCTGTGTTTGTCTCGTGTCTATATTGACATAGCATCTGTGGTCCATTTGCTGTGGAAATTGAAGCATAAGCTGCGCGGCCCATTGCCACCAGGTCTTAGGGACTGAAAAGCCATCCGGGTTACGGGATTGCCGGGAGGAAGGACGTGCTCAGCCCGAGGTTTCCCTGATGTGCAGGGAGTGATGCTTGGCTTCTTAAAGAACAAGAAACCAGTTCCTGGGATTACCCCTCCAGCAGACAGGTGCAGAATGCTGCTGGTGTAAGAGGTCTGGTGCAGGGGCTGAGATGTTTCTGATTGCCACCTGATGCTCTTTGATTGGTTCCCTTAGAAAGCACAGAGCTGGTGTGCTTCAGATAGGATCTTCTGGCTTGGCTTGTGTCCTTTTGTAGTTGAGGAGGAAAGATCCCAGCATCTGCTTAAACACAGGGAGTGACCTTTCTGCTTTGTTTGATCAGCCAGCATGCAAATTACCTTGGGTTGTGTGTGGAGTGATTTGGAAGGCATGTGCTTTCACTGATCCCCTGCATATTGTTACTACCAGTCTGCCAGAGAAGGAGCTCCGAGTCAATAATAACAAAGTGCTGGCTGGGGCTTGGTTATTGTGGAGCAGATCTACCTCCCTCCCTCTTTGCTCTTTACATCACACAGCTTTTGAGTGCAGGTGCTGTCCTGTTGGCAGTAGATGAGGACACCTCTCTGCTTCTCGTGGAACGAGGTGGCTTTTGCTCCAGCTGAGAATCGAGCAGTTCTGTATTGATGGTTAAAGCCTGCAGTGTCGTTAGGGTCTGTGGGGCATGTTGTCTCATCAGGCTTTTACAAGAAAAGGAAGAAAGAACTATTGAATGATTTCAAGTTATCTTTTAGTGACCTTCACCAATAGAAGTGCTCAGGAGGAGACTCCCCTTCCTCGTCAGAGCCCCCATCCTTCAGCCTGCATGGGGCAGCACAGCCATTTCCCTCCTGCCCCACTGCAGGGCAGCTCCTTCTCTCCTGTGAAGGATGGGAGAGAAGGAGCTGCCCTGCAGCTCACAGAGTTTGGGCACATCCCTCCTCCCCAGCTCCCAGCAACACACATGGCCAAATCCTCATGCTTTCCAAGCAGCTAGAGGCATTGTCCAGATGCTCCAGAGTGTGGATTGCCTCATCTTTAAGTACTCCTCAAATCTCAAGCAGATTTAGTTTATTCTGGTTTTGCTCCAGAAATTAAAAGCAATCTGGATGTGAG
This sequence comes from Odontophorus gujanensis, assembly GCA_013399175.1. Lineage (NCBI taxonomy): Eukaryota > Metazoa > Chordata > Aves > Galliformes > Odontophoridae > Odontophorus > Odontophorus gujanensis. The sequence continues at coordinate 34,018 of VXAB01000440.1, forward strand.
GATCCCAGACTTTCAACTCGCTGGTATAAGTGATTTTTTTTTTTAATTTCCATCCTGAGAACTGAAAATGCTTTGAGATAAGCAGCAGAATGAAGCAGAGCTTGTGGGTGATAAGTTAAATACTTCTCTTCTGTCAAATGTGCAGAAGAGCAGGCCCTGCCAGCTGTATCTGTGGTGTATTACTTGCTGTGTTGCTGGACAGTACCTCAATCAGGCCCATGGCACTGTACCTCTTATATTTTGCTCACTTGCTGATGCGCAAGGTAGAAAACATTTTAAACTGACTCTGGTGGTTGAACATTAGCAGTCACACAGTACGTGGAAATAATTATAGTCTGTTATATTTGCGGAGATAAAAGTTGAAAGGCCTCAGAAATTTAAAGTGTGGTTTCAGCCGTGCTTTAGGAGGGAGAGTTATTTATCAGTGTCATAAAGCAGTAAGTTTGATTGATTATTGTTTTCCCCAGCAGACTGCTTTTGAGCAGGGCATTGACTGCTTAGATTAGAAAGACAGATAGCTTTTGGCTAGCGGCCTCAGGCAAGGTGTCACTGCACCTTTCTTCCTAGGAGGCTCTGGGGCATCCCTGAGCCCTGTCCTGGAGCCTTGGCTAAAGGAAACAGAAGACAAGATGTAAGCAGGACAATATTTAAGTAAATACCCAAGAGACCAAAATCTTCTTTCAAACTGAAGCGTTTGCAACCAAAGAGTATTGTACCAATTAGCAGGCTCTTAATTAAATTGCTTGTTTGATTTGCATCCAAATTATAATTTGGATATTATGTAGGCTTTGATACCTTTTCATTAACAGTTCCTTTTGGAAAAAAAAAAAAATCAAAAATCTATTTCCCACTCCTTTTCCGAGGCCTGTGGCATCAGAAGGTGGGAAGGTCAATCATTTTTATATCCATTTAAAGTCCATTATTGGCCGGCCACTACAACCTATCAAGCAACTCTCTTATTTTTCCAGTCAGTGATTCAGGAATCTATAGCTCAGTGCAGATAAATGGNCCTTCTCTCCTGTGAAGGATGGGAGAGAAGGAGCTGCCCTGCAGCTCACAGAGTTTGGGCACATCCCTCCTCCCCAGCTCCCAGCAACACACATGGCCAAATCCTCATGCTTTCCAAGCAGCTAGAGGCATTGTCCAGATGCTCCAGAGTGTGGATTGCCTCATCTTTAAGTACTCCTCAAATCTCAAGCAGATTTAGTTTATTCTGGTTTTGCTCCAGAAATTAAAAGCAATCTGGATGTGAGGATCCCAGACTTTCAACTCGCTGGTATAAGTGATTTTTTTTTTTTATTTCCATCCTGAGAACTGAAAATGCTTTGAGATAAGCAGCAGAATGAAGCAGAGCTTGTGGGTGATAAGTTAAATACTTCTCTTCTGTCAAATGTGCAGAAGAGCAGGCCCTGCCAGCTGTATCTGTGGTGTATTACTTGCTGTGTTGCTGGACAGTACCTCAATCAGGCCCATGGCACTGTACCTCTTATATTTTGCTCACTTGCTGATGCGCAAGGTAGAAAACATTTTAAACTGACTCTGGTGGTTGAACATTAGCAGTCACACAGTACGTGGAAATAATTATAGTCTGTTATATTTGCGGAGATAAAAGTTGAAAGGCCTCAGAAATTTAAAGTGTGGTTTCAGCCGTGCTTTAGGAGGGAGAGTTATTTATCAGTGTCATAAAGCAGTAAGTTTGATTGATTATTGTTTTCCCCAGCAGACTGCTTTTGAGCAGGGCATTGACTGCTTAGATTAGAAAGACAGATAGCTTTTGGCTAGCGGCCTCAGGCAAGGTGTCACTGCACCTTTCTTCCTAGGAGGCTCTGGGGCATCCCTGAGCCCTGTCCTGGAGCCTTGGCTAAAGGAAACAGAAGACAAGATGTAAGCAGGACAATATTTAAGTAAATACCCAAGAGACCAAAATCTTCTTTCAAACTGAAGCGTTTGCAACCAAAGAGTATTGTACCAATTAGCAGGCTCTTAATTAAATTGCTTGTTTGATTTGCATCCAAATTATAATTTGGATATTATGTAGGCTTTGATACCTTTTCATTAACAGTTCCTTTTGGAAAAAAAAAAAAATCAAAAATCTATTTCCCACTCCTTTTCCGAGGCCTGTGGCATCAGAAGGTGGGAAGGTCAATCATTTTTATATCCATTTAAAGTCCATTATTGGCCGGCCACTACAACCTATCAAGCAACTCTCTTATTTTTCCAGTCAGTGATTCAGGAATCTATAGCTCAGTGCAGATAAATGGGATTTCATGGGCTTCTAACCTTCCTGCTTTATTGAAAAGCAGAATATTAACTGCTCCACTGACCAGCTGTCCATTAAAAACACAGGATATTTTTAGAAAATTGTTTGCCAATCAAATCCTACCAACATCTGTAGAGGGCCTTTCACTTGGTTTGGTTTTTAAGCAAATGCTACAGCTGCTTTTCCAGCCCCATTGAAATATTCCCATTTATCCTCTCTCCACGTCTCTGTCCTTGTCTCAGGTATTGTGAGGAGCGCAGCGTGCTAGCTGGAATTGTAAAACTGAGCTTTAACAAGTCCATTTGGTGCCAGCCCTCGCTGGTCCGCGGGGCTCCCCACGTTATTTTCTGTTCAGTGAAATTAGTGCTTTACATTTTTTGCTGTTCCCAGGGCTAAAATGAGTTCTGTTAGCCCACAAGGCTGCAGGCAGGCTCTGGGTTATTAGCCTGACATCTGGCTAATAACTGGCTGCGGTTTGGGAGCTGCAGCCTGGCGACGTGTGCGAGGGCAGATGCAGAGAGCTGGCTGCTCTGGGCCCGTGAGCAGACCACTGGCTCTGTCCCTTGGTGGCCATCAAGTGCTTCCCCACAGCTGGTGGCCAGCAATGTCCCAATCCTTGTGCCCTTTGTGCTGTTGCTGTGGGGAGGTCCCAATCTCTCCCCCTGCAGACTTGAACCTTAGTGACAGCAGTGTCTGCAGGCATAATGCAGTTCTCCCAGCACAGCTCTCATTCCCAGGTGAGTGCTTCAATACCCGCCCTCTGAGATGCTATAAATCAGGTCAACAAATGCCCCCGTGCCTTCAGAATTAGCTTCCACCATTATGGCAGTGCAGTGCTAGTGTTGTCACCTTATTTTGCCTCCTACAGATTGGAATCCGATTGGGAGAATAAAGTGGGCTCTCTGGGTTTAAACTAGTTGTGGGTTTTGCAGGTAGACTGGAACAAGATGCCTCACCTGCTTCACACTTGATGACCTGTTTCCTTCTCTTCACTGCAGGGCATTGATTTCTGTCCTGGGCAGAATGTCTCTGGAGTGACAACACATTCACAGGAGGAGCACAGCACTTTACCACTGCTCTTCCACCTGGGCAGGGACCCTGGAGAAAAGTACCCATTAAGGTGAGCCAATGAACAAAGGTGTGAAAACACTCAGCACTGCTGCTGTATGTTTTACATGATTAGTTTGCCTTGATTGCTGGTTGTTTGTTTTTTTCCTACAATCTGCTGGAAAACTGTCCAAGAAAGCCATCACCAGCAAACAGTGGCAAAGAAAAGGGCCATACATTTTCAATTGGTCGAGCTGGGTGCGTGTGCAGGTGCTTGTGGCTCAGCAGAGTGCTCACTTTTGGGCAGGGCTAGGTGTGGAACAGCCGTGGAATGAAGCAGCAGCGATAGTGTGTGTGCACTGGAGCTACTCTGCTGCAAGTCCCATCCCTTTTTGGGGTTAGGGAAGAAATACCTAGTGATCTTTTTGTGCTCTGCATTGTTGTTTTTTTTCCTATGTGTTGAATCTGTGAAAGCAAATGGAGTAACCCACCAATTTCCAGCCCAGCTGAAGGAGCTTCTCCACAGAGTCCTGGCGAGAGGACTTTCTGCCCAATCCTTTTCCCTTCTCGGGCTTCCTGGCCGTCTGAATCCATTTTCCTATAAGCCTACTATATAAATATTAATATGTAATATTTAAGTACAGCTCACACCGTGCCCTGAGAGATTTCTGCAAGGATTTATGTAGCCATCAGCCAGCGCAGTCCACACATAAATCTGGCATCTCCAAAACGCTGCCGAGGTGTCCCAGCTCCCTCCTCCCTTCTGACTGAGGTCTGTTCTTCTGGCAGAGCTAAGTGCAGCCTCATCCCTCACTAGTGGCTCTGACTTGGAGGATGTGGGAGCAAATAAAGAGAAAAACTAGTGCTGCTGTGGCTGCCTGCACAGACATGGTTTTGTGCAGCAGCTTTAACAGAGAGATGTTTCCTGAGCTGACAGGGCTGCAATTACTCAACTGTTTTAAATAATTGAGTGGATACACTCGCTCCATTACTTCCAAAAGAACTGAGCCTGTGCTGTCCACTAAGTGTTTCCACTAGAGAGTAGGGGAGGAAAAATATTTTCACTTCTCTCTCACTTAACAGACGAGCACCCTAGAGGTACATTAGGCAGTGTATAAAGCTCTTCAGAAGCCCAGCACGTTAGCTCTTCCTTTCTGTTGCGTTTCAGCACTAATGAATAAAGCAAATCTGCAGCTCCTGTATTTCATATTCAGCTCAGCAGTACGAGGCTGCTGGCATGGGATTCCAGATGAGATTATGCCCTGTTCCTTTATTTTAGGAAGATGAGTGGGTAGAAATGACCCCTTTTTTCCAAAAAATCAAATGAATGGTAGCATTAAGTGAACTGCAGTTTGTCTGCTGTTCGTGTACTCTCTAATCCTTCCAGATCTGATGGAGTGGAGATCTTATTCAAGAGATGTTTCCTGACAACACCCACTTCCCTCTTATTTAGGGAGGAATTAAGGTTGTTCCTTACAACCACCACGGGCTGAGCATTGAAATAAATCTGCAGTCATTTCTCACATGGTTCCATTGATTTTTGGACACTCGAAGCTGTTTATTTGATTGGATTTTATACCAAGATGATGACATGATTATGGGAAGCTGTGGTGTTGCTTAATATGCAGACCCTAATAGAAAGCTGCTTCCTTGTAAATGACTCTTCTTTTCTGCAGCACGTTAGGTTGCAGTTGTCTCCTCTCTGGTCACAGTGGGAAAACTCATGGGAAGTGGGTCTCCTATATCCAATGCGGTAATTAAATTATCCTCATTTGTGGAGCTGTTCCTGTTGTGTATTTTTATTTAGCTTAATTATCCCCCTTGGCAGGCAGCCTGCTGGGAGTCCCGACACTAATGCTTCTCAGAAGGGAACCCAGCATTCTCCTCCAAGCGTGCATCTGTCTGTCCGTGCATGCCGGGTGTGCTCGTACCACGGAGCTCAGCCCGAGCTTTCTGTGTTCACACCCCGTGCTGGCCACCATCCCCTGCTCATGCCCAGGCAGCCCTGCAGGTGCAAGGTGGATCACACCTCTCTTTCACCAGCTTGGCTCCTCTGCAGCGTCCTTTCGTTGCCAGAGCCTTAAGAAAAATGTGTTGCCTCCCTGATTTCTATTTTTCCCTCTTTTATTTTATGCAGTTTACTATCTTGCCTTGTTAAAAACGCACCTGGTTTTAATAGGTTTTCTGCTGCTCTTCTGGAGGCTGCAGAGGAGCATCGTGGCACGCTGATACCCTGTGTTTCTCTGTTTGTTTTTGTCACGTTTATAACTATTTTTCCCTTATTTCAGCGCAACCCTTTCCTCTCCCCAAAACAAGACTTCAGTCATCTGTTGTGTCTCTTGGTTTGCATTAGTTTGGCATGTGCAAAACCACATGCAGAGGGGTTTCATCGTTTTGTTTGGAGGCCAGGCATCACATGCTCCAGAGTGATTTACAGGTTAAATACATCTGGGCTCCTCAGAGCCAAGGCGTCCTGAAAATCAGTCAGATCAGTCAGCTGAGGCAGAGCTCCTTGCAGAGTGCTTATGTTCAGGCAGTCACATCTGAGTTTTGTGGGTCTGTACTGCATGAGGTGGAGTCTTTTTCAAGGCTTTGATTTCAGTTCCTCTCAGAATGTAGAAATTGACTTTTTCAATCGTCCTCAGAGAGCTGGCTGCTAAAGGGATCACCAAAGATTCAAGTCCTCCGGGATCTGGAGAGAGCACGTGAAGTTTTCAGTTCCCTGGGCTTTGCAGTGAAGCAGGATGAGTCCTTCCTCTTCCTGACACAACTTGCTGCGTTTCCTGAAGCCTGCCTGGAAGCAGTATCAGCAGAAGCTCATCTGAGGAGCACTTTCCGTGCAGTGGAAAACCTGGTCAGGCCATTCCAGGCCAGCCCTGCCACCATGCTGAGGACACGTCTGGCACTTCTGAGCCATATGGCACCCTGCACTTATGTTCCCCTGTGCGTGAGGCTGGGTGTGCATCCTTCTGCGTGTCTGACTCTAGGAGCAGACCCTCCCAGCAGGGCAGTGGCTGTTCCTTCCTGCAGTTGCTCCTCTGTTTTGGGCTAGATCTCCTCCAGCACCTCGGCTTCTGCCAAGGGATGTAATTGTGTTTGCCCTCATTGCCTTGAAAGATAACTACCGATGTTTCTCTGGCTTGCAACTTTACCACAGCAGTCCAACGGCCTCAGCAACTTTCCATGTTGTTATCTGGAACTCGTAGCAGTGCCAAACACACATTGTGAATCCTGCCTGAGCTTGCCCCAGCGATGGCATTTTTACCTCATCGCATCAGCGGGCGGGATGGAGCACGATGCCTGTCCTGTGGCTGACCTTCAGCATTAGCATCAGGTATATGCACTGCCAGGCTTTTATCTCCCTCTTTCCTCAAATGAGTGGACTCACGTGGGAGCTGTGGGGCTCTGTTCCTTGAGTAGGGAGGAGATTGGCACCACAGGATGCGCTCTGCGTTCGTATGGCAGCAGGATGAGGTGGGGCACGAGCATGCCTACAGGTACTGATAAGGGAACATTGGCAGCTGGAGAGGTGCTTGCAGCGAGAGCACCTGGAATACGAGAGTGTGTGCGGGCAGTGTGTTTCAAAGGAGTGTGGTTCCTGGTAAATAATCTTTCTTTTGGTTGCCAGAGGTGGTAACGTGACTGTATGCATATGGGTTGCCTTGTTACCTAGGCTTTGTGTAGAGAGAAATGAACTTCGTGTCATTCGAGAGATTGAAGGGACCTGTGTTGGCTACTGGGTAGAAGGGTTTTTTTGGCTCGTTTGTTTTTTAAGCTCTCAGCCTTTAAATTTAGATTGTGTGTCAAGCAGCACACAAAGCAGAAGCATTTCTGTGAGTCTAAGCAGTATTTTGTTTCCTCCCTAGATGCACTAACTGATTTTTGGGGGTTTGGGTTTTCTTGGTTGGCTGGCTGATCTTGTTTCCCTTCAGAACACTCAAACCGTGCAGTGCCTTTGTTACCAAATATATCAGAATGCAGAACTAAAAGATCTGGTAGGTCTTCTTCTTCACTGAAGTCTGTTATGTTCGGGGTGTTGGGTGTCCCCTAAGTCCCACACGTGGAACTCGTTTCTCCACTCAGCCTATATTTGACAAATTCAGTTACGTTATCTGTTGGTATCTTCCCAACCAGCTGTCAGCTTTACTAGCTATGGCAGAGGTTGTGTTTTACCCAAACACCCCATGCCAGTCAGGGAGAGCATGAGCAGTAATACATAACTGGCACAGCTTCAAATACAGCTAACAAAACACAAAGTGCAAACTGAAGGGGAAAGTGCAGTTTGGGTCAGAATCCAAAGCTGCAAAAAGAGTTCATAGCAGAAATCCTCTGTAATTCTGTCTGTTTGCACCAGAAGTGCAAAGCCTCGATAAAGTACAGCTCACGTCTTGTTGGCACTCCAGGATGGTAACGGTGTCTGCTCTGAGCTATTAGCTCTGTTCAGAACCAAGGTTGCTACGTTTGGAATGACAAAATACCCACATTTTACTTAGGGCAATAGATTTGGCTGTTATGGAAGGAGAAGTGGAAGTGCTAAGATGTGGCTGATGAACGTAATGATTTTTAGAACGCATTAATTAACAGGAGAGCTCACAAATGCCTACTCTGAGCAGATGGAAAATCCTGGGAATTGTCAGAGAGGTAATTGCTCTGGTTGTGGAAGCAGCAAAGAAGGGAAGAAGCTCCTGGAGGGAAGCTAGAGGGGAAAAGATCTGATAGGAAAACTGCCAGGCTCACCTTAGTGATCAGGGGCAGAAACCTCTCCACTGAGAAAAGAGGGAAGGAGCAAAACAGAGAGGAAAAATGCGTATAACAGAGAGCCAGAACTTTGCACGGGGGAGGTGCTGACTCCTTGCCTTACAGAAAGAAAAATAAATGGCAACAGCTGCATTGCAGGAGTGAATTAACTGCTGCCACAGGAGAGGTGGCTCTGAGAAGAGATACAGCGATGGAGACCATGGAGGACTAAGGATGGAGGCAACCTCAGCTCGATCGATTGCTGCTTGGTTGCTGCTCCCTGCTTGGCTCAGTCCAGGGTCAGGGCTCTGCACTGCAGCATGCAGTCTGATCAACCTGTAACTTGTGCTTAACTGCAGCAGGCCAGCAGCTTGCAGGTAGTTTGGTGAGCTACTGCCTGGACTAGAGGACTGCTGTACGAGGAGGAATATTTGAAGAGCCACGTGAGCTGGTGTCAGAAATGCCAAATGCTGTTTGAGGCCACCAAGGTGAGGGGCATCACACCTGCAGGGGTGCTTACACCTGGGTCCTGTGGGTGCTGCTGGACTGCAGAGGTGCCTTACAGTGGGGACTGCCCTTTGCTTTTCTGTTTGTCCCTGTGAGCCTCCCCTGTAAGTGTGTGCTGCCGTATTTCAGAAGCAGAGCTCTGAACCCTTTCTGTGTGTTGTGCAGACTTCAAGCTCCAAAGGAACTTGCTGATAGAAAAAAGGAATGGAGGAAGCCTGAGGAATAGAACAAGATGAGAACTTGGACACCGTGTTGCAGAGCAGCCTCAGGGCACTGAGAACAGATAAAATCAAATTACCTGTATCTAGGTGTATTTCACAATCAAAAATGTGCTTTTTATTTATTATTTTTTTTAAATTAAAATAATTCCAGTGGAGGAGGAAGTAAAATACACAGATCATCAGCCAGGTTCTGTGCTCTCCTGCTGATGCTGCGTGTGTCTGGTAGAACGTGCTGGAAATGTGAAAGCTGCTATTGAGAGCCTGCTGTCACATTTCTATCGAGTGCACTATGTCATAACCATTTGGGTACATTCCTTTGAACAAGAACGTGGTTCTGTCACTCTCAGGATAGAGATTCATTGCTGTGCCTATGCACAAATCATCAGGAAGAGGTATAAATTAATACATCAAGATCTGGATTGGAAAAAAAAAATTGCTGCGAGCGCTCCTTCATTTCCTGTGGTGGTTTTGATGCGTTTGACAGTGTATTTATTATGGTAGAGCATCCCCTTTCTTCCCCTTCACAGGTCGGGATGGTGGCAGAGCTGAAGGTGTGGGACTGAGACAGTGCTCTGCTACCAAAGGCAGCGTGTCAGCAAACCCTCCTCCTTCCAACCAGAGTTTCACCGTAGGCCACGGTGGGGTTAATAGCAGAGCAGGTTACACTCAGAGCTGTTTGGAGAGGGAGGAGATGGGAACAGATTGCCAAGGCACAATTACACTAAATGAACTAAGCACAGGCCACACCTGTGCCTGGGACCCTGCGCTGGCAATCCAGCCCTGATTGGCTCTCCAGAGACTTCCCGGAGGTAAAGTGTCAATTAGTGTAATGACCCTGGACTTTGTCCACTCCGTTCGCTCATTCTGAGCGTGGAATAATTTCATGGGCGCTGGGGGATCTCTTTTAGCAAACTCCTCACAACACCACCTGCTCACCCTCGCCGCTGCGCTCTCATTCTTCCAGTGCTATTCCCAGCTCTCCTTCTGCAGGATTGTTGAGCTGGAATACAAAATGCAGCGTGCCCTGGAGGCAGCAAGATCTGCAGCTTTGCTCAGACAACAATGCCCAAACACCTGTACGGATATTATCTTGTGTTGTAGGAGAGGATGTAGCAAGCCCTGCCCTTGCGGCCCAGACCTGCATATGCACTCTGGGAAAGGAGGGAACTGTGGTTCCAGAATAGGAGAGATTCCTGGCTCCATTAACAACTCAGACTGGTTACTGTGAAGCAATGATCCCCATCTGGTGTGCAGATTAAAGGCACTCCTCTCTTGCAGACTTGGACACAAAATGCACTTTGTTCATAGGGCTGGAGAGTTTGAACCTGCTGTATGCAGTCAGGGTTCAGATCAAGTGCCACACGGGTGTTGGATCTTTTTATGTGCTACGGAGGTCTGTGCTCCACCGAGCCATCTGAACACCACCTCTGGCCATCTTCCAGTGCTGCGTGACACCTTACAGCCTTGGGGTCTGTTGCTGCCATGTACTTCAGCATCGGGAAGACAGCTGCAATCGGATATAAGCCAGCATCAACAGGTTTAGCCAGCTTAGGAGCATGTTAAACCCCACTGAGGCGAGGTTTATAGGTTAGCAGTGCAACCTGGAGCATAATCTGTGTGTGTTCTTTAGCCTTAGCAAGCAGTGTGCTTCTGTGAGAAGTCTTTTCTGTGTGCCTTGCTGTTCCTGTCGTGCTTTGGGGAGGACATTCAGCCTATGCTAGAGGCTCAAATAATCTAAGATGTAGAAGCTGCAGGGGAGAGCAGTTGAAAAGCACCAGGAGCTGAGGCTTGGCCAAGATTTCCTGTCCCTGCTGAGCAAGCTGAAACGGCCAGGAGTGTCCTGAATGTGGGAATTACAGCAAGAAGTGATGCAAGCTGGCTCTGTTACACTGCAGCATTCACGTGTCTAATAATGAGTAACGATGCTGTGGATAAAAGCAGTCTTGAAGATTATAGCATAAAAGGGTTCTGTTGTTTTTTGTTTTTTTTTTCCCCTGGGACAGGACTGGCATATTTGGAGCAAAAAGCAGCAGTTGTGACAATGGCATTGTTTATCTTTCATCCCAACCACAGCTGTGTTTTGCAGTGGTCTGTCCAGATTACAGCTCGTTTGGAATGATACGGATGAAAAGCTGCTTCGTTGGGTGAAATGGGGCTCTTGAACACTTAAATGTTTGTAAAGACGTAAAGGGCTTAATGAGATAGCAGCAACATTTTGTCTTGCAGGTCTGCTTCCACAAGATCTGGAGGGATGACACGGGGATGGGATGGCAAGGAACACGTCGGGTAGCTAGGAGAGCAGCAGCAGAAGGCACAAAGCCATGAGCTGTCTGAATATCCCACCCACACTGTGGGATGCTGCACCCCACGTGTGCTCCCTGCGCGTGCATGGCTTTGCTGCTCTGTCTCTCTGTGTGCAGGCTCTCCCTCCTCAGCTGTCCTCTGTGTGTGGGCACGGGTTAGCTTGAAACACTCCCTACCTCTTTTAAAAACCCGCTTTGGTACTTCCAAGCCCTGTGTGTTTGAAACCCAACCAGAGGGCTCCCATATAAAACACTGCTGAGCTGAAAGGCCATTGTGCTGCTGGGATGTGATGCTCACTGAGCTGGGATCACAGCCTGGGGTGTCCTCGGTGAGGGAGAAGCCATAGGCATGGCTGGTGGCCTCCAGCCCTCTGCTCGCAGCAGTCTTAGGGGCAGCACAGGAGCGAGCAGTTTGTGAGATCTATGAGGGTTGCAGCACACAGATCTGGGGGCTTCAGAGTTTCTGCACAGTCCACGCAGTCAGTGCAGCCAGGATACGGGCAGTGTGAGAGCAACTGATCAGCCTGCTGGAGCTTGTCACTGCAAATTCCCTTCCGCTTCTCTATCAGCAGTGCTCAGCCCCATCCCCACCATCAGCTCCTCTCTGGACAGCTGCCGAGATGCGATATTTATAGGGTTTACTGGAAACTGTTGGCACATCGCTGGGCTTCGAAATGTGATTGTTTTTCAAAGTAGGAAATTGAGCTGGAGCGTGGGGCTGGTGGCCAGCTTGGACTGCGAGCAAAGGGAGCCCGAGGTCAGCGCCAGGCCGCATTGTTTCTCTTTTATCTTCAGAGGCAGTTTGCTGCTCTCTGTTTTTTTTTTTTTTAAGTGACTCTTAAGGTGATGGACAAAATGAGATTATGGGTTTGTTGTCCTCCACGTTAGAAATACTTCAGGTGTTGGTGAAGTCCACTCAGAACCACTTAAACAAGTACCTACTGGAGTAACAGTTGGGTAAAAACTGGGTAATTTATCAGGCTTGGAGCCTGACAGATGGGCCCGGCTTGGGATAATAAAGCTGTAGTGTTGTGAAATGGAGGAGGTATTCTTGTCTTGGACAACTTGCTCCTATTCTTCTCCATCTTCCTGTTTGCATAACATTAGTTCATTTTTACTTTGCGATCGTGAAGTTGTACTAGCCAACAGTTGGTTGCATCTGAAGCCCTTAGCTTGAGAACTCTCTTGAAAACAAAGTATTGACATTGCCTTCACTTCCCTTCAATAATTGCCTCCACGTGATGCAGTGCTGCAGAAGAGCTCTCAAAAGAGTGGAGGATGGGAGCAGTGGGTACGGGGGTGACCTCTCTTATGTGCTAATGTACCTGGCCAGGTGTCTGCCTGGTATTCTGGTCTCCCTAGATAATCACAGGCAGACAAGCCCAGAAGCACTTTTCCTTTGCTAATGACATCCCCCTGGGAGCCAGCACAAGCTGGCAGCATCTCTGTCCAACAAGGAAGTGAGGCACTGGGGCTGCTGGAAGCAGCAGCTGTCCAAGCTGAAGCCCTGTGCTGAGCCACACTCTGCTGTGCTGGGGAGGGCACCCAGGCCCTGTGCCATCCCTGCTCCCCAGGCTGAGAATCAGACCTGCAGCCTCATCCCCAGCCAGGAGGGATTCTTTCAGCCCAGGACCTTTGTTCCCTATGGACCTGCAGGCAGTTAGTGGTGGCTGCCTGTTTACATGCTCTTCTCCTTTGCTGCAGCCCAGCAAATGTCTTCTGGCATAGCTTAGAGATGCTTTAATGATGCTGCGTGTCACACCTGATATATTGAGGAAGCCCTGCTAACAACTTCTGAATGTTTTTTTCACATTCTAGTTTTGCCAGCGATGAATACCAAGGAGTTATGAGGCGGATATCTGCCGTGGTGCAGCAGCACAAGGAGACCATGGTGCCAGGAGTGCCACAGCTCAACGTGTGTGACAAGGCCGTCATGGTGAGCTGCTAAAATTCCTTAGCTTAAAATGGATTCTCTGAAGGATTAAAAACGTTGCTGAGTGCCGGGAAAGGATGGAGAGGAAGAGGGGAGGGCTGTTTGTTACCAGTGGGATGCAACAGCACAGGGCATCTTGTACAGAGGCAGTTGGGTTATGTGTGCAAAGTCTACCAGCACTGTGTGATAAACGGTGACTTCCTTCCTTAGAGATATTGAGGTATCTACAATCATAGGTACTTCTCCTTTCTAATCCCCTCTGCAGTTCTCAAAAGCTCTCTGTGTTTTGAGTGGTGGGACTGAGACAGTGGATTCTGGCAGGTACTGAGATCACTGAGCATCTTTGGTCCTGCGTGGTCTCCTCTGAGTACTCCCGTGTCTGTCTTTTCCAAAGACCTTCTGGCCTGGAGCTGGCCAGACTGGTTTCCAGTTCTGTGTTCTGTTTTGAATTGTGTGTTGGAAAAGTTACAGTTTGGCTTTCCTTCCGAATGCTGCTGGGTGTGTTGTGAACCTGAGAAGTAAATGGGATAGTTCTCGGGAGATGAGGTTGTTGGATGGCAAGAGTTTGTGTAATTTAAGGGGATATGCCCACACAGACTGACACAAAATATCAGCAGACAAAGTCTTCCTGACACTGAAGTAGTCTTACGAAGCATATGGTGAGTACCTGCTGCTTAGGCTCTGCCTCCAGCCAGCAGAGAAGTGCAGAACCTGGAGCTGCCTCTATCCTTAATAAGAAGGCACAGATCTTCTGTAGCATTGTCACTGCTTTTCATTTTTGAACGTTAAGCAGGAAAAATATTTGAAGGACCATTGTTCCTGTGTTGTTCATTATTCAACTTTTCCCTTAATAAACCCCATTCTGTGCTCCTCTGGGATGTTATATGTGGGCTCAGGCACTCTCCCCAGTGTCTGGCTGCTGACAGAGCCCTTCCCTGGAAAGACATTTCTTCTGTGCTCCAAAACTGTGCTCCAAAACTGGCTCACAAAGTGCAGGCACGGTGCTGTTGTGGTGCAATGTGTTCAGGCGCTGCAAAAGCAATAAGTGTTTGTCAGCACCTGGTGTCTTTGGGCTGCACAGTGGAACAAGTGCTGGACTGGAGGTCCCACACTTCCCCCCATGCCCCAGCCCTCTCTCTGGAGCTGCATGTCAGCTTTGCTGCACTCACAGCATCCTCAGGGCTCTCAGTGCCTACAGCCCAGACCTAGGAAGCAGTCTTGCACTACAGATGCACTTTTCTTTTGTTCTCATTTTCTTTGTTTCTTTGGATCTCTGTCGCCTCTACGGAGCGTCTTGAAGTTTCCTATGGTGCATTTGAAAATGGAGAAACGGATTTAGAAAACAGCATTAATTGTTTGTGAGTGATCTGGAGCCCTTCACACAGAGCCTTCGGCCAAAACTCCGCTCTGTGTTCAGCTCTGCCTGCAGAGATAGCTGGTGTCTCACTGCCATCTGTTGTCAGCTGCGTGGAATAGAAACCTGCTCCTGTTGTTTTGATGGGGTTAAAGCTTTTCGTTGCCTCCGTAGGAATATCGTCGATTTAATGACGTGAAAAACTTAATGACATAAAAGGCAGCAGGTCAGGGCTGAACTGGGCGTTAAGAATCCCCCCACGGATGGACATGGGGAGTCAGGGAAAGTACACACAAGATTTCTGCAGGCAGAGATCTGCCACTCACATTAGCACAGACCCCGATTTTAAATGACACAACCCCNCCAGCCCCCAATTTTAAATGACCCACCCCCCCCCCCCCCCCCCCTCCCCGAAATAGAAAGAACTCTCTTATCCAAACTCCTTCCTCTGTTAATCCCTTTGGAAGCTGAGGTTTGCAGCAGGATTCCTTTCTGATGTTGCTTCTCTGCTGTACTCATGCTGGAGAAAGGTAGTTCTAGAAAGATGAAAACGAGGGAGGAAAACAGTTTTGCTCTGCGTTAATTGGAGTAGTTGGCTCATAAATACCTCCTACCCCATCTGTTCATGAATTTGTCCATCACAGTGCTCGTTAAAATACAGACATTTTTCCCTCACACGCCCTCAGCCTTCCAACAGTGGTGCTTTTTACTTGCTTCCTTAATAAAGTACATGGCTATTGTGGTGCTGAGGGTATGAGCTGTTTTCTGGAGTGTAGAGCTGGGAGTTCACCAACAGCTTGTGATCTGCTTGCTCCACACTACTGCAGGTGAGGGAAGAAGTCCCTATGAGTCCCACCAGCCTGCATTTTACAGGAGAGACTGCCATATTCCAGCAGAGGGAATCATCTGATGCATAAGGATTTGCAACCTTCCCTAAAGCCTTTCTGAATAGGTTTTGGAGCTGGAAAATGGATGATCCCAAGAGCATCTGCTGCAAGAGTTGTATTTCTCAAGCAACACATCAGAGCACTGTTGTGAGAGGCAAAAAGGGGCTGTTAGGACACAGGGCTCAGCAGATACTCTCTGTGAACACCTGACTTCATTTGTCTGTGTATTCTGTTTGTTTTTTAACAGAACTGGTCTCCCCCAGGCTGTGAGAAGCTAGGGAAGTGCCTGAAACCACCCAGGTCTGATCCGAAGAAATGCTTTTGGCCTCACTGATCTTTTCTGCCACCCTCAGGAGCTGCCCAAGCAGCCCTCTAACCAGCTGGACGCCGAGTTTACAATGCATCTCTTCTCATGTTGGCACTCCTGTTTACACAGGAAGGGTGTGATGTATGTGTGATATCATCATTTGCTCTTCCAAAAGGGACAGTGTTTATATTGCTAGTGCTCAGGGTTCAGCCTGTCCTCCTCTGTCGGTTTGGTTGTTTCCGTAAATGGTAAATTTTCAGAGAAGACTGTTTTAACTGTGAAAGACCTCTGGACAACCACAGCTCTGCCATGAGCTCAGAAACACCATGGATGCACCTTTCCTCTGGTGTCTTCCAGCCTGGAGTCACTGCTCGTGTGGGTGCCCCAGCAGTTGGGGACTGCTCAGGAAATGGACAGCCCTGCCCGAGCTGCCCTTGTTTTCTTTGCATATAACTTGTTGTTTTAACATTTCGTTTCCATTGTGGACTCTTTGGACACCGACTTGTTTTTGCCTGTTCTTGCAAGCACTGGCTGCAGCTGTATGGCCCACACTGCTGCTGTGCATGCCTGAGTGCAAACAAATGCTGCGTTCTGTTCTCAGCTAAGGGACAGCTACAGGCACAACCCTGACTTTTTTCCTTCTGTAGCTGCAAACATTCACCAGGTCGAGTCATAAAGAAATTTGCAGATAGGGTTCACGTGAGCATTGCCTTTCTGATGGTGTGGGGTGCATTCTGTGGGAGCTGGGGCTCCGCTGTTCATTTGTGGGATTTTCCTTATTTCCAGAAATCTAGATCCAAATATGGTTTAAGTCTCTCTTGTAGCCTCGTGACCTGGGCCCAGCCAACTGCAGGCTCAGAAATGCCCGTTTGCATCACACGTTAACTCTTGACCCTGTTTCCAGCGTGTGCTCTCCGAGGAATTCTCCTTGTGCAAACTTTCCCCAGCCTGGGTGTAGCACTTCTCTAAACAGAGGTCATGGTAAATGTGGATTCTTTGCATAATTTCACATTGTAAACTGCTCATCCCGTTTCGAGTCTGTTTTTCACGCCCCACACCGTTGCTAATAAATGTCTGTCGAGCAGAACCCAGCAAGGTGGTTGTGGAGCTGCAAGGGAATAGCTAGAAGCAGTGTAAGCTTGCTGCCTGCACCAGGGACCAGTCTGCTTCCATCTCCGCTCTGTTTGATGCAGGACACGTGCCCTCTCTGTGTGGTGTTTTGCTGCCCTGAGGAAGATTGAGATACTCACAGGACTGTTTCCTTCCCAGGCAAAGCTGGGGCTAGTTTGAGACATGCTGACAGCTTCTGTGTTAACTGCTGTGCTCTGCCCCCTGCAGACTTGTTGCCCTTGCCCTCCCTATAATCCCAAATGCTCTCTTCTCCCCCCTTCCTACGGTTCATGCTGCCTGTAATCTCCACAGCAATTCCTAGCGTCCATCTCCTGAAGCTGGATGATCCTCTAAGATCACAGAGCTCGAGTCCCAGCATCCAACCTGCCCCACCAAGAGCTGTGCTCAGAGCCCTACGGTCCATTCTTATCACAGATAAAGATGCCACCAGATGAGGGAGTCCATCACCACAGCCAGAGCTGCTCTCAGCTCTCCAACGAGTGTCCGCTGCAGAGTGCAACAGCTTTGTCCCTGTGCACTGCTCACAAACAATCCCAGGGCTGGCTGCTCACCCAGACATGTAGCCCAGCTCTCAGTGTTTGCCCTGTGCTCGTGGTGAGCACGCTGGGTGCTGGTAGCTGTGTGCCCTGCGTGCTGCTCGTTCTCCTCTCTCTTGCAGCTTGCAGTTTTGGAGACGGTGCTTTTTTTTCCCCCTCTGCATGACTTGCTTGGACACGCTCGGCAGTGTTTGGTTACCCAGTGCTCAAAGGCTTCATCCCGTCTTGAAATAGTCCCTCATTGCATAGATACTGGATGTAAACTTTGCACTGCAGAGCTGGCTGCTGGAAGTCACTTGAAGTTTGTTTGCTTAATCGCTTCGTGTTCATTAGCTGTGAAAGATCAAAGCTCCGCGTCAAGGAGCAACTGCTCTGAGAACAGCAGTTCTACAGCTGGACAGCCAGGCAGGGTTTTAAATCAGTGCCTTTCCCAGAGATGTACAGATTTTGATGTTGAAGTGAGCTGAGGAGCTGGGGAAAACAAACAAACCGATTTATCAGTGAGGAGGTGGAGTTGTTGGTGTGCACACACCTGTGGAGCAGCTGGCACCTCGGTTCGGGGCCGTCCCAGCTCTGCCTCCTGGATCACGGGGCTGGCTGGCCTTAAAAATAACTTGTTTTGTTTTCCTTGCATTATTTTTATCACGGATCAATTACCCAGCCCACACAGCTGCCTGGCACAGTTTGGAGGCCGGGGGGTAAGCGAGCTGAGCACGCAGTCATGGGGACATAACGCTGCCTGAGTGCAGCTTGGGGGGCAGCCCCAAAACACAGTGTGGGGCGTCCCCTCTGCCCCTCTGGTCCGTGTGACATCTGCCTGCTGTGGGGACAGCCCCTGCTGCAGGGATCCTGGCTCTGCAGGGGCTGTGTGTGCCATAGCTGTGGGCAGGGAGAGGGGCCTGGTGGGATTTAGAGAGCCACAGGAGCTGCTTCCCCTGGTGGCTTTGTTCCTAAGGCAGCATCAGTCCGAGGCTGCTTCTGTGTGATGTTCCTTGCTTTATGTTTCAGCCCATCCCCTAAATGCTGAGAGCTTGATATCTGCTCGGGCTGAGAGCGCGAGGAATTCCTCTCCTGCCTTTAATTTCCAATTAGCTGACCCTCCTGGGTCTCCCTCTGTCCCACCCTCCGCGCAGAGAAGCTTCTGAAATGGATATAACTAATAAATGTGGCAAAAAGTCCTCCTGCACTTACAGTCTGCGACCACAAAACAAAACAAACAGAGCCTCCACTGAAAACGCTGCAGCGACAAATGGATGATTTTAAATTAGTCTCCATGGACCCACAGTTCGGGGCAGCTGAGCACGGGGATCGGAATGCAGAAGATCAATTCCCAACACTTAGAGCCAAGGTTAATGCCCTGCAAAGAGCGTCAGAGTGCAGCGATGAGATAATGTGCCTCCACGCTCCCAGTGCCAAGCGGAGGAGCGCGGTGTTAAAAGTGGGGATGGGAAAGTTGGGAGCAGAAGGAGAGCATTTGTTTGCTGTTACGTGCTGCTGGTTGGGCTTTCAGGCTGAAGGGGACGGCGTGCTGTTGCTGAAGGACCTGGAACGAACACCACGGAGAGGGGAGATGTTGAACCGAGGGCACCTGTGTGGCTCTGCAGACAGCAAAGCAGCCGAGGTGAACGTCTCCTGAAGGCCTGAGAAGACTTTCCTCCCACCGAGGACACTGCAGCCATGGCACGATGTCACTGCAGAAGGAAGAGCTTTGGAAGGTGAGCGTGGGATCAGGAGGGGATTTGTGGGGGGAGGTGGTGCTGGGAGGCTGAGCAGGGCTGCTGCAGCTGTCCTCAGCCTGGGGAGCTGTGCAGGCTGTGTGCACCGTGAGTGATGGACTGCCAAGTTTTGCAGTTTGAGTGGCTCGTTTTCCACTCTTCTGAATGGTTTTAATACTTGGAAATGCTCTTCTGCTGTTGTTTTCTGGTGCTGTTTGATGTTTTCCATTCGCTAGCACGGCGGTGTGTCTCCCATCAAACTTTTTAAGAGCGGTTTTGAGGGAAGAACTGAAATCTCATTTTAGGCCCCTTTTTGCTGGAAAGCATCTCCTTCCTGACACAGAACAGAGCCCATTTCTTGGTTTTCTTCATATCCCCTGCTTCCACTTGTGATTTCGCTGTTGCTCGAAGTCCAGTCCGAATTACATAAGCACTATATAAAGGTGCAGCCCTAGCCAGGAGCCTGTGGTCTCTTAGAAGAGCAGAAACCTCTGCCATCCAGCTTGGTGAGAGGCAGTCTGGCAGCCAACATGCCATTTGCTGCCTTTTTCCCTCCCAGAGCCACTTCACACCCTCCTGGGTGATACAATACCCAGGCTGGCAATGCAATCCCCCCCCAAAAAGGGATAGGGGCAGAAAAGCCCGTGGGCTGGTTTGCCAGCAGCGAGGAACGTGTGCCAAATGCATTAGCTCTGCCTCCAAATCCCCCTCCCACTTCAGCAGGAGGATGGAAGGAGCTCTGTGTCCCCTCCAAGGGTCTGAGTGGGGTGAGCTGGGGTCGGCTGGGAGCAGGATGCTCAGCGGGCAGCACTGGGGCACAGTCCCTCACCCCTGGGAGCTCTCTGCTCAAAGCAGCAGTCCAGAGCCCAGCTTGCTGGCTGGGGAGCTGCATTCCTCTGCTGTTGAAATAAGATATTTCAAATTTGTGGGTTTGCACTGGTTTAAAGTGCATGCGTTTCCAAAGCTGAAATTGAAACGAAGCGTTCCGGAGGATTTGGACGGAAATTTCAGTTCTCGTTTCCCCTGGTGGGGTATGTTGAAATTTTGGGCATTTTGTTCCACTTCACGCTGAAGTTTTAACATCCTGAACGGAACAGAAACTTCCACGCTCGGCACAGCTCTTCTAATTGCCCACTGAGGCTGATGAGAGTGAGCTCTGAAGGCTCTGTACACAGGGTTGCTGTGTTCACGGCCTAACAACATCTCTCCCATCGGGATCTTAAAGCACTCTTCAGTCACAGATCATCCATGGGTCGGGTAGAGGGGCAAAGGCAGCGTCCCCCTCCTTCAGAGCCATCAAGGGAGGGGGGGCAGATGTGGGGCTGCAACCCCTCCTCCAGGCACGGAGCAGCCCAGCCCCCCCTGCGGATGCTGCCATCTCTCTGTGATGGGATATTCCGGAGCTGAAGCCCTTTGACATCACCGTTGGAAATTGGTCCTAGGAAAGTTCTTTTCAGATGGAAATTGCAGTGGGAGTCAGCGCTGTTGTTTGAAGTGTTGAGCAGTGCCGGGGAAACCCTGCTAGGTGTGGATGTTAAAGTCAGTCAGTGCTGCTAGGTGCAGCCCCCCCAAAACGGGGATTGATTAACGACGTGAAACGTTCCTAACCCCGACTTCTGGCAGCTGAAGGGTTAGGTGTGACCTTCTGTAGGATCAGCACGGGACCTGGGAACCTCGTGCAGCTGCTGTGCTGTGGGGTCACGGGTGGGAACTGAGCTGTGGCTGCACGGCCAGGTGAGGAAGAGCCCCCAGGATGGCCCCTTCCCAGCTCCTGCTTATTTCCACGGGCAGGCAGAGCAATTCCATCGCTTCCATCCGCCAGGAAGAGGAGAGCTGGAACAGCTCACATCTGCTATTGTCGTTGGTGGGATGACAGAAGAGAAAAACCCTTGGAGCCCTTGTGCGGGAGCGCACGGCCCCGTGCCGCAGCTGTGTGTGCTCCGCTGGAACAGCTGTTAGGAGGTTTTTTTTTTGCTGGTGCCAAGGAGATAATCTGACTTCAGGGAAAATCTTATCCTGCGAGGGAACGCTTGTGGAAGGAGGCATGCTGTGTGGGCTGCCCCTGGCAAGGGAGCCTGGCGAGGAAGGGAGCAACCTCTGCAGTGACCTTCGGCTCATCCCCAGCCAGCACACCGCTGCCTTGGGCCAAAGAGAGCCTCCAGATGGAGAAGGGAGGAAGAGGAGCAGTGGAGGATTCGGCCTGCAGCAAATGCTTCTCCTAGAGGCTGTGCAGTGAGAGCTGGAAACCGCAGCAGCACGGGGTGCTGGGGTGCAGGCGAGACCCCCATCTCACAGCTGGAAGGTCCTCGGGCTGTGGGGGCAGCTCCGTGTCCACGGGCAGGCAGCTGCAGGTGGGGGCTGTTCCCTTTCAGCAGTGGGTGCTGGGCTTGGCCAGGTGCATTTGGAGCAGATCCAGGTCGTACCTGCTAATGGAAAAGGAGACCTGCAACCGCTGGGCAGCACGGCTCCTGACCACGATAGGTTTTGCGTGGGCAAACGACAAATTCCCACACCAGGAGACGGATGTGGGGGGCCGTGCAGGAGCACTGTGCCCCACCAGCAGGCGCTCCGGTGCGCCCACCTGCCCCGATCGTAACCCGAACTGCTTTAATCGACACAAGGCGCGACTCCAGAGGGTCCAAGCGCTCCGCTGGGCGCGGCACCTCTGTTCCCGAGCTGGGTGGGGGATGTCCCG
>VXAB01000441.1:0-14341 GCA_013399175.1 Odontophorus gujanensis
TCTTTAAGATCATTCACATTACAAGTGACCTACGTTTTGGACTTAGACATTACACAACCATGTGAGGTCCTACTCTCTGAGCATGGCTATAGTGCATACCTAGTAGTGCAGTATGCCCACAGAGACAGTTTAGATTCTCACCAGGCAGGCAACAAGTGCCTCACGAGTCACAGTTACTAGTGTCCATATACAGTCCTTACTAGGTGCTTAGCTAGCCTCCTTAGGTGACAAAGGTGATTTGTTTATGAGATGGCATTTTGTAGTTGTTTGGCCCAGAGCCTTAAAAGGTCATGCACACCCACACAGTTTAAGCAGGCAGACCCAGGAAATGTAGCTGTGGCTTGTAATGGACTTCACATTGACTCCAGGACAAGATCTGGCTGTTTTCCCACTAAATGGATGCTGGAGATCCAGTCCAGCAGTGAATTTTTTTGAGGTGTCTGAAGCACAGATATGCTACAAGGCAGGAACAACTTGATGGGGTCAGCAACTCTTTGGGACTGTCATCCCAGGAGTCAAAAAGAGAAGATGGATTAGCAAGAACATCTGTGTATCACGGATGTAACACCAGCCCCTCAGAGGTCCCCTCCTCTTCCCTGTACCCATTTGAAATGAGCTGTGGAAGCAAGGGGAAAGGAAGAAGTGCAGTTGTGGGTAATGGCAAGAGTGCAAGCCAGACAGAGCTGCTGGCTATGCAAGAATTTGACCACAAGCCTTGGATACAGGCTGTGTAAAGACAGGCTGACACAATCAAGATAACCACATTTGAGGAATGTAAAGAAACAGGACAAACAGGGTATTGTAACAGAAGGTGATTGGGAACTGTTTATTCAGACCATTAAGAGTGCCTTGTATTGTTAAGATGTTTAACCTTAAGGAATGTAACCTTTGCCCAATCAGATCTTAACACACGCTGCCTTTCTGTGTATATAAGCTTTGAGTTGTTGCTTAATAAACATTAGCTTGCATCAAGCTGGGTTCCCGTCCCTTCATTGCAGCATGCAGTCATTGCCAGAAACCCAGCACAAGGTCAAACAAGGTCCATACCAGCAATCTTGCTGTTTCTGTAAAACCAAGCCCTTGAGTTTTTGAAAAATTTGTGTAAAAATGTATCCACCTCCATTCTTCAACATTCTGCACAATTACCTGTTTTCCTGAAGTCCTACACAAAAGCAAATAAACAGAAGAAAGACAACTAACACCAGGATGGCCAAAAACACAAAAAAAATCTTAGATGGGTGTTTCTGCTCTTCAGTTTTTGGCAATATGGAATATGACTTTTGTTCTAGTCTGCAGGAGAAGTTCAAAGACTTCACACACACCAGGTGGGACAATCACATGACATATAGCATAGGAGTACTCTGCTGCAGCATCTCCCCAAGGGTACATCCAACACAGTGGCTCGGCAGCGCTGTGAGGCAGGGACATGGGTGAGAGGACGGGTATGCGGCAGCTCCCATTGTAGCAGCAGAGTGCTGCAGTGAATGCGTGAAGGGCTCATAACCCAGAGATTTAAGCCATCTGCTGCAATGGAATGTTTGTCCACTGCACCCTTCTTATAAGGATGGTTATGATGAAGTAAGCCTTGTTGAGGCTGCTTAGCTCAGTTGATTAGAATGTGATGCTCGTAACAGCAACATCGTGGGTTTGATCCCTGTGTGGGTATAACCGAGGTATAATTTTTGTGGTTAGTTTGCTTCCCCCTTCTCCTCCCTACTTTACTATCACTGCTTGGCCGGCAGCGATCTGCATGGCCCCACTCCAGCATTGTGCAACCAAGGGTGTGCAGGGAAGAAGTACCCAGTGAAGTAGTTCTTTAAACTAAAGCCGAAGGGAGGAAAAAAAAAATTAGCAGAGAATGGTTTTGATTTTGATCCACTGACTTCCGCTGCACCACTTTGCTGCTGTGCTAAGCTGTTCCCAAAGCCTTATAGGTCCTACTCACTTCCTAATATTTGTGCTGTTGCTATCTGTTAGCTGCTTTCTAGGCCACCCTACTCCACCAGGTGCTTCATGCACAAGCACACACACATCTACATATGCATCCAGTCTTACTGCTGGTTCATCCATATCTACAGCCTCAAGACTCCCTTATCCCCAGAACAGCCAGGCAGGCCCCTTTGGTCCTCCCAGCACCCAGACTGGGGCTGGGTATGGGTACTGACTGACTTAAGCCCATATCCACTCAAAAGCTGACCAATCCCAAGGACACATGGACACCATCCCTCTGCAGTAATCCTCCTCAGTCCAAGAGGTGATCTGAAAAGCCACTTCCACTGACCATCATGACTGGGTGTCCATGGGACAGGCACGAGAGCAGCCAGGTAGGTAGCTTGCTGGCACTATGCAGATTCCTGGTGCCCACTCGCTTATCCTTGTTCCTCCACACCTCTTCATTCATGGAGATGAGCCTTTAATCACATCACCAAACAATGTCCTGTGCAGGAGAACTTGTCTGCAATCCACTCATGGAGTATGCTTCCAAGGGGATCCCTGTCTGCCCACACACACACAGTTCCAAGGAACACTCCCATGGGGGAAGGCATCTGTAAAGACTAAACTACAGACATCCATTAACATGCCTCCTTGCAGCCGCAGGACTGAGCTTCCCCAAACACCCCTTATTTCTGCAACAAGGTCAGCCCTGGTCCTTCTTCTTCCCTCAGTGCCATGGTTCTGGGAGAGAATCAGGAAAGAAAGATTAGCCCCTGTTACTACCACCCCCAGTCTTCTTTGCCCCTCTCCATGCCAGTCCTTGCCAACCATGATACTTATCATCCCTCATCTTGTCCTGGCCATCCCAGTATACCCAATACACCAGCTTTAGGAACAAGCATACTGACTGGCCACATTATTTTTAGGACTGACTCTTTTCTACTGAACCCCTGTTCCTCCTGCTCCACCTTTGCCCTGCACACCTTCATGGTTTTGCAGAGCTCCTGCAAGATTCTTCACTCTCAGTCTGGGCCCCCTTGGTTCACAGTTTCATCTGCTACAGCGTTTATCCTTTCTGGAAGTTGTACCTGTACCCTGTCAGCCCACCATTCAGTGTGACTGGGAGTTCTGCTTCTTGTGATTCTTTCCCGCCTTAAAAGTCCTCCATCAGATTACCTTGCAGGAATAAACATTCCCACATCCTTGCCTGCTCTCATAAATCAGTGTGACTGACCATACATGGTTCTCATCAGTGCCTCCTTTTCACCTTTAAAAAGAGCCTATGACCAAATACCCTTAAAGCAGACACTCGCCTGTACACCCTTGCACTTAAAGTTCTGCTGGAAGAAAAACTAGATGCAATTGCAATGAAGGTTGGACATGGGAATATGGCTAAAGACGAAGCTTGAGGGAGAGGAAGAGCATGGTAGGCGGCTGCAAGGTAGCAGTCAGGGATCCAGCTCTGGGTCATTGGAAAGGATCACTCAAGCTTGAAGGAGGTAACCTTGAATACCAACCTCCTTTCATGCATCCCTCTTTCCTCCTTTATCTTATTTCATGAAGCTCTCTGGCTTCTTCAGAGATCCATTTGCAAGGCTGTTCTCCTAAAGGCAATCACCGTAATCCTGCTTTTTGCCCCGCTGACTGTTTGAACTCCACCACCTTATCACTGCTGCAGCCAAAGCCATCTTTAAATTCCTTATTCCCAGTGAGCCCTTCCCTGTCAACAAGTTGGAAATCCAGCTGAGCACCTCACTCACCTCATGGGCTCCTCTGTACCACTTGGGTCAGGAAGTTGTCAGTGATGATCTTTTGGACTGCTCAGCTCATGCTGTGCTGTCTCTCCAGCAGAGATCGAAGTGGCTGAAGGCCCCCGTGAGGACCAAGGCCTGTGAACATAAAGCCACTCCTATCTGTCTATAGGTCTCATCCACTTCTTTGTTTCTCAGCCTTATCTACCACTCCCATTCCCTGGACTACCAATCCAACACTTCTGTATTCAGGTTTGATAGGCTCCAGGTTGACCTTCCCAGCATCGTCAGAACTTGTATGGAAAAACAGAAGGTTTTCTTCAGAGAAAATCAGAGAATAATATTTAAGAGACACTCAACATCCCAAATCTGTGCTCCCACCAACCAGCATGCCCCTCTAGACAACAGGGCATACCCTCCCCTGCAGCAGGGACTCACAGTGTTGGGAAATGGCTGCATGAGCAGGGAAGTCACAGTGATATGTACGAGCATAGTTTGCACCGCAGCACAGACTATATACTCATGGAAAAGTACTAGATGTTGATAGGTCACGATGTCCCTGGACCAAGTGACAAAACAATTCAAGGCAGACATGAACTGCTTCAGCTGAGCAACCCAAGTTGCCAAGACATCTACAGGAAACTTCTGTGATTATGTTGTTCAGCCTGTCTTCAGCAAAGAAGGCCTCACAGGACTGCTGAAAATTGTAACTATAGGTATTTTTTAGAGTAAGCTGTCCTTGATAGTCTATTCTGCTTAGCTAGCAGGTGTTCCCTTTGGGCACTGTGTTATGCACTGGCCCCGCTGATACGGTGCTCAAAGGAAACTACAGTGTGTGAACCTCAAGAAAAGTAAAAGCAGGAGATGGTTTGTGGTGAGTGGGAGAGGAAAAGTGCACTTTGAAGCAGGGGACGCCCTGCCAGCGCTGCCTTTCACATCCGCCACCGATGCATTCTTGCCTGGTTTCTTAGGATTAGGATGATATCAAAAGTCGGCTCCTCCAGAATGTGTTTCGCACTGCTGTTAATTGTTGGAAGTTGTTTTAAAGTTGTTTTTCTCAAGGCTCTCTACCAATGGTTGTGTGATATTTTCTATACGCCCCTGTCTTAAACACCATAAGAATAAGGCTGTGCGCGTAATGAACTGAAGCTTGATCACTCATATTGAGTTTCTGTCGTGCGTCCCCGCTTGAGAGCGATCGATCTGGACCCAGGATCCGCAGCATCACAGCACCTCACCTGCTGAAGATACCTGGGAGAGAACATAAAAGTATGCATTGAGCACTGTTATTCAGCTAGGTAATAGGGAAAAGAGAGCAGGACAATCTTACCAGGAAAATGGGCTAACAGGAAAAGATGAGCACAGATCCACAGACTCAGGAAGACAGAATTGTAGGAGTTAGAATTCTAGGGGTCCTCAAGGCCAATCTCCCTGCCAAAGCAGCTCCCTAGACCAGGTTGCACAGGTAGGTGTCTAGGCAGGTCTTGAACATCTCCAGAGAAGTAGACTCCAGAACAAAGGCTTGGAAGCAGTAGGTAGGAACAATATAGGACATATTCTGAGCTGAAGAAAAAATGCAGACACTAAACCAGCTGAAGAGAGAGTAGGTAGCGAACTTGAAAGCAAGAACCAACTCTGTTGTTAGGTACTATTTATTCCCAAGATCATAGACTTGTTTGAGCTGGAAGGGATTGTAAGTCACATCTCGAGTCTCCTCAGCCTTCTAGGGGACAAAAAGCACCAGTCAGGGTTCTTTCATGGGAAAAAGCAGCTCTACAGTTGCTCTTTTTCCACCAGCAAATTCAACTAGAACAACCATTACATTTGCCTCTCCTAGGCATCATGATTGTTACACTTTTTCCTGGGGGTGTAGGAGTGGAAACAGGTGCACCTCCTTGCACACAGATAAGAGCAGGACATCCCCAAATATTGCTAATGGTGAAAAAGCTCAAAAGCTATCTCACTTGGATGCTCTTCAAGTGTACTACTGCCAGCTATTGACTACCTTACTCCCATTTCTAAATCTTGAAACTCCCTGACCCTTGAATAGTCCTGTTCATTCCCACAGCTCTTCAACAAAGTATTTTCCACTTACTCCAACACTAGCAAAGTCCCTTAGTTATGCTGGGCTGACAGACAGAGCAAAATGTCTGTGAAATCTCTCCATGGCTCTTGGAAATGTTATCTATCCCTCACCAAGAACAGAGGCACTCTATCCTATATAGGGAAACGGATTTCACTATCAGCTCGAGTTACCAAGGCCATAGCACCACCACCTGGTTTTGCTCTGATATGGTGAACGACAACTCTGAACACTAATAAATCCACTTAGCTGTTTTAACTACATGCATGTACCTTACATTAAGTGATGAAGCTATTCTCTTCCTTTATCTGGCATAACCCCACATTTAACCTGGCTCATTAGGCAATGGGTTCTCTAACAATAAATGAGTAATCATATTAGCATCATTAGAACTAGACACTGTATCATCATGCTGTGAGGGGCCTAAGTTGTTTTCAGGGTAAGATGCTAAAACCCACCTGAGCATACACATGAAGTGACAGGGCAATCATCAGTTAAAGAACAAGAAAAGAGCCCCAACAGACAGCCAGGTTTCCAGTGCAAGCTACCGTCACTGCAAGGCTCTTTCTTTAATAACGTGGTCCACCATGACACTACCCTACTTTTTAATGCAGCCCAACAGATTTTTCAGCTCATAAAACTAGAAGGAATACATATTAAGCTGAGTTTTAGGGAAGGAGGCAGTGAGAAGACTGGTTTGTGACGAGTTACAACCACTCTGGAGCAACTGCAGCATTATTTCAAGTATTTCTAGGTGTTGCACCTTTCTTCATCTCAGTAACCTTCACAGAATACCAAGTAGTCTGCACTGCCAACAGAATTTCTGAAAATAAGAATAAATTAAAAAACAAAAACAAAAGCTAAATTCCATGAGTTACAAATAACATTTGCCAGTTTAATAGATACAACATAAACAATTTTACAGGCACAGCTTACATACATCTTCAAGCATCAAAATTCATCGTTGCCAATGTCTTAGCTACTGTTGCCACCACTGTTCTTTCCAGAAGCTCCCACTTTCTGCAGCCGGCTTGCACTTGGCTGCCGAGGCATCCTCTGGGCAGATCCTTCCCGGCCACTCCTTTCTATGAGAACCTGGGTCCCGCTGACAGCAGAACTGCTTTTATTTCTCCCTGAATGAACAAATGCATACATTAATGTGAGTCAGCCCTGTGTGTCACCCATACAGCATCTAAACTGCAAGCATTCCTTACGTAATCATGCAAAAGGCTAATCAGATTAAGTGTATTAGAAGTCACAGGTGTATCCAGAATCTAACATAGAATGAAAAATCGTGAAATCAGGGCTACAACAAAATGAGTTGCTGTAGAAGCATAACTAATTCAAGTTTTAATCTACAAAGTAACCAGCCACTTCGTTCTTTAAATACTTGCTTGCATTTGGCACAGGAAGACCAGCACTGCAAACAGCAAGAACATGAAGAGCACCAAACACCTCAAGTCTGGGATAAGTGAACTGATGTGCCACTGCCCACCTCCTTCTGAAGTCTGCAGACACTGAATCAGGAGATAAAACACCCTTCTGCTCACATCACTTGTGACGTGATGAACAAGTTTGGGTCTCCTATCATTGTCTGCAATTTCCAGGAGCCCAGATGCCTCTGCAATGAGCTACTCTCAACTCTTCTTACAGTGTTCAGAAGACAAGAGCTGCCCTTCTGTAGGCACAAGTGACCATCTCTGTCTGCAGTGCAATAGGACAGAAGAGAGAAGCAAAAGGCTAGAAAGGTCGAAGTTGAAGGAAGCAAGGGCCATGCAGCCCACCTGCCAGATTCAGTCAGAGGGGAAAGCCTGGCAGTCAAAGGTGTGCTGCAAACCGATGGCACAAGGGGATAAGTGAGGAAGACTGACATTTACTGACACCAGAGGGAATATTTCAGATGAGAAGTAATACTTGCATTAGGAAAGATAAAAATAAAAGAACTACGAAACACAATGCAAAGGGGCTACAAGAGCTACACAGCTTATATTAAGGACAGCAAATTCCCAAAAGCATGACTAAACACGAACATATTAAGGAGGAAACAAACACAGGAATCCAGCTAGTTGTTTTCCTCTGAGTACCCAGTTACATGCATGTAATGAAAACAGAGAGTAACATTTAAGTAATTGTGTCAGAGCAACTTTCAGAATGCCACTAACTTCTGCACTCACACAGGAGTGTGGCTATTGCTATCTGGATCATCCTGGATCATCTGTGCTGTCAGAGGGCACATACTGGAGATATATATGCTTTACTTACCCAACTGCCCAGTCTCCTTGGAGTAAATGACAGCATTCACATCAATACCACAAGCTAACACCCCATTGTACAGGAAAGACAACCTGAGAACCTCCAAACTAAAAATATGTGGCCCCTTCTTATGTGTAAAATTTGACAATTAGGGTAGCAAAAGAAATACATTCACTTATCCCAGTCACATCAGGTGTTCTTAATGTCTCTTATTGTAAACCACACTAGTGATCCGCCAGCAGTTACCAGCCCAAGCCAGCCAACCAGCCTTACAATTCTTCTTTGAACAGCTCAAGCTTGTAAGTACTTCAGCAGCTTCAGTGTTCATACTCACTTCAGTGAGTATGGAACAAACAAATTGCAGAAAGGCAATACGTGGTCTCACGGTATTTAAGAGAAAAACTGGCACAAAGGACTGGAGTTCACCATGATACCTTCAGCAGTCCAGTATATCTCTATGTAAGTGAGGGCTATCCCCTTCCTCACATTCATACATCCAGAAAGAGTGCATGTTCCCAGCCTGCACACAAGAGCTCTAACCACATCCACATACTAACAATTGTACCATTAAGTGCCACTAGAAGCTGCGTCCTTGATTTTCTGACCTAGCTGAAAAACTTTTGGGAGAAAGAATCTCTTTGTAAAAGAAAGCTATTCTCAGATAAAATACACACTGCCTTCCATCCTCTTAGGCTTGAAATCACAATAAAACAAATTGGTTACTTCAATAGTATAAGAACCAACTGTATTTTTGGAAGTATCATCTCTAGAACCATGCATCAAACTGCTGCTTGCTCAAAAAGTGTGCAATAACAGGCATGGTTGGTGAACCTATCAGCTAAAACACTATCGGTGATATCAGGGCTCATTACTACAAAGCACAGAAGTTTACTACCAAAAACTCTGCAACTCAAGTATAACAGACTAGCAAATGGATTACATCATTATTTAGATCGCTGACACAAGATGCCCTTATCCTGTCTGGCAGTCCTGAAACAAATGTAGCACAAATAATGTAAGGAAGTCATGTCAAATGAGAGATGAGTTAAACACACATCTGTCCAAATACAATCCCAAAAGAAGCAGCCGTCTTTGCACCTTCTCAAGAACCAAACGCAGAAGAGAGAACAGATGTGTGTGCCTCATTTAACTCAGTGTTAGTTCACTCCCATTCAAAAAAAGTCAGTGCAAACTGTGCTTGGGCTTTAAACTCCCCAAAATTCTGCTCCTGTTGTCTCACAATAGGGCTTGCATGGGACACAGCAAGCAAGCTGGCCTTCCTAGAAAATTAAGTGTGGATGAAAAAACAGCTTGTAAGAGTGGAAATCCCTCTTTTTTGCAATCACAATGTGGTTAGCAGGACTCGACTTTTGCCCAGACACTGGAGGTTTGAACAGTGATGAGACTTAAATAGCTAGACCTCACTAGCACGCAATCCCAGTATATAGCTATGGTTCTTCATTCTTGATCTGTCTGGTTTTCAGATCTCCAAAGCTGCTATAATATTCCTAACCACTCATACACACGTGGCATGCAGGGCTTTCTCCAGAACCAAAACAGCATCCCTGTTAAAGCAGCCTCCCTGCAAAGACTCAGTCAGGAGGCCAGGCAAGATTAGCAGAGTATGTTTCAATTAATCCATTGGAACAGTCTAGAAACCAAGGAAGAGGAAAAATAAATAGTTTTCAAACACACCTGCTAAAGCAGATCATCAAGACAGTCAGTATGTATTAAGATAAATGGAGCAGCGGGTCATTATTTAAACACATCCCTACTCTTGCACACATACACATCTGAAGAGAAGAACTTGTAGAAAGAACACAAAGTTGAGATCTACATAGACCACAAAAGACCTGCACAAAACTTACAACCTCGAGCTAGGTATTCAACCCAATTATTAGCACTACAAATGCAAGCTTAAATTAACATACCAAGTCCCAAATGCTGTTCAGCAACTTTCGAGGAGCAGGATTTTACAGCATTTCCTACTGAACAGTAGCCTGTTCAAAACCATTAGCTTCTGCTTCTTTAAGTAGATTGATTTGCTGGCTTTCCTCATCACACATGGGAAAGTCTCATTTCCTTTACTTCTCTTGTGTGGAGACTACAGAAGAAACAGAGAAGACGTTCCATACTTTGTGGTAAGTCGCAGAGAGTTCTATTCAGTCCCCCAGCAAGACTTTCTGGGTGTTTTTCGGTTGGTCGAGGAGGGAGAAAGTGAATGAATAAGTTTTGTTCATGATGAACCTGTATCTCATTATTTTGCTAAAGCCACAAATTACAACTCCATCATTCCGAGCATTTCTCTAAATCTCATTTCACTGTCAATTCTTGCCTCACAGATAAGGAAAAAAAATACATAAAAGGTTAAAAACTCTCAGAAAGATATACCTAAAGCAATCCCAGTACAGTGTTCAAACAGCTCCCAGCACAGCTGGGAGAGCTGGCTCAAATACCTTAGCACAGAGAAAGCCTAACAGCTTCAGATGAGACTGCAAAGATCCCATGCAGGAAACAGAAGAGATGCCTACACTGGCCCAGAGAAGACCAATTCTCTTTGCTACCTGTTCATGTTGACCATCACAATCAAGATAAATCCTTATTATCTCTGTGGTGATTCCCTTCACCATATTCAAGCTCCGTGTAGCGTTAACCTTGTCAACACCTTTATCTCCTTACTAAAGAAGCTTGCATTACAAACCCAGCATCTAGATGAACCCTGGGAAACACAAAACTGAGTAAGAAGAAGGTATGTAAAAAAGGGCTCCAAAGAAGACAGCTGAGCCAGCCAGAAGCAGCCAGGTGTGGTAACTATCACTGAGGGTCCTTGCAGTAATAGTGGTCACGCTAAAATGCCGACCACAGCTTGAAAAATTCTGGAAGCCTTGGTACAAAAAAAGCAATCTCATGTTGACAGCTCATTTGAGCAAAGCCTTGGAAAGCAAGTTTATGAAATACACCTGGGCTGAAGTGTGGGGAAATGTGGAAAAATAGATGAAAAGACTGAGAGGGCCATCAAATAATATTCTAGGGGAAAGAAAGAAAAGAGCAGGGCATTGACAAATGCCTGTCAATAGAGAGGTAGAAAACCACAGAGAAACCACCAGGGGCTTGAGGGCAAGGTGACTTTACAGGAAAAGAAACCACAGAAAAAATATATAAGAAAAACTATATTTAACTAAATAGTAAATTATCAGGTGCCTCATCTAGACTAAAACTAGTGTCACCGTCCTAATGGGTGTGCGCACATCTCCCATGCACAAGTGGGAAAAAACTTCCCAAAGCACATCCTTCCCCTTTAAAACAAGCAACAAACAACAAACCCATTACTGTGACAAAGCTTTGAACGCAGTTTGCACAAGGCTGTACCTAGCTAAACGCTCCAGACAGATGCTCTAATACTCACAGTAATTTTGACACAGCTATGAATTGTTACCAGTGAACAACTCCAGTCAGAACACTACAGTTTAAAGTGGGAATATTCTAGAAGAAAACACAATATAAAGTCATTTGTATTAAGTTCCCTGCTGCTTAAAAGCTTTAGCTGCTGAAATAACTACTACAAATGTGAGAGGAAGGAAGCAGCGCACCTTCTCAGCTCTACCCCAGCCACACCTTGATCTGCTTTTAAAAAACCTCCCTTCATCATGAACTGAGAAGCTGATGCCAGTACTTCACTGCTACTAATGAAAATTAGAGGGAGCAGACTCAGCTGATGCTTAGCAAGACGAGCTACATGTCTGCCTTCTGACAAAGGAGGAAGCACAAGAGAAAGGGCAGACAGGCAGAGCCAAAGAACACCATGCGAAGCAGCTCAAGAAGCTTATGCTTTGTATCAGCACAAGGAGCTCTGGCTTGGTCAGGAAACAAGACGCAGTTAAGCAGGGGCCATCTCCCATTTTCCCAATGCCTTGTCCTGTGCAGAAGCCACACCATCCTCTTCTTAAAACAGAAGGAGCATCTTCCAGCAGGAGCTGGCAGCACATGCAGCAGATACAGCTTTAGTTCCCTTTCCCTGCAGCAGTTCCTAAAGGGAAAGGAGGCAAGGCAAACCAAACACTCCTGCAGAACAGATCTGGCACAGAGAATACCACCAGTCACCCTGTTAGCACTTACCCCAAACTCCTGAAACTGGGCCACTGATGATGGACTAAGTCCAGAACCAGAAAGCACACAGAATGAGGATTCCTCCTCCCTCTTCAGTTTGAGCTAACTAGTTGCTTCCCCAATTTAAGGAGAGAAAATTAGTCCACTGAAGATTTGTTCATTTTAACGGGATCATTATGTCAACATCACTTTTCCTTAGGGCTCCAGTAAAGCTCCTGCTCAACAGGCAGACAGCTCACATCCTCCTTCAGTCTATGGTACAGTAAAACACACACAAGGCTGGCATCAGTGGCCTGGCTCTGCATTACACCATTACCAGCTCTCACAAACCAAGACCCCTCTCTGGAAGTCTGCTTCCATGACCTTCAATCAAAAGTCCTAAACATCTTCCTCTGACACTCCAGGTCTCCAAGTGTGGACATCACCCGTGGTGCCTGACACAAGTTGTACAGAAGTGCAACTGTGATGACCACCTGAGGTCAGGCTGAGTACTCAGCTAAGGCAGCCCCCTCCATGGCTGAGTCACAGCAAGGGCAGACATTTCCCACCTGAGAGGCTGCAGAAATACATCCTCAAAAGGAGGTCTTGACATAAAATAAAAAAACCACACACTCTTCTCAACATTAAGGAGATTTTACAGTCACAGAAGTAAGGATGCTTGCAATGAAACACCGTCATGACAAGTTCTGCCCAAAGAATTTTCTGAGGGCTAGGATTTCAGTGATTTTATTCACAAAGGAGTTAGCTGACGTTCATCATCGGTGAGTCTGGCTGACAGCAAACTTACTTGGGCTGATACAAACCATAAAGAGACGTTCTCATTCAAAGTTTGCCACTGCTCTGAGTTCTGATGTCGTAAAAGCTCCCAGAAAATTTAAAAATAAACTAAAAACCAGACGCAGCTGGGAAGACCAAGCCTTTCAGCAAAGCAGCACAAACACTGCCCACCAGCATTTGTGGTGAGACAGAAGACCAAAGCATCCCTCAGCCAGGAGCACTAAGTACCAGTTCAATGCAAGCTTCAGCCCAGTTTTCTCTGCAGATACACAAAATAACACTAAAACAGTGGCTTGATGGGCACAATCCTAATGTCTTAGTAAACTGTGTGATCCAGGGACAGAGTGCACCGACTAGCCCTGCAGACAAATTCCAGCCTTGTGAAATAATGCAGAAATGTAAAATAAAGCATCAGGGAGACACACAGACCAATTTAACGCTGTATTTCCCACAAGCAACACAGAGCTAATGCAATCTTTCCCTGAGCTTCCCTGTGCTTCACTAGCTCAGTGCACCTATACAAGGACAACGATGTGTTGGTTTTAAGTAAAAACACATGCCTAGAAGGCTGGTAGCACAGGGACACAGTGACTACAGGCAACGCCAGGCAGCACCTGCAGCAGGAGATGCTCCTGGATCAACAGAGAGAGAACTGACTATAGGCCTCAAGACTGACACTAATTCCTGGAAGTTCACCATCGCTTTAATGCATTTCAGCACCTCAGGCTGATAGCAGGCAACTGATAAAGGCAGAAATAGTTCGTCCACAGGGTTTTTGGCATTTCCTCTTTAGGAATTAATGCTGCTTCACACAAACGGACCATGGCCTAGCGCTATCCAGAAGCGGCTCACAGCAGTGGCCCAGTGGTAGAATATCCAAGTACTGTACACCCCCCCATTGCTTTTCTCAAGTCTTCTTTTTCCCCTGCGTATCTTTAAAGTCACTCCTTGGCCATCTGCGCGGCGTCCTCTCACCAGGCAACCTGCAACTGTGCGCATCTACTCCAGCAGGAAGGAGGAACCCATCCGAGGAGTGCAGGCCGCACCATACAGTTTTCACTGAAACGAGAGCGAGGGAGAAGGGGATGCAAGGACAGCATCCAGCTCGGCCTCCTCCGTCTGCACCCGAGCCCAGCCCCGCAGCGGGGGCTGCAGCGCTGAGCTGCAGCGCTGAGCAGCGAAGCACATCTGACAGCGTACGCGCCGCTTCTCGGTCTCGCAACCCGCCGGTCGGGCTCACGCCCCTCTCTGCTACACCCTTAAGCACAAGGGAAGCGGGAACTCCGGCGCGGCGGGCAGCACAGCCCGAGGGCTCGCAGCACAGCCGCGGCAGGGCCGGGCCCGGCGCCTCACACGGAACGGACGCCCCGCGCCCCTCTCGGGGCCCCCGCCCGGGCCGGCAGTCGCAGCCCCCGCCGCGCGGCCCCGAGCCGCC
>VXAB01000441.1:15179-34577 GCA_013399175.1 Odontophorus gujanensis
GAGGCGTAGGATCACCTCCCTCTCCCTCCTGGCCACACTGCTTTAGATGCAGCCCAGGATACGGGTGGCTTTCGGAGCTGCAAGGACACATTGCTGGCTCGTGTCTAGCTTCCCATGCACCAGTACCCCCAGGTCTTTTTTTGGTAGGGCTGCTCCTAGTCCTTTTATTCCCCAGCTTGTACTGGTAATGAGGATTCCCTCAACCCAGGTTGCACTTGGTTTTGTTGAACCCCATGAGGTTCTCCTGGCCCCAGTGCTCAGCATGTCTGGGTCCCTCTGGATGGCACCCCAACCCTTGTGCATGTCACTGCACCAGACAGTTTGACGTTATCCACAATCTGCTGAGGGAGCGCTCAATCCCACTGTCAATGTCATTGAGGAAGATACTAAAGAGCATCGGTCCCAAGACTGACCGCTGAGGGACACCACTTGTCACCAGTGTCCATCTGGACACTGAACATTTTGAGGTCACCAAAAGCCTTCCTGAAGGTGACCTCCATTGCTGGTAAGTGCCTGCCCACTCCAACCCAGTGCCTGCAGTCATTCCCCATGAGGTTGTGACACTCTACCCTGACTTTGGGCAAGGGTGAGGTTGAGGGGCTGACAGGTGTGAGAGGTGCCTTGGACCCTAGGCAGGACAATGGATGTCAGTGTGTGGCAGGAGCCATGCAGCCATGTGTGCAAGCTGCCCCAGGGAGCTAAAAATGGATAAACAGCCGCAGACTGTCCTCTTGTGTAAGGAAGGGTACAGCACCATTGATGTGCCTCAGTTCTCAAGCCAGTAGAATGCATCTGGCTTCACGCAATGAAGCAAATTGGAAATTTGGGTCTTGAGTTGCAAGCAGACATCAAGCTGAGATTGAAATTCCTCTATCTAAATGGTAATCAGTATTGCCCCTGCGATCAGGGAGGGATCACCTGCTCTACTCTCAGCATGGCAGAGACTGCATCCAAATGGATGGCAGAGCTGGGGGGAGGACATTCCACATGCCAAGAACCCCTAAAGCATGTCAAAATCAGCCCCCACTACAGAGTGACCTGACCTGGCGCCATTACAGGCGTTCAGCCTCAGTAACAGACAGACATTTATTGTAGCTGCCAAGATAGGAATGAGACATATTTTGATAAAAGGATTTTGCTGCTAATGGCCCTGAGCGGGACCAGCCCAGCGGGGACAGTTAACATGGCACTGATAGCAGGAGCAGCAGCTGCCAGTGTGAATTACCATGCAGTCTGTGGGCAGTCAGGGCCACAGCCACAAAGCCTGAGGTAGCCCTGGTCGACAGATTTTGGAGAGAGCTTCAACTAAGTGGGGCATTTTGGAGGACAGTACTGAGGAGGAGATCACATGACACCCCCGTGCTTAGTCTATCGCCTGCTCTGGTGTATGATGTGCTGCTTTCTGGAGTAAAACCAGAATCCACACTCCCTACAAAAAGCTGCAGGAAACACAGCTCCTCCCCTCCTCATCTACCCACCAGCTCCCCTCCACCTGGCAGCTCTCTGCACATGCTGGCCACCAGCATCACAACCAGAACCACAAACCTCCCCAGGGCAAGTGATAGGAGACCCTGACTCTCCCACGCTTCCTTCATGGGCAGTTGTATGCCACAGCTGGGAGTCACATCTTCCTCATTTTCCTTGGCATGATCTGCAGTGTCTTCAAATGATAGCAGTCAGCATTGTTGAACATGTGCTTCAGAGTGCAAAAGGGACCATGCACTTCTGTGTGCTCTGATAAGACACTTTTCCCCTTTTGCTCTCCCAAGCCAACAAGTCTGTAGGGGAAGTCACTGGCGGACCATTAATGTCCTCTGGAAGGACTTCACTTTGTAGTGGTGCAATCTGGATGACACCTGGAGCTCTGGT
Organism: Odontophorus gujanensis; assembly: GCA_013399175.1. Classification (NCBI taxonomy): domain Eukaryota; kingdom Metazoa; phylum Chordata; class Aves; order Galliformes; family Odontophoridae; genus Odontophorus; species Odontophorus gujanensis. The sequence continues at coordinate 17,049 of VXAB01000441.1, forward strand.
TAAATGACATTTACAGGACAGCAGGTCCTGCTGTCCTCCAGAGACAGGCCACAGTTTCCAGAGCAGGCCATCAGCCAGGGCAGCCCAGGGGATGGTGTAAGGCTGTATCTCAGCCCTCGTGAGGCACAGTTGCAAGGGGCAGAGCAGATGGCCATGGGCAGAGGAGGATCAAACAGTTATGTGTAGAAAGTAAAGGGAATTCCATGCAGCACAGAGCCTCCAGTCTGTACCATAAATTAGGAACAAGGGGGTGCTCAGGTGTTGGAACACAGTGACAGCACTGGTACACATGCACTGCGCCTGCGCAAGAACTGCATGGCATTTCATGAGAAACCAGGACCTACCACTAACACACATGCAACAGATCAGAAGGAGGTCATGCTACACCACACAGAGTGACAACCCATTGCATGCATGGTAAATCAGAGACTGCCTTGTGTGCAAGTTTCCAATTGTGCAGGCTGTGCCCCTTGGAGAGAGGCAGAGGCACATGTGAGCAGCAAGTCAGGCAAATAGGTGGAGGAGCATGCCATGTAAATCAGGCCACACTGTGCACCATCAGAGAGGTTGCACTGAGCACAGGCATAAAACCAGATGAGCTGCAAATGTGCAGAGGTAACCATTAATGCCTGCAATAAATCATGACATGCTGTGCATGCACACAGAGGCTGTAATGTTGCATATGGGCAGTAAATCACAGTGCCCGATATCCGCACAGCAAGCCTACCCTGAACACAAATAGGGAGAGAGGATGTGCATGTGCAGAGAGACATTGGTCCCATACTGGCACTAAGCAGGGCTTGCTGTGCTCTTCCATTTAATGGAGAAAAATTCAGCATGCATATTTTTACCCTGGAAATGAAAGGCTTGTAGCAGTGTGGGTCACCAGGCTGAGCAGGGTGTGCGGGAGAATGCCCCAGGCACAGCCACCAGGTGAGGACACACTTCCAGTGCATGCGATGAGTCAACTGGGAGGTACTGCACGAGATAAAGGAGAAAAGAAGCAAGGTCAGCTCACTGTGAAAAAAGGACCAGATTTAGGATAACCTAAAAAGACCTTAAACAGCAAGGAAATTTAGCTAATAGGCCTCCCAGAAAAAAAAAAAAAAAGATTCAAACATGTAGGCTTTCATACAATTCTGAGGCTCCAAGCAGGTTTTGAAGGAAATCCAGCTTCAAAATAGGAAGGCAAATGGAAACAATTTCTCACAGATACATTCTGTCAGTTTAATCTAATGATTTTCTCTCATAAGTAATTTCTTAGACAAGATTATGTAGCACATTTAGGCTGGTCGGAGAAATAGGAACCAGTTTTCAATGATGGGAGCAGTGGGTATGCTTACAATGGAGGAACCAGTTAATCAAGTAAATGATGGTTTGTATTAACAAGGATGTCTCTGAGCAAAAAGGTATTTCTATGACTTTTTCTCCACCCCTAGTATTGGAGCAATCCCATGAATACCAAGAGCAAACAGTACAGGGATGAGTGCAAGACTGAATTTTCACGAATAACACAGTTACAGCAGCAGCAGGGCACTGGGAAGATCTCATCCAAAAGATCTTCCCAAGCAAGCTGCTTGAGAGACACCCCTCCAAAACTGTGCAAAGGAGAGAACTCACCACTAGTGTAGACTGAAAATTAGGTGGAGGTATACAAGCACAGACGTTTTGGGACATTTTTCAAAGAGGGCATCAGGAGCAAGAAACTGCTTTGAAATGATGCAGGGGAAGTACACCAAAGGAACCGAGCAAGGGTGGTCTCTGAGTCAGGAGCTGAAGCTCCCCCTGGCGTCAAACACGTTGTTCTTCACGAGATTTTAAAGGAGGTATTCATCTGTGCCATGTGCATGCCATGTGTACACAACACATGTGCTACACTGCACGTTTTGCTGGTAGCCTGCAGGGATCAGAAACAAATTTCTCCATTTTGCTATAAACTTTGCCAGCTGAGGTTTTATTTGATCCTTCTCCTGCAGCACTGGAGATCGTTGTGGCTGGAGATAGGACACAGGGCACTGCCCTCAGAAACATCGAAGCGACTCATGCGTCACTGGCAGGGCTGGGGTTTAAACTAATCAGAAACCTTAGGTTTAATGGGACTTCTGCAGGCCAGAGGGGCAGGGATTGATGATGGATAACTGCCTGCATGGGTTTTACCCAACCCCACAAGGGTCAGCTGAACACCAGTTCAGGAGCCCTGAGGGCTCATGCTGGGAAGAGTGATGAAGCCCACATCAGGACTGATTAACCAAATCACCTCATTCCTAGCAGGAAAGGGACATTGCAGATGGTAACTCAGTTTGAGCAAACACATTCCCATTTCCAAGGAAGGCAGGCTCAAATTCAGTCCTGAATCAGCCCCTCACCCCTCCGGGATGCCCTCCTCCAGCAACACTACGTCTTTTGGCCAGCAAAGTCCTGTGCAGGAGTGAGCACAGCCCCAGGCTGGCCCACAACCAGGCAAAGCAGCATTGGGCTCCAGGACCATGCAGCTCCAACCTGACCTTTGTGCAAGAGCATGCTCCCTGCAGCACTAAGCCAATTACAAAACAAACTTCTTTCCTTCACTGTCACAGCCTGCAGCATGCTAAAGCAGTTTGGTAATAATGGAGAGCTTAGCAAGAAACTAGAGATCAGGCGATGAATGGCAGCACTGTTTCACTGACAGGGAGGAGGGATGGAGAACAGAGACAGCTGAGGCGTGTGGGGGATTGCTGGGACAAGTTTGTAGGGAATTGCTACAAAAAAGGTCTCTTGACCACCTTCATGCCCTCAGGGGGGTTAATCTCAAAGCCACATAGGGCTGCTCAGGTCTTTGTCCATTCTGGGGTTGAGATCACTCAAGAATGGGGATCCTGTCACCTCTCTAGCCCTGTTACACATCTACCCTTTTACTATTTCCCAACAACGCTCATTTCACTCACAGGAACGCAAACACAGCAGTGAAGTACCATTCAGAGAGAGATTTAATCCATCTAAATTTTTTAGGAAGCCCTTGAGGATCACAAGCAGAGCATGCAACAGTACTCCAGAACCAGAGGTATGCTCAGAGCAATATACTTTCTGTGGAAATCCCTAAACAAGACCTCACATGTGCAGGACCTGCATGGATCTGCTTGATTTGACAAGAAGCTCAGGTCCAACCCCTGACCAGGTAGGCTTGGGGAAGCTGAGCATCAGTCCATCCTGAGCATCTCCCTCCAGCCCATCAGGCCAAACAATTGCAGTCAAAATCTTCCACCAGTCAGCTTTTTGAAGCAAAAGCCAAAAATCCCCAGGGCAAACAAGAGTAGGGAAGTGCTAGGAGCTATGTGTCCAAGCGTACCCATTGAACGCCAGCCTAGTCGCACCTTGTCCCATTTTAAACCAGCTCCAGTTCTTCTGTTTGGCAGGGACAACTAATATGCAGCCAGGCAGCATGGGTGGGATGTCCCCATCAGGACACAAGCTCGCTTGTGCCAGCCACTTTGCTTTGCCACCACCTCTTGAGGAAGAAAAACAACACGTGTTGAGGCTCTCCTTTGCTCTTCCTTCCTCGGCTGCATGGATTCAAGTGGCCTCTAATTTCCTTGCCACGGTCACTGGGAAGGCAGTAACAAGACAAAGCAAGAGTCTGTTAAAAGCCTTTTCAATGCAGCAAGGGCACATAAGAGAATCTCTGCAAATGAAATCTCACCCTTTTTGCACACTCTGGCACTCAAAGAAGCAGTACCAGGAGAAAAACTCTCCAGCCAGAGTTGCTCCATCCTCACTGGACAAGGGCCTCCACAGACTGAGGAGAGGCAGCCAGCACCCAAACACAGCTGCAAGGAAACAGCTCAAATCACAGCCTTTTGTGATGTGATGGAGGCTAAACATAGGGGAACAAAGTACCACGGCTTCTGCAGGCTCCTCAGCACACTGCCTGCGCACAGCCTCCACAACAGCCCAAAGCCATGACAGCCCATTGAGGCACCAATTCCTCAGCTACAGATTGAGTGTAGAAAACCTAAGAGCCTGCACGAAGTCTCCATGGTCCCAAGGACCATCTCCATCCTCCCAGCAAAGCGGCAGGACCAGAACTGTCCTGGGAGCCTGTAACTTCAGCCATAGGAAGAGGAGAAACAATCTGCCCCAGAGACAAGGTGTCTGGAAGACAAAGAACAGGGCTAGAGCCACTGCACATGAAGGGGAAGAGGACAAACCTGTGAAATTCAGGGATTTTGACTAAAGTTTACAAGAGGTGAAGCAAAACAAGCCAAAAAGCCCCAAGAGCATCCCCTTCCACCAGGTATAACAGGCAAACCCTGCTTACTGCTGCCCTCAAAAGATCTCAAAGACAGTCAGGACACGAAAGCTGTCTTTTGTCCTCTGTGTGACAGATGACTGTCATGAACCACTCAGGTCTCTGTACGTGGGAGTGAAAAAAGAAGTAATTTTGCCTAATAAAATCCCCTCCCTGCTGTTGAGCAGGGTTTTGCTGTGCCAGTTTCCCCCTCCCCCCCAGCTTCTGGGGTAAGGGCAGAGCAGGTGACCGTGCATTGCTTTATTACGCAGTGGTGCTGCATGCACGGCTCTGAATGGTTACTATATACATTTGGCAAACCATGGCAAGTAGCACCAAGCACTCGCGTGGGTGGGAGCTCCAGCAGCCTGCCACCTCCGTGCCTCGCTCACACTCCATGACAGCAACAGCCTTCACACCAGCAGGCACAGGAATGTCCTCTTCATCGTGTAGGACATGCGCAGAGCCAGGTGCCCTCAGCAGACATTCCAGGATGCTTCCTCCTCTCTTTCCTGCACCTTGCTCCCCCCATGTCCTCTCCAGGGCCTCAGTTCCAGTCCTTGCTTCCTGAGGGGGCCAGGGCAGCAAGTGCAGCTGCTCCCACTCAGCTCTTCTCCCTGACACCATCCCATCAGACACACGGGCACATGGGAACCCCAGGAGGGAGCGTGACGAGGAGTCTAGCAGCTACAGTCCTCAGTAGCACCATCCATGCCCAGCTTGCTGGTCCAGTGCCCATCCGCTACAGAAGTGCTTGGCTCTGCAAGCAGACCACCTCCAGGTCCACACAGCCTCGAGTTCGGCTTGTGTGTGGTGACAACTATAGGGTGCGGATAGCCACCGGGTAAAGCAAGGACATGTGCTCGGCCCCCTTGATGGGCAGCTTGCGGCTGGCATAGTGATGAATGATCTCCGGCACGCTGTCAAAGGGTGGGCTGTGCTGACCCAGCACGTACTTGTTCTCCTGGGTCCGGGATAATTTCATGTGCATGAAGCCCTGGCTGCTCCTGCAAGGAAAAACAGAGCCAGCGTTAGAAGGGACAGTGGGCCACAGTCCCCCACCCCTGCAGCCATAACCCCACTCATATACTGCTTTCTAGTCCTGCAGCTCTCAGCACAGTAGGGATGAAGCCCCTTTTACAGCCACCTCAGCTTACACAGCAGCTTCACCAGGAGAACTCAGGCTGGTGTGTACCCAGCCTCGCTGCAGCAAAGCACGATTTTCTCCTTCATGCTGGGACCAGACACACGCGAGCTCGTGCCCCCCTCCCTGCACCACCACTGCAGGCCCCATAAAACCCGCTCAGAATAGCGAGGCCATTTCCCAGCACAGCACAGACACTGAGCCACACACGGCTGCACAGGCAGATACTGCCATGAGCACTGATTCCAAGTGACGGGCTAATGGCCCTGTTGCTATTAATTTGTGTCTCTGAGGAGAGCCATAGCCTGTCTGCAGCGTCTGGAATGCACATTATGGCAAAATATTGATGACTTAAAAGCAGACAGGACCTCATAAGCAATGCTGAGCTGTACGAAGCGCTGTGCAGGTCGGTTCCAAGCCCCCAGCTGGAGACAGTGCCCATAATGGACAGAGTGGCCGCATTAGCAGAATTGGTTTGCTATCCATTTAGGAGCTGAGAAGCAGGGAGCCAGCCCCACTGGGAAAGGGCTGTCTGGGAACACACATGAGGCTCCTGTTCAGGATTAGTGCTGGACCTGGAGAAGGGCAAGAGCTGCCATACAAAGGTCCAAAGAGAGGTGGGTTTTGTCCCAATTGCTCCCTGGATTTATGTTGCAAGCTCAGGGATGTGACTGAGACTCAAGCTGCCCAAGGGAGCATGCTGAAAACCCAGCAGACCCACAGCCAGCAGCTGCTGCGACCCCTGCACCATGTAACAGACACTTACAGCCTCCAGCCTCCACACTTCAGCCTCCTAGGAAGGAAGGAGCCACTGGTGACTCATCCCCCAAGCAGTTAATGCAGCACAATCCTGACCACAGAGGCCCAATCAGAGTGGTCACGGCAGGGTTAAACCTCCTAGCTAACCTGGAAGACTCCTGCTGCTCTCTTTTGTGCACATTTTTTTTTAAGGCAGCGCAGAAGGACTAGGGAGCAGCACCAGAGCTCTGCTTTCAGATCATCTCAGTTGCTCCTCCTTCCTCAAGAAAAAGAAAGATAGATGCAGGCAAGCAGCTTACAGCTATATAAAAAGCATCCCAAGGGATCTTTCTTGAAAAGGCTCTACAGAGAAAAGCAACAGAGTAAAAATCATGTTCCTGAGGCCGTGTGCTCTCTGCAAGCAAAAACCTTGGACACTGTCTGAGCAGCTCTTGGATGGAATGCAGCCTCCTGTGGGCAGAAGTATACCGCTGCGAGGCTATGTCCCACCCACATGTGCCATTTGAGAAGGGGACTTGGCCATACTTGCCATGAGGCTCAGGGAAAATAATCTAAACAGATAACGGGGTTGTAGGGAAGCAATGAAAATGGGGAAACACGCAGTATCAGAGCTTTCCAGCTGACCTGGGGGGTAGTGATGCTGGAGAGGTACAGAGTCCCACCAGTCATGATACGACCTCCCGGACACAAGTACTGGCTCATGGGTGGCTGTGAGGCCATCTCACGGCCTCCAACACAACTCACAGATCAGCAGCAGAAGCTGTTGCTTCAGAAGAGCTCATGCCCCAAGACAAGGAAATGTTAGTAAGAAAACTAAAGCATCAGTAAAAATTCCAACAAAGAAATGAATGCAAGGAGCTTTTGCAGGAGGTTCTGATCTAAAGACCACAAGCAGAGAAGGAAGACTGATTTTTTTTTTTCAGCTAAACATTTGCCCCACTTTGGTGCTGAAGGCAGCAATAAAATGTAAAAAAAAATAAAAATAAAAAAAATAAAGAGAGATGGAGCACTGTAATTCCCAATGGTGGCACTAGGAAATAAATGGAGGAGGCTGAATTTGCTAGAGAGCAATGCAGGTACAGAGACCACTGGGAAAACTTCAAGTATATGGAAAAAAGGATAGGGATACCTGGGCTGCCATCAGGCAAAAATGACTGAATTGCTCAATAAATGTTTTTTTCCTGTGTTCCAGGAAGAGAGCTAATGTACTAGTCCTGCAGGAGGACAAGGAAGTATTTGCTAATCCATCATCATCTTCAGGACAGAAGCAGCTTTGTTTTTGTGGGCTCAAACTGCCTCAAGACTCCCCAAGGAGCTGGGCAAGGAGCTCTGCGCATGTACCTCAATGATTCATGCAGCTTCAGCTCTCAGAGAAGGTGGAAAATTTGAGGATGGTGCAAAGATCCACCCCCCAGACCCTAGCAGAAACCCAGCCATGCTGTGGGGGCAAGGCTTCCCTGCAGAGAAACCAAAGTGAATGCCCTTTCTATCATGCAGCTGAGGAATGGCTTCAGTGGTTAAGAGGGCAGGGGAAGAAGGGATGGATACGTTTCCATAAATAGATAACAGGATTGTACAGACTTTATTTTCTCATGAAATTCAGCTACAAAAAGGGGCAGCAATAAGCCAGAGCTGGAAGCTGTAATCACACACATTCAAATGAGTAATAGGGTACATCATTTTATCCATCTGAGGGACTATGAGCACTGCCAAGGGGAAAGCAGTGTGCTCCAGCTCTATAAGTCTTCCCAAGAGATGCTCCTGCCAGACACCAAACCAAATGTCAAAAGCCTGTGCCACCCCACAAAGAAATGCAAATCTCATACTTCAGAATCCTGTTGTTGTCTCTGAGCAGCCTTGTGGAGTACTGCATTCCAAGCCCCTGCAGTGCTGGGGGTACATGCACTGCATCGTCTCTGCTGTAGAGACAGCACAGCATGGCCCCAGCTGCAGCCCCCCCAGGTTGCACAGGGTCACTCACTTCAAGGAGAGGGAGAAGTCGTTCTTGCTGGTCTCGCTGTTGCGTACCAAGTAGCTGGCCTCCTTGCAGAGCCTCAGCAGCGTCTCTGCATCCGTCCGGCTGATGGCTCCATGGTACCAGCTGCAGGGAGGAGAGGGACTGGCTACATGCATGCTCTAAGCAGCACCGAGCCTCACGGCAGTAGCTATGCTAGTCTCCACACTGGGGGTAAGGGGTGTGGGTGGCAGAGGACACAAGGGGACAGGATGAGCCTAAGGAGTACAGCAGGGACAAGTAGTAGGTGACAGAATCTTGGTGCCAGGGAAGAAAGCGAGGGCAAGATGATAGCAATGGGGATACAGAAGAGCTGCCTGGAGCAGATGGAACTCACCACTGGCTCTCCAGGGGCAGTGCAGGGTCAATCCTCTCCCCAAGGAAGGGACCAGGCTCTGTGCTCAGTGCCTTGGTGCTCTTGAGGCTGCTGGTACCATGTCTGAGGGCAGCCCTGGCCTTCTCCTCCCTACAGGGCGAGGTGCAGCCATAGCCCAGCCCCTCCGATGGCCCTGCAAGACAGACAGACATCACAGATTGGAAGGGACAGGCTTACAGACTGCACACAAACCCAGCTCTCCCCATGCAGAGGGAGGCTGCAGACAGAGACAGAGCCATGCCACATTGCACTGAGTCCCCTCTCGCTGCCCCGTCCCCATGCTCTAAGTGAGGGCAGAACAGGGCAGCTCTCTGCAGCATTTACCCCCAGGACTCAGTGCAGATTGGGGTTCTCACTGTGCTCCAGTCCCCGGAAATATTTTTCAGGGAGGCTTCATAAGCTCAGAGAGCTTTCGTGCATTGCTAATGTAATGAGATTCGGTGGTTGTGGCATACAATTAGGCACCTCCATCAAGAGAATTAATACTGAGAGACTCTCCAATCTTGAAAAGATGAAAAGAGGAGTGAGGAAGATGGAGCTGAAGGAAGAAGCAGGAGTGGGATTAACTGAGACGTGCCCTGGGGACCCAGCCTCCCACTGAATGTTATTTCCGTGCAAGATGATTTCAGCATTAATAATATTGTTTCTCCCTCCTCCAGAGAGTTCATTATTGCTCCCCTACCAAGCAAGCCCCCTCACACAAATTACTTATCGATCGGCAGAGCTGCTGGTGGCTGTGGCTGCAGAGCACAGCTGCTCCAAGAATGGGTGGACAGGACCTGTCCCTCAGGATGAGCAGCTTCCCTGTTCCCCAGGACAGTTTTTTCAGCCCTCTGCAACCAGCACAGCTTAAATTGCCCTACGAGGAGCTGGGGGACAAGGTGCTCAAGCCATGCCTCTGCAGAGGTTCAGCTTTTACAGGGGCTCGCCCTTGCCTATAACAGCCAGGTTTCAATTTCAACTCATCACCTTAAAAAATTGGGGCAATCATTAAAAAAGTCAGACAATCAGAAGGCTGAAGCATTTGCTAGCAGCACAAAGTCATCATATTAGAGGCTCAGAAGAAATACATAGCATCTGTCAGAGAGCAGCAGAGGCGTGCACGTGATTAAACAGGATATTAAAAACAAGCCCCCAGGATGGAGAAGACATCCTTCAAGAAGTTCGCCACTCTCAGACAAGGACAGTAGAAAATAACATAAAACTCAAGCAAGATAAACTCAGCATAACAAAGTGAGTCAAAATAAAAACGACTGTTTGTGTTGCTAAAGCCAGGAAAAATGACTAACTGATGCCTTCAAAGCAACTGCAGGAATAACAAATGACGGGGGAAGGAGGAGGCTATGCAGCAAACAAATTAATTCTGCATGACACCTGCATTCATTGTACAAAGAGAAGCAGGAAGTTTTCCATTATGTCTTTCTCTTTCTGGGATGAGCTCAGCTTGTGGCCTCACCAGGAGGGCACATGGGGAAGCACAGGGGCAGCCGCACTGCTTTGGGGTGTCCCTGTGACACACAGCAACATCGTCCATCATGCACAACGTCGTGGGGAGCCAGCAGAGGTCTGTACTGAAGACCTCTGAAGGGATCTGGGTAATTGCAAATAAAGAAATCAGATGTCCACACCTGGCAAGTCACAGCATCCATCAAGAACACTGATAGTGATGCATAGGTGGGCATGGCACGCTGCAAAGTCATGTCTCACAAACTGGCCTCATGCGAGCACCCCTGCCCTGACAGCCTGGGTGGATTCTGACAGAAGCCTTTCATACAATGCTCTTGTAAAAAACCTTTCTACAGAGCAAGGTCCTTAAAAAATTAATAATGGGTCAAAAGAGAAGCTGCAGTCATTGGCTTCTGTAAGTGAAACAACCAGCAGAGTCCAAGTAGGAATTAGTGGAGGCTCTGCCTCCCAGCATGCACAAAAAGGGCTGTGCATTAAGGCAAACCTAAGATGACAAAGCATGCTTGGGAGATGGAGCTCTTCAGGATAGCGAAAGTGAGAACTGGGAATCCAGAGGGATCTCCTGCCACTGAACAGCAAGGCAGGAAAACAACAGATGAAACGGAGTGGTGCTAAATGACAAAGTGATGGACTTAGGGAAAAAACGTGCCCAAATTTCAGTGGTCTGAATTACCTGGTACTGTGCCCATAAGGGACCTGTGTATTAAGAGTCACAAGAAAATATCAAATAAATGCTCAAAAAGAAAAGGTAAAAGCAGCCACCAAATGTTGGGAATTTGGAGGCAAAGAGGAGGGAACAAAACAGCCAATAATAACTCTGCCACTGAAAAATCCTCTGGTGCAGCTCAACCACTGCATGCACAAAAGCACCATGTAACCAGAAACATGGAAGAGGCAAGGACAAACATCTGCATCCTGCCCAGGACAGGCAAGCCAAGGGGGAAGAGGAGGAGGAGGGCAAGGGGTTTGGGGGAGGGAAAGAGGACCTCTAGTGCACGGTACACAGCTGGCAGTGTCCCAGCAGGTGTAGGCCAGAGCCCCCACAGACCCCTGCTGTCATGCGACACCCACCGTTTGCATCTTCGTAGCTCTGCAGGATGTGCTGCGGGGGGACAGAGGCACTGGCCTCACCGTCTGGGGGGCTTTCGCCGCTGTTGAGCTGTCCCACTGGTGGCGGCCATGGCAGGTCTTTAATGACCTTGATTTCAACTGGATACAAGGAGGGGTGAAGGGAGCGGTAGGAAGAGAGAGAAAGAAAAAGAGAGAAAGAGAAGGCTTAGAAAAAAACGTAAGCAACACCAAACCTCATGAGAAGAACAGCAGCTGTAGGGGTAAAGACTGAATTCCCAGGAGCCCTGTGCTGGCCAAGGGGACCCACAGCTCACCACCAGCAGAGATGGGACTGAGGGAGCTGACAGGAGGAAGAGGGTTGGAACGAGGGAAATGTGTTGGGTGTCCAGACGGGCATCCAGAACCAGCAGAGCTCCTGGTGACAGCCAGGTTGCTGGAGGACAAGCAGTCTATGACAAGGTGGCTGAAAACAGTCTGCAGCAGCAGGAAGGAGGTGCAGATGCGGCCTGCAGTAGATGAGCCTCGTGCCAGTACCACCATGTCTCAATGGGGGGACCAGCAGGGAGATTCCAGTATCTCAGAATACTCTTGAGATCCTACATGCACTACAGCACGACAACTGGCTTTGCCATGCAGTACTCAGCCAACCCAGAACACTCCAGGCAGCACACATGCACGAGCCAGGTGCATGAATGCGCCTCCTCCACCCAGGAGCATTGAGCAAATCCCCTGCACAGACACCTCAGCACAAACCCAGCCTGACTAAATCCTCAGCTCAGATGCTGCAGACACTGATCCCACAGCCAGCTGTAGCAGGATCCAAATCCCAGCCACCCACAGGGATAATCGGACACCACAGCATCACATTCACCCAAAAGGTGATTCACTCCCAAGCCCAAATCTCCACACTTCTCTACTGCCATCACAGGCTCATGCCTTGTGCACACCAGCAGCAAAACAGGCACACACTACTGCAATTCAAATGCACCATAGATAAGAGTGTGGCAATTAGCCAGTGCTGGCAGTGGAGCCAGCACTAATGGACAGCATGGATTTCCTCATTAACAAACACAAACACAATTGATCCCGCAGCATGGATAAATAGGTCAGAGGGATGGACGTTTGCCTGGCCAAAGCCTGCTGGGGACAGCCCAGCTCTTATTCCTGCAGAAGGAAGTCCCAAGGAAGGAGAGCTCTTCCTGAGCTGAGGATAGAGCCCTTGCCTTGTACCTTGGGGTGGGAGACAGGAGTCAGCTGGCACCAGAGATGCTGATCAGTCAGGCAGAGATAGCACTGGACAGGCTGCCAAGGCAGCTCTATTGCCAGCCCACCCAGACTGGCTGCCATAAGCGCTGCTGAAGAGAAGCAGCCACTGTGCAAGGGAAGTATCACTCCCTGAGACACAGAAACGCAGAGGCTGATGCCAACATCCCAGCCTCCCCACTGCAAAATGCTACACAGTATCAGTAGGCACTTCCCAAAACTCCAGTTGCCTCCCCCCTGGCTAACCTGCAAAGGCTTTGGAGATCCTCTCCTTCTTCCACTCCCAGGGTTGGTCATACTCCTCCGGCGGCCGCTCATCGTCCTCAGGCAGCCGGGATTCCCTAGGCCTGGGGCAGGCAGGGTGGTCAGTGTCCATGTTCAGTCCTCCAGAGATGGGCTCATAGGGAGTGTCATAGAGGTGGAGTGGCTGGGATGGTGCCTCCCGTAAGCCTTTCTGGCGGATCTCTAGCAAAAAATGGAACAGAATGTGAGCTGCTCACTTGGCTACGGTCCCCAAATCCAGATGAACAGGCTCAGTTTTCACCTCAGGGTGATGTAGGGTGGGGAGTGTCAGCGATGGAGGACCCCAAACCTCCATCAAGTGCCTGTCACAAGAAGAACAGCTGCTGGGCAGCGGGGTCCTGAACAGTTCCCAGCATTAGGATGCCTGTTCTCCCCACAGTGCAGTGTTTAACTAAATGCCCTTCCCTTGAGCAGAACAAAAATCTCTCCACAGACACAAGAAGGCTCATCATTGCTTGCTGTTTTTTCCAAGAAATCAGCAATGTCCTCCAAAAGCTGTGTGAGCTTTACAGAAACCATTTGCTACAGGAAAACCACAGGACAGAAAAGCAGAGTCAGAGCCTGGGTGATGCAGCCCTGTATGCACTGCAGCAGTCAGAGCAATGCCTCTGGGAGCAAGTGCTCTCACCTCGCCTGCTTTCAAGCCATAAACAAGATTGCGGGGCACCCCGCTGCTGCATGAGACAATGGCACACTCTGCACCAGCCATAACCAAATTAAATAGCTTCCACATCCATCTTGCTTTATGTCAGATGCATCGAATGTCATGTGTCTCCTGGCTCAGCCTCACGGGTAGCACCACAAGCAGAAATATTGAGGGGCCTTTAAAACCCATGCAGCCTTTGCAAGTGCTCTGTCTGTGGCCAACCCATCACACATGTACATCTGTGAAAATCTGGCTGCAAAGCAGCTGTGCACCTCTCCAGCTATCCATTGGGTTTGTTGGCTACCTCTGGGAAACCTGGTGCCAACACAAGCTGCAAGGAACAAAGCAGTGGCCACCAAATTCATAGATTCATAGATACATTAGGTTGGAAAGGACNACAGGGAGGTTACACTATTTCTAACTCAGGATTCACAGGGCAGCCGGAAATGAAAGAGAGCAGTGTCCTTTGCACAGAGCTTTCCACCTTACCAGCCATCATCTTCTGGGCTTCGTACGGTTCCATATACCCATCATTCTCTGCCACCTTCTCCATCGCTGCCTGGCTAACAGCCACCTGCGCAGCATCAAAGGGGTCTGCATAGTCTTCCAGGACAGCCAGCTGGAAAAGGGAAGCGCAGGAGAAAGGTTAGGCCATTCCCTGCCTTTTCAGGAAGCTAGGGACCAGCTGAAGCCCCTTCACCACAAGAAGCACACTCACAGCAGTGGTCGGGACCCTGAGCCCCATGACAGACAGACAACCTCCAAGTCCTGGCAGCAGGAGCCCTGGGTTGCTGCTACTCCACTTGTCCCTTTTGTACATCCTTTTCAAGAAAGGCTCTGAACGGGCTCTGCAGCCTTGTACGGAAGGTGCTGGCAGCCCCCTGGCTTTCCAGACACCCATGTGAGGCTCTCAGCAGTAGAAACACACCAGCCATTGTCCCAGAAGCTGGGCCAGAGCCAAACAAAGCAGAAGGCAGCCTGGCCTCCTCTGTTAGCACCGGCCTGGCACCAGGCAAAGCTGCTGGCGCCCACAAAGATACCCCAGCAAGGTTCTTTTCAAAAGCAGGACTCTCAGCTGGACTGTGCTTTCTGAGGCAGCCTGAGTCCTAGTACAAGGACACTGGTGGGTACTGGTGAAACTGAGAGCTCACCGGTTAATTGTCAGGGTTCCTGCTAGCACATCTGCAGACATTTCTTTGCAAAAGGACTACGAGCAGCCTGTAGCTTCCTCTCTTCCCTCTCAGGCTCTTGCAGCATCCCCGTGGATCCCAAGTGATGCAGGAGGGGACCCCCAGGCAACCAGGAGTCAGCAGGAAACAGGACCAATAGCCTCCTGGGTATGATCTCACAGGGAAATCACAGCAAGCTCAAGGTTTGTTCTCACGGGTGCATTCTGCTACCCCAGCACAGCCAGTGGCAGAGCCAGGCTGCTCACCAATTAATGGGTTTAAAAGAAACACCTCTTTCCTCCTTCCTGTAAAAAGCTACAATAGCCTGGCACAACAAAACACAGCAGGAAAAGGAGACAAGAACTGGAGTTGTAAACAGCTCTGCGTGGCTTCTCAGTGCTTTGTCCATCACCCAACTTCCTCCAGGGCTCACCTGCCAGCACTCCTGCAACCACCAGAGCACCACCTCCAGAGCAAACCCCACCAGTCATCAGGAAAGGTGCAGCTGCTCAGCTGCCTGGAGTCCCTGGGAGGTTCTGTGCCATCAGAGGCACCATGCCCAGCACTCCCTGACCCCCTACAATGAGCTTTCTGGTTCTGTGATGGGTCAGGAAACGGCTGCCTGCTTGTTCCTCTGCCAAACCTGCCCACATTATAGCCTGACACAAACCCCATTTCCTAGATGTGTTTTACGAGAGATAGCCTGACACCTGGCTTGCTGCTGGCACTGCTCCCAGAGCCTCCCTCTCCCACCCCATAAGTACAGAGCAGATTCAGACGTGACAGGGCACCAGCACAGCAACTCAGAAGCTCCTCCACACACTGCAACTTACACTGGAGTCACTCTGAATTATAACTTCATCCAGTTCATCCTCTCCTTTGGGTGAAACATCTCCTTAATTTTACCTCTAAGACCTTTTTCCCAAGGGGATCACCCCACAGCTCAGCTTTTGGAAGGTACCAAAGCCAAACCCAAAAACGAAACAAACATCAGCCATAGCAGAAGGGCCTGGTACCCTGCCCCAGGAACCAGACACGGTTGCATCCAGGGCACAGGAGGTGCTGCGAGCCTGGAGCGGACAGCACAGCATCTTGCAGGATGACTCAGTTCAGAGGCTCTTGCAGGAAAGACACGCCCAGGAGCTTCCTAGCCAGCCATTCCGACACGACGCAATGCTGACCCTGTGCTCCCAGCAAAAGTTTCACATCAGGAGCCTCACATCTCAGGGCTGGCCCTAAGCATGTTGGCAAACCCAGAGTCTCACATGCCCATGTGGTGGTCTCTTGTTCCCATTGGGACAGCCTAAAGAGGAGATCCCAAGGTGGCCAAGGATGAGGGAGGTGTCACCTGGGCTCAGGCATGATGGTGAGGGGATCCCTCACTAAAGACAAGCTACATCTGTCCCATGTATGTCCCGGCAAATGCTGGAGATACTGTTCCTCATGATGCAGAAGACATATTTCAAGGGTCTGTCCCTTCCTCGAGCTGTGGGGAATGCAGCACATAAATCAAGCAGAGGGAGGAGGACCTGTGCTGCTCCCCACCGCCCCCAGCACACTTTTATAACGCAACAGCAGCTGCTGCAGAGAGTGCCCTAGGCACGTCATCACACAATGCTGCCCATCCCACAGACTGCACAAAGACATGACAGATTCACCTGGTGCCATGTGCGCCAGGACACCCTGACACAGGCGTCACAAGCATGACCAAGCTTCCAAGGACCACCCTCTGTCCTCCTGGGCCACTTCCACAAAGGACACAGCAAGCAACCCACCCATGCTGTGAGCAGGGAACCCTCCCACTGCTCAGCCCAGCAGATGGGAGCTGGAAAAGGTGCCCGAGCCCAACAGAAGGGCCCCCTGTGGTGGACACTCCTCTGCTCCTCCAGGGAAATGGCTTCAATGGGCTTATCTCCAATTCAGCCCTTGGAGGACTGCCTCTGTCCATCGTGAGAACCCTAAGGAATGAGAAACCCCCTCCTTATCAAGGGGGAGATCTGAAGACAACCTCACCATCTCGGTGATAAGTGCCTTCTTTGGACCCATGCTGTTACCTGGGCTTCCCCAGCTGCCTCCAAGCCCTTGGCTTTTCACTGTACTTTCCAGCTCCTCACTGCTCTCCAATGGATATAGCCCAGTCCCTGGGCTGCAACACCACGTGTTTCCCTGCCATCAGGAGGAAGAACCCTCTAGAGTCCCCAACAAAATGAACCCCTGCTCCACTGCAGGGTGTTCGTGGGATCACGGGTGAACGGGCCCCGCTGCAAACCTTCCAACAGCAATTACGCATTAAGAGCAACTTCCCGAGATCCACTGACGACAGCTTGTTCGCCGGCATCTAGCATTCCCCGAGCAGGTTTCGCTCAGCACACGTTTCCTCGGCGCGTCAGGCAACGCCAAGCCTGAGCCTGCGACTACTGTTATCAACAACTCCCCCCTTCATCAGACCGATCTGCATGGAGTTCGCCCGGCAGGCCCCATCTTGCAGCACTGCCGGGCGCCCTGAGCCTTCCTGCCTTTACTTGAGCGGTCCCCCGTTGGACTCTCGCCCGGTGCCACGGGTTTGTCCCTGGTAGCGTCTCGAGCAACCAGCCCCGGGACCGCTCGCGCCTCCTCTCCGTCCCCTGCTCGGAGGCAGAAGACAAAGAGGCACGGCCGCTTCCCGACTAAGCAGCTGGCACGGGCCGGGCAGGCCCCGGCAGGCTCACCGCGCTGCGGGGAAGGAGGCCCGGGGAGGGCAGCCCGGCACTCGGGAGACGTCCCGAGCTCCGCGGGTCACCTCTGCGGAGAGCCCAGCGCTGGGAGGCGAGGGGAACCCGTCGGAGGTGCCGGCCGGCAGCCCTCGGGTCCCTCTGCGGCACTCACCTCCTGCGGCGGCTCGTCGGGCGGCTCGGGGCCGGCGGGGAGCGAGCCGGAGGCGGCGGGGGGCGGCGCGGGGCTGACGGGCGGCTTCTCGGCCGCCTCCACCTTGATGAGCCGGTGCTTGGGCGAGACGTAGCGGGGCCCGTCGGGGGCGGCGGGAGGCGGCGCCCCGCTGTAGGGGTCCTCGAAGT
>VXAB01000442.1:389-41170 GCA_013399175.1 Odontophorus gujanensis
TCTCGAGGAACGGGACGGGACGGGGAGCGGCGGCGGCAGCGTTATGGCGCCCCCTGGCGGCGGCCGGCGGCGGGGCGTGGGGGGTGTGGGCTTACGAGCGTTTAATTTCCCGCCGGCGGCGTTGCTCACGTTCGGAAGGAGAATGGAGAACGATAACGGGGAGAAAATGGTCGCCGAGCGCCGGCGGTGCGGGGCGGGCAAGGAGGGGTGCGGGGACACGTCGGGGCAGCGGTGGCACGGCTGCCGTCGTCGTTGTGCTTTGTTTGCGAGAGCCTTGAGGGGTGGGCGTCCCTCGTGTTGGTAACGGCTTTCACAGCGCGGGCGGACATGTTGTGAGAGCAGCACGGTGGGCTGAGTGGTGGCACGGCGGAGATGCAGTGAAGCCAGCGAAGGCAATTAAACGACACTTAGAGAAAAGCTGATGCGTGTCAGCAGTTAGCGGTCGGGTGGCATGGAGGGCGTCAAAAGCGTGCCAGCAAAGAAGAGTGCAGAGCTTTGAGAACGGGCATCAGCTGAGGATGTCGTAGCACCCGGTGCTCCAGGAGAGGCACTGCATCTGGCACAGGATGTTTCCAGCTTGCACTGGAAACTTGCGTAGTTTACTGCTTTTCCCATTAGTAGGAACTGCAGCTTCAACTCACGACTCTAGTGCCAGGTTCTCCTAGGTGTTTCCCCTCTCCCTCCACACCCCTCTTTATTTTTTTAATTCTTTCTTGGTATGAACCTTACCTTCATTATACAGGCAAAGAGGTGAAGTGGGCAGACGACTTCCTTCATATTCAGCATACGGCTCTGCAGCTCGTACAACTGCAAGAACATGTGCTGAATCTGTGTGACCTGAGAAGCTGCAGTTTTTTATGATGCTGTCACCTCCAGGACAGTAGTTAATGTCTCATTTTTCCAACTTCTGGGAAACCTTTTGGGTAGTGCATCTCCGTCTGTCACACACAGGACAACTCACAGAATTCTTAACCTGGAATCAGAGAGACATGATGTTCTCCCATCTGGTTAAATTAAAATAGCATTGGTGTGAGATCAAGCTTGCACTGTAAACTAAACACAAGCTGGAATTTGATCAGAACTTACTGCTCCTATGACTTTCTGCTGTTGTAGGGGAAGGAGCAGTGCCTGCAAAAATAGGAGCTCTGTCTTCTCCCCAAAGGGAGAACCCCCACCATTACTTTTCAGAGTTGTAAAGTTTGTCAGGGACTTGGTATATTTTTTCTTAAAGCTCAGAGCTGCATGCAATTTAGAATGGCGATGCATATGACCGCTATGGATTGGCCTGTGTGCAGCAGCTCTGAAAGAAGTGGACCAGTCCAGTTGGACTCCTGCCAGCAGGCAACCCGAGTGTGGTCACATGAAGTAAGATGGTTTTTGTAGGTTTTTTTTTTTTGAATGGGTGGTGGAAATTAAACACTTTCTCAAATCGTGCAGCCTGCAGTTGGCAGGACTTTCTTGCTGTGTCCGTAGTGTTACGGCTTTCTCATCCTCTAGGTGTAGTGACAGCAAAGGGGGGAAAAAAAAAAAAAAGGCTTATGGAAAAGGTATGACTGGAAAGAGTTTGGCTACTTACTGCATACTTAATACTGCAGCCAGCCAGAAAAGGCTTTTGTAGAGGGCAGGACTAGAAATCCACTCTTAGAGCAGAGGTTCTGTTGCAGGAGCAGCCCCATCTGATCTCCGTGTCCTGGGTTGCTAGCAGGTTCCTCTGCCTTACAGGCTGCTCTTGAGGGAGATTGGTGCACACCCAGAGAGGCTGGGCTGCTGTTGGGGCTGGGCTGGGTGTTGCTGTTTGCATCTCCTCGCTGTTTCTCAGGCAGGGTAATGGGGTAATTTCACATTTAGTTCTGTCTGCTGTGGTGGAGCAGCACTTCGTAACCCAGGAGTGTTTATGGGAGCCCATGGAGGACCAGGCTGTGAAAATTCTCATGCATGGCGTGTTGCGTGGCAGTTGTGCGCATGATGCTCATGAACCCAAGGGGTGAAAATTGAACCTTTCCCCTAGCATTTTTCACTACTTAAAGGCCTCAGGGTGGAGGAGATGTATAAAATTGAGTGAGAGGTGATTTTTGAAGTGCTGGGTGGGGATTTTTGGCAGGTGTCTCATATTAAGTTCTGTGCTCATGCACAGCACAGTTTGGATTTTTTTGTTTTGTTTTGTTTCTGAGCTCTCAATATAGCAAATATAATTTCATCAGTCCTCATCAGAAGGCTGAATCAAGATCCCAACCATGAATGCTGTAATAGTTTGGTACCATCTGGTCCTCAGCAGTTGCAAGGTATATTGGAAGTCACTGGAAGTGCAGTTATCCTTTCTTTTTCCACATTTCATTTTGAGAACATGTGTTTGGTTGTTTTTGTTGGTTTTTTTTTTGTGTGTTTAGTGGTTGAAAGATGAAGGTGCCCTTATTATAAGATTCCTCAAATTACATTAAGAATGCCATTACCAGCATCTTGCTGGAGGTGTGACACTCCGCATGTGTGTGCAAGGAGGGCAGGAATGAGAAGGTGAGATCTTTCATGTACTAACTGCAGCTGGCTGTCAGCAGCTCTGCAATATGGCACCAGGTCTCGGGAGATTACAGTGTGGGACTGGTTGCACCACTTCTTGTCACAATACTCCAGTGAGCTTCTGGAGACAGAGGACCTTGCATGGGTGCACGTTGTTCACTGACAGAGGGGCAGCTACACAATGGAGCATGCAGCCAGCTGCACACCTGTCTTCCTGGAAAGTCATTTGTTCTTTTTTCTTTGTGAATTTGCATGATCCGATTGTCCAGTTCCCTTCTTTCTGGTCTCAGAAGCCATGGTTGCCTTCTGAGGGAGAAGGAGGTGTATGGGTAAACATGGAAAGCCAAACTTGTAAATAGTTTGTTCTAGTTTTTTTTCTTTAGCTGTTGATGCAGCCAGTGTGTGACGCATGGGAAACACATGTAGACAGAACAGCTTGCGAGGTTTGGAACTACCATGTCTTCAGAAAGGCCAGAGCTTTTGCACTGACCGTCTTTGAGGTTGGAGAACACTGTAGATCTTCTCCACTTTCTGCTGCCTTTGCAGTTTCTTTGTTGCTGCAGGAGCTAGTTGGCAGTGAGCTGGGTGCTTTACAGTGATTTCAGGACACAAAGATACTTGAAGCATCTTCTGGTTTATGCACATCTGTAGGCTCACAGTGACCTCTCACTTTCTGAGATGTTGTGTAATAACACAACAATGGATCACTTGAATGTTTATCTAAGAAAACGTGTGGCTGCCTGTGTTTGAAGACTGTTCCATTGCATTGAAAGCACTCTGATGTCTGCAGCTCTTGCCTAGTGCAACCTTCTTACTCTTGACAGCATTCTACAGGGGCATAGTATTTTGAGGCACAGTATAGGCTTTTAAAGTTAGTTGTGAAGTAACCACATGTGTATTCTCCGTTTGCAACTTCGCTTGAGTGAGCTGGGAGGAAGACAAAAACAACCAGCTTGTGTTCAAGTCCTCAGAAAAAGCTTAGTGGAGGATGAGACTCGGACTGAATAAAGTGAAAGATGTCTTGGTTCTTGTTTGGGACTTGCTCATAAAAAGTGCGATTTCTGTGAAGTTAATATTGCCAAATCAGTGATATCACATCATGCTGTGAGCTCTGTCGAATGGACGAAGCGGAGATGAGGTGTCTTTGGCAGCGTGCAGCCTGCTCCATGGAAAGCAGCTGTATTCTTTCCTCCACGCCCTGGGAATAGGTTGCAGCGTGTGTTTCCCAGTGCAACCAGCCAGCCCTGGACATCTGTGTATAGGGAATGAAAAAGTCTTGGGTTTTCAGTCCTTTTGGGTGGGAATTTTGAGCACGATGCTGTTATGTTAGAGATTGCCTCATTGGAAAGTCTTCATTTGAGATGTTTTACATCTTTTCTGAACCATTCAGCCCTTACAGGTCAGGTGCCAATTCACACAGATTCATGGGCTGCAGCTGTTATCGTTCTAGGGAGTTTTCCTGGGGCTGAACACATCATCAGTAATTTTCTGAAGAAATTACTTTGCGTGTTTCGCTTTCGTGTTCAGTAAAGCTTATGGAGTTTTATGGTTATATTAGCTAAGGCTTTAACCCTAAAATATTACATGTAAATACTAAATAACTGAAATGCTGGTGTAAAAAAAAGGCAGAAAATGTATATATAATACAAGAGTCACTGTGATAATATAGGTCTGTTTAATCTCTATTTTGCTGTTCACCTGTAATCTGTGTTTGTGTTCAGATTTCTTGTCCATTTCCAAGACCATGTAGTGTATTTTGACAGCAGTATCAGGAAACTCACTGTTCTGTGATTTAAAACTTTTCAGGGGCATTTGACAAATCATTGCTGAGCGGGGATCCTTATGATGTCTCAATAGTGCGTATGTAAATTGTGTGGGGGAGGAACAAAAGCATGGTAGTGATGGATCAGCTGTTGGACTAAGTGATCTTAGTGGTCTTTTCCAACCTTAATGATTCTATGATTCGAATAGTTTACGCTTATGGGAATTGTGATGCTTTTGCTAGAAGGCTTCTTAAGTTTTCAGGATAATTGCAGATGTGTGACTAGCAACTGGAATAGAAATGAGAACATACCATTATGAACATGCAGTGTGTTGTTATGTATGTATTCTATATGCTTTCTGCTGTTAGAGCATGGAGCCTGTAAAAGGAGCAGTGGGTCAGCAAACGTGAAGGTGATGGACATGTTTATTACTGTAGATGCAATAATCAGAAATTAATTATTAATTAGTATTAAATAGTCATTAGATTATTACATTGCCACTATAGTACATTTCCACTATGGAATAATTTGTGCAGCGATTTTAAAAACAGGGAGATGGAAAGGGTCAGTGCAGATGTTGACTCACGCTCAGAATTCATGAAGTTGTTGTAGGAGCCTCTTTGCAAAACAAGCAGGTTGTTTGCTGATGCTAAGTGATAGGGCAATCTGTGTTACAGACACAGGGCTTCCTGGAGGCTGCATCTGAGTTGGCAGCACCACACCAGGAGAATTCATCATGTTATACTTATGGACTGCTGTTGATATGTGGTATTAGATTTAAAACAATGAATAAAATGGTAAAAGATCAGTATATTATCAGTTATTCACTGTCATCACTGAACATCATTTTTTGAGCTCATGACTGCTTTAATATCAAGCAATGATGAATAGAGTTGTGCTGACTTACTGCATTTTGTAAGGACACAGTGTGATAACTAACCATGTAATCCTTTTTTCTTTATTTGTAGGCCAAGATGTTAAATATAAAAAGCATCATATGGATGTGCTCAACGTTAGCTATAACATATATGCTACCTAAAGGTAAGTCTGTTACACGTGGAATCATTTATTAAATTCATTCCAGTGACAGTGGGAGGCAGCATGGTTCAATTGGTAGAGAATTTCCCAGGACTGAGGAAATTTGTTTTCTGATTTTACCTTTGCCACTCTTTACTGTACTGTGTAACTGACTTTGTTCCTGTTTTTTCCCTTTTATACATACATTTTTTCCCTGATGTACATAGAAAACTTTTGGTGGGTGAGCGTGCTTTTGGCAAGGTTTTTACACATCTATTTGTGTCTTCTGAGGTTTGTAAGTGTTATTACTGTAAGTCAAATAATGATAAAGACAGTGTGATGATGTGATAAAGACATTACCAAGTATAAAGCTAAACGGCTTGCCTTCTTCAAGTGTTCAGGAGTGTGACTTACTGCTTTAACCTCTATTGTGAAATGTAGGACCTGTTGGTCAAGATATGTCTCACACCTTCATTTGACGTGGCCCACAGAGGAGTTTCCCTGAGTGGGCGAGGTGGAGGCTACTGGGAGGGGATAATTTTAGTGCAAGGAAACAGCTTTCATGAGGGCTTTAGCAGCAAGCAGTGCCAGTGAATGAGAGAAAGTGCAGCTTGATGGTACAGACCTAGTGAGGCTGCAGAGGTGGCAAATTAAGTGGGGGAGTCTTGGGGCTAGAAGATCAGCAGTTCTGCAGACCTACCAGTCAGGTCCCAGTATGCTCATGTAATTGATGCAGCAGCAGCCTTATGAGTTTGTACGTCTATGACACTCTATATTCAGGGTGAAAAGTGCCACTTACAAGTGAGATATGGAGGAACAGAGAGCCCCAGTCTCTCCCTGTCACTGTGACTGTTGAGGAATGAGCCTTAGGAGACCTGCATTTGGGATGGGCAGTGTGTCCCAGACCCTGCACTGTGGGGGCTACTGTAGGCGAAGGTGGTTGGAAGCTGTGGCAAGCTCCTGGCTGCTGGGACCTGGAGCAGGAGCATCTTCAAGAAGCTGCAGGTCTTAGCTTTGGATAGGGAGGAGGAGCCCTGTTTACTTCTCATGGTGATTGCCTGTTAACACTGAAGTATAGATTCATATATGATTGTTACAGTGGTTTGAAACTTGACTCAAGGTTGGTAAGGAGCAGGTCCCCACAGCAGCTGCGGACTCTGAAATGAGGATGGTGGTTTTCCCAGGCCTCAAATCAAGACAGTTTTCATTCTTCTTTCTTCGTCTCAGGAGCCTTTGGAAAATCAAATATACTCTTCTTTTATTTGTAGCTCTTACACTGTGTCTTGCAAATTTCTTCCTTAGGTTGTTCCTCCTGTAAAATAAATGCTGTTGTGCTTAGTGTTGACTTCAGAAGAAAAGTTGGTCGGCTTTTTTTTTTTCTCTTCATGCAGTTTGGGAGCACCATCCTTCACTGTTTCTGTCATCACTTCCTCCTTAAATCTAGTTTTCTTTCTCCATTCTTCACTAAACACACAGCAGACCAAGACAATTAGAAGACATTCTCAGAGACAGCAGACTTGAGGCTTCGGGAGGAGAGCAAGGCACTAAAACTGAGCTTCCATTTTTTCATTCAATGAGGGCTGAGGCTCTTTAGGTTATTAAATGTCAAGTTTTTGGATTTTTATTTTTCCTCCCACTTTTTACTCAGTAAAATGTTTGTAAATGTACACTGATGTACAGTTCTTGGATCTGCAGGCATTTAGCTGTTTGTTCATATGAAGTATTCTGGAAGGCAAAGCAAGTGTTTGTCAGAAGAGGTCATGCACTAACAATGTCAGTTTACATAGGGAACTTATTTGATAGATTATAGCATGATTAGTCTGCTTTGGAGTGGTGTAAATGCTAGTACATCACTCACACGAGGAGAGGTATGAAGTTAAGATTTTACCTGATAATCAACCTTTGGGTGGAGAGCATGTAAGAAAAGAAAAAGCAAGACAAAAGCATGTGACATGATATGTAAAGGTGACATTTCTGTTACAACCTATTAAAAATATGATACTGTTTAGTAAGGGTATAATTAGGTGGTGACTCTAATCTCACATACATCATTTGGCACTACATGGGGTAGTTCTACCCCTTCTCTGTACCCTGGTGCAAGCTGACATGCTTTTCTTCGTGCTGACAGAGTATTTATGGGGATATATGTCCAACTCAGCCAGGTAAATCACTTGTCTGAAAGACAGGAAATAACGTCTTGTGCAGGTTACTTGTCAGCTGGATCAGATCTTTGATGTGCCTTACTACTTTATGCAATTGCTTGAACTGATAGAATTAGGGGATTGGGAGGGCATCAATGTTTGTGGAGCAATGAGACTGACCACTGGAACAAGGGATGACACTGTTAGGTGCCCTTCAACTTACAGCAGCCTTCATCACTTCTGAAATGATTTGGAAATGGTTCATATGACTTCCAGAATAGAATTTTGAGAACTCAAGTTTCCTGTGAATCGTAGAATCACTCAGGTTGGAAAAGACCTCAAAGATTGAGTCCAACCACAACCTAACCATTCTACCCTAACAACCCTCCGCTAAATTATGTCCCTGAGCACTGCATCCAAACAGTTTTTAAACACATCCAGGGATGGTGACTCAACCTGGGGAGCCTATTCTAGTGGGATACTACACTTTCTGTAAAGGTCCTACAACCCTTTCTGTAAATAATTGTTTCCTGATATCCATCCTAAACTTATCCTGGAACAACTTAAGGCCATTTCCCCTTGTCCTGTCACCTGTCACCAGTGAAAAGAAACCAACCCCGCTGTCGCTGTAAGCACCTTTCAGATATTGGAAGGGATCAGTAAGGTCTCCCCTCAGCCCCCTTTTCCCCAGACTGAACAGCCCCCATTCTTTCAGTCTCTCCTCATAGGACATACTCTCCAAACCCTTCGCCATCTTTGTTGCCCTTCTTTGGACCTGCTCCAGCACCTCAATGTCCTTTCTGTACAGAGGTGCCCAAAACTGAGCACAGTACTCGAGGTGAGGCCTCACCAATGCCAAGTATAGGGGCAGGATGACTTCCCTTGTCCTGCTCACCACACCATTCCTGATAGAAGCCAGGATGCCATCAGCCTTCTTGGCCACCTGGGCACACTGCTGGCTCATATTCAGCTGACTGTCNACTTGACCCTTAACTGGTCTGTGATGGCTCCTGATACTGTCTGTTCTGAATATGTTGGTACGGTCATCTCAGGAGTATCGACCAAGCTCTGACTTGACCTTATTCACTTGAAACTTGAAAGAAGTGCAGAAAAACCCTTCTGTTCCCAAAAATATATTGTGGACTTCATGGGTTTTATTTTTGAAGCTGAGAATTATACTTGAACCACAGATGTTCTCGAATGTGAGATTTTTTCAGAATATGGCCACGCTGAAGAGGCCAAGGATGGGGTAAACTTTAATGTGAATCAATCCAGGGCTTGCTCCATATCCTTCTGTTTTGTAGAAATATTAGAAAGTTTATGTAATGAGGTTTATGTAATAAACTTACTAATGAATGTTTTTTTGAGGATGAATGCTACAAGGTCACAGACTTTTCCAGTCCAGCTTTTTAAAAAAACTAAAAAAAAAAAAAAAAAAAAACCACCTTTAAAATAAAATCTGTTCGCATTTTGAAAAGTTAGACAGCAATTTCTTACTTTTTAATTTTTTTTTAGATCTTGAATTTCAGTGCAAAAATGATGTCTTGAAATCTTTTGTGAAACATGGATTCCCATGCTTCCTGTTACCAAATGGGTTTGGTTGACCATGTGGGCTAATTGAATAGTCGCTTGCCTGTGATTAATGGCAACATTTCCTTTTGGGATTAAAATCATTTTTTGAAACTCATATGGGAAATGTGTCAAAATCAGCAATTATTTTGTGAAAGAGATAAGCTTTGTTGAGTTGGCATTTTCTCCAAGGAAAAATGTAGTGTTAAAAAGTGTTTGAAAATGTGTGCTGTTTAGAAGCTAACCTTACTGTCCAGTCTGCACAGCGCTGTAATAATCTGTCATTCAGCCTGATGTTTGATTTTGGTACCATTGTAGCTGCTTCATTTATTCAGTCATTTACTACGGCATCTTCCCAAGCACTTCCTTTCCTCATCCTGTGCCTTCAAAAGGCATTATTTGGATGTTTCCCCAGACACCCCTTTTTAGAAGTCGAGCAAACAAAGCTGTTAATTCTGGAATCCAAGAGATTAATCAGGTTATAGAATCATAGAATTGTAGAATCATCAAGGTTGGAATAGCCTGTAGGCCAGCTGTCCACCTAACAACAATATTTCCCCACTAAACTGTGTCTCTTAGTACAACATCTGAACACTTCTTGAACACCTCTGAGGTGGTGACTACATCACCTCCCTGGGCAGCCTGTTCTAGCACCTGACCGCACTTTAACAGATGTTTTTCCTGGTAGCCGACCTGAACCTTCTGTGGCACAACTTGAGGCCATTCCTCCTTGTCCTGTCACTAGTTATGTGGGAGAAGAGGCCAACCCCCATCTTGCCACAGCTTTCTTTCAGGCAGTTGTAAAGAGTGTTAAGGCCTTCTGTCTCCAGACTAGACAACCCCAGCTCCCTCTGCCATTCCTCATAAGACTTGTGCTCCAGACCCCTCTCCAACTTCGTTGCCCTTCTCTGGATACTCTTCAGAGCCTTGATGTCTTTCTTACAGTGAGGGGCCCAAAACTGAATGCAGTACTCGACGTGCAGCCTCACCAGAACTGAGCACAGGGGGATGGTCACCTCCCTGCTACTGCTGGCACAGAACTGAAGCTTCATTTTAAAAAAAAGATTATAAGCACACAAAGTTTTATGCCTTCACCATTAAGTATTATTCCTGCCTTTGTTTTCTTTTCCGCTCTCATCTATTTGAATGTTCACATTCATAAATACCTAGCATATTTGCATGGCTTGCTCTTTAGATTTTATGTAGTGACAGAAGTATTTTTCCTTAAAGAACTGAGAATGCTTTTGCATGCCTTCTTTAAAGCTTGAAATACTCCGAAGGTATTTTTTTAATAGGAAGGCAGCAGGAAATACAGTGTAAGCTTCTGGGGTTGCAGGAGTGCCCTTCTGTAAGACCTCTGCTGTTTGCTGTGGTTCATGTGAAGGATTAATGACAGAAGTTCATGAGCAAGGTTTACACCTACTCCTAGCCTGCCATTTACTCACTGGTGTTACAGTTCTGTAGTTTACAGTCTGGCCCTTGTGATTACAATCATTGTTAAAGTTCACCTCGCTCATTATAAGCTACTATTTGTCATGTCATGAATAAGTGTGCTTTCATGAAAGCTCTATAATCCAGAAGAGAATACAAACGCCCTAGGTTGCAGTATGTGATAATGTCATTTTGAAGGTGTATGTATATATATATACATCAATTTGGCGCATCAAGTTAATGTTACATATGTGCTAAAAAATGTGTGCATGCATATGATGTTTGCACATCTGTATGCATGTTACACTGAGTTCAGCAGCTGGGATTTATGTTTTTCTGGCTTCCTATGATTTTCTTGCAGTAATTGTTTTTTCATTACTTGGCTTATTTCTCTTACTGTTTCCTCTCAGGACAGTGCATGAGAAAGGTTTTCATTCTGCTCCTGCTTCTTATTCTGATATTGAAGCTGTTTAATATTTAAATTGAGGAAGACACAAAAACCCAGCTGCTAAGACACAGAGTGTCTGCTGGTAACGTGAATGCATGTCATGCTCTGGGCTTGGATTTGCTGTCCCATCATCTAGTACAAGGTTCCCATTGACTTTACTGGCAGTTTTGGCAGGATAGATCTGTAGCCAGGTTACTTGGATTAAACTGTGTATTTTATTTCTTTATTGTCTATGTGTTTTCCCTAGTAACTTAGATATGCTCAAGAGTAATGCGTTTTAGTTTGCAGTAGAAAAGAATGCTCGTATTAATTACCAGCCAGCGTAGTCACATCAAATCCATATATAATTTAGGGATGTTATCAGTGTTTAGGTTTTACTTGGGTAGGGGAAGATGTGGTTTGAAACAGTGTCCAGTGCTAGGGTAGCTCTTCACTGGAGATTGGGCAAATACAGCTTTTCTCAGGTTGTATTTAAATTTATAAACACTTACAAAGTATTTGTTTGCATTTTGCTGGCCACATCCCTTCTAAGGAACAGTCTTTCTCAACTAGTTTGAACTACTGCAAGAAACCAAGTTTTTTAAAGTGTACAGGAATAGCTCCTAATCTTCAATGCCAAATTTTTTCTTTTTTTTTTTTTTTTCAGTAGAGTAAGGTGTCTTTTCTCCCGTTTTCTCCTCATCTGCTAGTCAAAACAAGGAGTGATTTTTAAAAGCACATTATAGTGCTTTCTACAGCCAGATGAGTTTGTTTCTAGGTACATAGTTTTCCCTTATTCTGGGATCTAGTCCAGTTTAGGGTAGATCTGATTTGCGTATCATTATGATATGTGTTTGCTGTTGAGGGTTTCATTCTACTGATGAGAAGACACAAATTCTAAAGAGGAAATTTCCTCAGGGTTTGGTACTGATATGCTAGATCACACATAGCCGAAAACAACTCTTTTGAAAGTTTATTAAAATTCTGTCAGTCAGCGTAATTATAACTAGATCATTTTTCATTTAAGAAGTTCCTGTAACGTATATAGACGACAAGAGACCATAATAAAAACTAAATATTTTGAAACTGATTTTAATCTCCCACCTGTGCAGTTTGGCAATTTTTCCATCACAACTGGTAGGAATGAGTATTCATTCTATTTCTCTAGCTTGTCCCAAATGTAATTAAATTAAGTTTCAAGGAATTAAAGGTGATATAAGAGTCAGTGATGTTTTCCTACTGTTAATCTTTGTGATAAAACCAACTCATTACAGTTCGTTAGCAGTCAGCTGGCTCTAGGGAAGAAGTCAAGTATTTATTTCTTTTTAAGCAATATCCAGCTTCCCAAAATTCTTGTTTCAGTATTTTTTTGGAAAGAAATGTGTTTACAATCAAAGCTTTTCAGCTAATCTGTAGTCTTCAGTAACTTCTACAGGCTTGTCTTCAAGCGTTGTGAGTTCTCCAGTCTTAGTTATATGTTGGTCCTTTTTTTGTCATTCACTGTTTTATATATGCGTCTTTGATAGATCTTGTTCAGGTTGTGTGAAGCAGGTAGGTTGTGTTTGTTAAATGTGGGTTGTAGCATCTCACCAATGTTTGTAAGACTGAAAATCTCACTGCATGCCTGAATCGGAGTGAAGCGTCTTGCTGGTAAAGCAGCTCAGTTCTGTGTGAACTTTTCAGCTGAGCTTTGGATGCAGTGCAGCTGTATTGGCACAGCACTACGCTGTTGTTATTGTACTCTCTCTGGTCTAATCAGTTCTGATATAGCTAGCTTGAGTGTTTCTGCATTGAGTTCCCAAGAATCTTAACTTAGGTAGGCATGAATGGAAATGATTTGAGGACATCCGCTCCAGCTTCTTGGTCATCCTTGGCTGGGCCAGTATTTTTCTGGTGAGGACTTTGTTATCAAAATGCATGGATGTCATTCTGGTGATTGTTGAATTGAATCTTTGTAGATGTTACTGTTAATGTTTTGGTCTATGTATAGCCATGTGCATCTGTTAAAAATCATCAGCTTAATAAGGAGTTTTTCTTTTTTCTTCTTTTTCTCCTTCTCTTCTGTTTTTCTTCCAAAATGTTCTGCTCTTTACAGTATTATGATACT
Source organism: Odontophorus gujanensis (assembly GCA_013399175.1). NCBI lineage: Eukaryota > Metazoa > Chordata > Aves > Galliformes > Odontophoridae > Odontophorus > Odontophorus gujanensis. The sequence goes on from VXAB01000442.1 coordinate 13,359, forward strand.
TTTGATGGTAGCTAAATAGCTAGATAATTTTCAAGTGCTGGTATCTCATATTTCATGCTGGTGCCTGGTATTTGAAGACATTTTGTTTCTAAACTTTGTGAATCCTAGTTGACTTCAAATTAATGATTTGCATTTTCAGCCTTTGAAAAAATGTTTGATTGCAGGTCAGTGAAAGAGGAGATACAGATTCTATTTATATGTTAGCCTTTAATCTTCATTAAGCCATTATATATGGTGAAGTAACATCACACAATGGCATAAATCTAACTGAAATCCTGTTTTCAGACAGTTGTTGTGTGCAGGTTGGATGAACAGTAGTCAACTTTCCCCTTGGGATATTGTCAAATAGAAGTATTTCACTGTAAAGTGTTTGCAGCTGGAGATGTCATAAAAATGATAAAGGTCCTATCAAGTCAAGTTTGAGCCTAGCAGGGACTTTCTGTGTGCTTTGCTTCCTTCTTTGCTTTAACATCCTAAAATACCCCTTTTTTGCAATGTGTTAAAGGCCCTTGGGCTACAAGGAAATAATTTTGAAAGAATGACAACTTAGGATAATCTCACTGGAAAGGCTTTTGTTTCAGCACGTATACAATAAAAGAGTTAACCCTTGAAAGAGGGCTGGAGTAAGGAATGCAATGTGTGCAAAGTCGTGGGCTGTGTTTTACTTCTGGGACACGAGCACAGGACCAAGCTGCTGTGAGGTAAAACAAGGTGTAAACATCACTAGCTCCCCTAAGTGCCTGGTTTTGGCCAGCAACAAATATGAGATACCTGGTTGTCTTTCACCAAGTGGTTTTAGTCTGGTGAAGTTTGAAAACGTAGCTCTTACAATTCAGCTGTCATCTGTAGACTTCCAGACAGTTTCCAAGGGAAGCCAGTACCCGTACACGTTACAGTCGATGACTACAGCAAATGGAAAAAATAAATCAAAGAGCCGTGAATTAATCTATGCAGACAGGAAAGGGCTCAGTCAAGGGCTAAAGATGTTGGTACAGACTCTGTTTTGGCTTACTCCAGTCAGACCTGTTGTGAACCAGCTAGGGTTCATGGAGTTCAGATCTTAAAAGTATGTTAATCATTAAATGGTGATGAAATGTAACTGTTTCAGATTTTGCTGACGTGATTCATCCTTTGTCTTCCTCTCTCTCCCATTCTTCTAGTTAAAGCAGAAAAAAAAACCCTAGTGAAGGGATCCCTCTCTGGAACGTCAGTCCTTCCTTGCTTCTTTTCAACCACACCCACCATAGCCTCCAGCTATGCAGCCGAATATCTTCGAATCAAATGGTCAAAGGTTGAACTGGATAAAAGCGGAAAAGATGCAAAAGAGACCACAGTCCTTGTGGCCCAGAATGGGAACATCAAAATAGGCCAGAACTACAAGGACAGGGTATCTGTTCCAACCCATTCAGAGGAGACGGGCGATGCTTCGCTGACTTTCTCTAGGCTGCGTGCAAGCGATGCAGGGGTGTACCGCTGTGATGTGATGTATGGAGTTGAGGACACACAAGGCATTGTATCGCTGGCTGTTGATGGTAAGAATTCATTTATTTCATTTGTAGTTAGCAGTAATCCCAGACAAACTGGTAGCAGCACATATAACACGTACATGTAAATAGAAGGCAACTAGAAGGCTCTAAAATATGACCATTTTTAGGAAATTGCTCTTCCCTCACTATCCGCTTGTCCCATTTTCTTTTTGGTTATTTAAGAATTTTTTTCCAACCCATATTTTTTCTGATTTCTCCTGCATGTGTTTTGGAAAGGTACTCTTGATTCACAGAACAAATGTTGTTCACTTGTCCCAGTAAAATATTGATCAGTTTTATATTCTTTACAAGATGAACTCCTGCTTTCACAATTACATTTTTTTTTTAGCAGGTTCCTCTGAAGTTTTCCAAAACCAGTCCTTTTGAACCACAGTACATAACAACACATCTATCTGAAAATGTGTCTTTATAAGAAGACAGACTTGGCAGGCAGAAGCAATTTCTTAATAGCTGTTCCTGTAGGATGAAAAGAAGCAACTGCTCTGCTCTACTGGGGCTCTGGCTGCCTTCTCTTACTACTTGGCATGTGAGAACATAAACCTTCTAATCTCCGATAGCTCTCTCAGTGATAGAAACATCCAGCACCAAGGAAGGGTTTCTTTTGTCTCTGTAATAACAGTTGGATAGGTAGGAGAATCAATCTGCCAAAAGCTTCAGGAAGACAAGTAGGTAGAAGGCTGCTAATATTCTTCTGTGTGGAAGAACCAGGCCTAAGAGCTGGCTTGCAAACAGTTAAGGAAATAGCCTCCAAAATTTTGAGGAAGAGAATTGTTCTTGTAAAGAAGCAGAAGAGACAAAACTTTAAATAAGAGTCCAAGTGGCACAAGGAGCATCTCATCTACTGCCCTTTTTCTCCTAAGATCCTGCTTATGCAGCACCATGTGTAGACTGCTCCAGAGCCTGATGCTGTATAGCCCTGTCAGTTTGGCACTAAGCCTGAGCTAATAAACCGCTGAAAGGCAGGACATGTTAGCCCAGGCACTGTGCCATGTAAATGCAAACTCTGGACCAAAATTACTCCAAAGAACACTGGTCTGTGTGGATGTACCAGCTTGCATAAGCATTGGTTTGGACTCTACCTTGCACGTCTTTGCACTCAGGTGTTTTTGAAACTTAGATAATTACTCAAGTGACTGAGTCCCAAAACAAACATTAGGATCTTCTGTTGGAAATCATGGCTTTGGCTAAGATTTCTCGTAAGCTTAATACTGTATTGTTCTTCCACTGTGCTTAACCTAAGTTTAGCAGTCTTTTGGCATCTGTTCAATGGCAGGTTTTGAAGGTGTGTTCTTAATTTGGAAATACAATAAATCAGTGTAACTTAATGTCTTTCTAACTTCATAAGCTGTTTAGTCTTAATGGGAAAAGCAAAAGAATCCTGGTTTGAACATTATTTTTCAGTAATGAATGTACCTGACATTCCTTTGTCCTTAGCACTTTAAAGTGCTCCCTTGACTGTGCATCTATATCCAGGAGCAGCAGATGTTCACTGCAATAAAATATCATATGATTTATGGCAATACTTTAGCTTGTGTTACTGCTGCTGCAGAGCACTGCAATGAGATGCACAGTTCAGATATTTTTTAAATTGAAAGAAAATTTCATACACAGCATTTTCTTTCTAAAATGACTCTTTTCTGTGATTACTTTGATGTCAAAATCTAGGGAACAAAACAAGCTGTATCTTCACCCACACAATAAAATAGCATTGTTAAATTATCACTTGTGCACTTGATTTATATTTGTTTAGTTAATGTAGAAAATGGAAACTTATCAAACTACTAAAGATTCCATATCAGTGTTGTTGCTTAAATTTTGTACCCACAATTTTTTTGAGTTAAGCTATTACCTTAAAAAAAACACAAGAACAATCATGTTACTCACAAACACAATTTATTTTGATCATGTCAATTTATTTTGATCATGTCATCTTTTTGAATCTGTGCCCCAAAATAATAACAATTACTGAAGGAGAGATATGTGTTCTTTGTGCATTCTTCCTCATTTGTTGTTAGCACAGTATGGGAAAATCTTCTTTATGAGTTAACTGCAGTAACTTCTAAGTTGAGAGCTGGTGTGGCTCAGTGCTGCTTTGGTCCACTCTTCCAAGCAGAGCTGGTGCTGTCGCTTGCATAAAGCTGGGTAAGATGATCACTCATTTTGCTAATGTCATGGAGTGAAAGATAAAATGCATCTGTGTAGCACTTCTTCTCTGAGGCCTGAATAAACACCTTTTGCTTCACCTTTTCAGTGCATTAAAATTGTGTAGGCAAAGAAGTTACTGTGGCTCTTGATTGTGTAGCTGAACCCTACCCAACAAACTTATTGGAGACTTTTGCCAAATTCACTCTCACCACCCTCTCAGTGAAAAACTTCCCCCTGACATCTAATCTAAATCTTCCTTCCTTTAGTTTAAGACCTCCTTGTCCTATCACTATCAACTTGTGTAAAAAGTTGATTTCCCTCCTGATTATAATCTCCCTTTAAATATTTTATTTCAATTATTTGAATGCCAACACTGTTCTGTGTGTTAAAGCAAATTAATAGATTAAGGGAAAATCATAGCGACATATAACCAGAAGGACATGCTTGTTCATTTGAAATCTAGCTCTTCTGGTGTTGCAGATAACCGTGTTTCATGTTGTGTTACATGCCTTCATTAATGCCCAAATTGGACAGTAGGCCAAGTACTTTGCATGTTACATCCCAAAGATCAGAGAATCACAGAATGGTTTGAGTTGGAAGGAACATGAAAGCTCATCTAGTTCCAAACCCCTGCTTTGGGCATGTTTCCACCTAACTGATAGGACCCCATTCAAAGTGGCCTTGAGCACCTCCAGGGTTCTTCACTGGGCAGCTGTACCACCACCTTGCCAATCTCTTGAGTGAAGAATTTCCTCCTAATGTCTAATCTGAATCTTCTCTCTTTTCCTTTAAAGCACTTCCCCCTTGTTCTGTCACTGTCTGCCTGTGTAAGAAGTTGGTTTCTCTTGTGTTTATAATTTCCTTTATGAAAGCATGTAACGAGGTCTCCCTGGAACCTTCTCTTTACCAGGCTGAACAATCCTAGCTCCCTCAACATTTCTTCCTAGGGGAGGTGCTCCAGCCCTCTGATCATCTTCATGGCCCTCTTCTGGACCCACTCCAGCAGCTCCACATCTTTTTTGTGTTGGAGTCTCCAGGCCTGTATGGAGTACTCCAGTTGGGTCGTCACAAGGGCAGAGTAGAGGGGAACAGCCACCTCCCTCTCCCTGTTGGTCACTCCTCTGTTGATTCAGCCCAGGGTACAGTTGGCCTTCTGGGCTGCAAGTGCACACTGCTGGCCCATGTCTAGCTTTCTGTCCACCAGAACCCCCAAGTTCTTCTCAGTGGGGTTGCTCTCAATGAGTTGTTCTCCCCCACTGTACTCATATTTGGGATTGCCCAGGCCCAAGTGCAGCACCTTGCACTTGGGCTTGTTGAACCTCATTATGTTCTCATATGGGCTCATTTTTCCAGCATGACCAAGTCCCCTTGGTTGGCATCCCTTCCTTCTGTTGTATCATCTGTATCACTGCTTGGTGTCATCAACAGGCTTGCTGAGCAGTGCACTCTGTCCTACTGTCTGTGTTGCTGAAAATCAGCAGGACCAGACTGAACTGTACCCCTTGTGTTAATATTTTCACTTTAGAGTTGGTGAAAGCTTAAGAGAGAAGCTTGAAATACTTAATTTTGATGCCCTGGAGCGTGTTTTGAGGCCCTGGAGCGTGTTCAGNGCACAGGAAGCTTCAGTGCTGCCAGATGCATACCCTGATTAGTTAATGGCAGTCATGGGTTGTCTTAAAGCTGGAGAAGTCTACATCAACAGCTCTGCAGGTTTACATAGTTTCATCATGCTGGATACCTCCTTTTCCATTACTAATTTTAAGAAATTCTTTCCTTACTCCCTGCTTGTTGCTGTAATTACATCAGCTTCTCAGAAAGGATGATTTTTTGTTCATAACAGATTTAGTTGTCTACAGTATTATGCACTTGGACCTCTTACAAAAAGTGGAATATGCAGAACACTTCATTCATATTTGCTTTTTCTTTGAGATATTGTCTCCTCTTTACACTTCAGTGTTTGGAAATTTTCTCATGAGCAGTTCTTCCTTTTCAGCTGTTGTAATGTTATATTTCTATGATGTTTTAAGCTTATATTTAAGACCCTTCTTGTTATTGATATTATGAAACCAACATCATAAACTATCTCCTGTTACGAGTTCATAGTGTACTTATTTTGCCGTTGTTCTTGGTTGCTTCCTTGTTTCTGTTACCCAAAAATGCCTACCATCAAGAGCCTTCAAGTACTGAGGAGAGATTATTTTCCTTTCTCCTTAGCTGTCACTGAGCTATCTCTCTGTTCAGACTTTGAGCTGCTTTTTGATGCAGATGGGGTTTCATCTGTATCCCAGTACAGACATATGGATAGAGAGAATGTAGATGCTGGTTACCAGCAGGCAATGATCTTGAGGTCTTCTGATCATCATCCCTGAGTGTTCAACCACCAACTAATTGTTCATTTGTCACAGCTGTGTTGGGTGCTGGGCCTGAGGTCAGGAAACATGAAATCGGGGTAGAATTTGCTTTATCTTCAGTGATTTAAAGCCAGGTACCCAGTCTAAGCTAAGCACTCAGCTCTTTTCTAATGAGAGTTGTGGGTGAGATGAGCTCTCTGGCAGTTCTCATTCCTGTTCCTTGATCTTAGGCAGCGTAAACTGGACTCCTAACCTTCAGGAGCAAATCGTGGTGAGTTTGAATCCCACAAAGGCTTTAATAAAGTCTGACTGCACCTCTCCATGTTTATTCCATTTCTCTAGGTACAATAACGTCCACTTGTGTAAGACAGATGTAAGATTCCTTATAAAAAGCTGTCCTGGACATGTGGAGTAACAGTACTCTTCATAACTGAACATTTAATGGAACTGTTGTTTTTTGTAGAGATATGAGATATTAAAAAGCAGTATGTTTGGCCAACTGTAAACAAAATGAAGGGATCTGAACTGACCACTCACTTGAACCAGTTTTTAGTTGTTTACCTTGGAGATGTCCACACGTTTAATTGAAGTGTTGACTGTGGTCCTATGGTTTTCTTGCTCTTTTTGAAAATCTTGTCAGAGAGTATTTTTCCACAGTAATGTTACCCTTTTCTTACTGTTGTCTTGGGAGCCCACTGCTTTCATGGGCCTTCTTTTGTTAGCTTCTATTTGAATCCACTGTTTGAGAGGCTACAAATTAGATTTAAAAAAAAAAAAAAGGCAATAAGGAAAATCCTAAACTTAAGATACTGACCTCTGTAATGGGAAGAAGCAGCAATTAGGGAGGCAGAGTAGACTGTAATTCACAATTTCATTTTTATGCAAACTCTTCTTTCTTGCAGCCATTATAATGATAATTAATGGATGTTATTTCTAATGTGGGAACACTGTCACTCAGTTGTGCCCTGAGCCCTAAGAGATCGTGTGTTGACAACCTAATTGATTTATTCTTTCTAAGGCCAGAGTTCCCCTTTATTAACACTGGGCATTTGAAGAGATGGGGTTTTGTAATCTTTTAGATTTATCTATCTTAAATCCTTGTCACCTATTGATGTTGAAATTCCATACTTTCTTGATAACTAAATAAAAATTGGCTGCTGCATTTTTAAGCTTAGTCTTTACTGTCCTGAGGAAGTGATGGTAAGGGAGACAGTGGTTTCTTAGCTTCAAGGTAAAGAGAATATATAATGACTGTCAAAGGGAGGAGAGGAGAGTGACTTCTATGCTGAAATATCCTGTTCCATGTGAAGTGTGCCTAGGGAATGGGAATGAAGATGCTGTGCTGCATCTGGCACAGGGACTTGGGAGGTGGCAGCTGATGCTCAGGCTGCAGGTGATTTGGAGTCAGGCTGATGACCTGCAGAAGTCCCATAAGAAGATAGAGCAGATGGTGATATGCATGGCTACACTGATTTTTGTCCTGTCAGTCGCCTCCCATTGTGAGAGCAGTTCTGAGAGGCTGTGTTTTTAATTTTATGTTTTTAACAATTTATATTTTATTAGCAGTGCCTTGGCCTCACTGAATGCTTGTGTGTCCAAGTACATCATTGTGCAGAGGTCACAGGGCAGATAGATGATCTAGGCTGTCTGATCACAGGTAATGCAGGTGTAGTAACCAAGTCCTCCACTTTGACAAGTCCTCCCTGAGAAGAATGCAGTCTAGGCTCAGCATCAGCTGCTTTCCTTCTTTGAACCAGCTTGTTTGGAGGAGTCTGTGTACACTTGCATGCTGATGCATTACTCTGTGAGGATGGAGGCAAAGGTTTTGGGCAGAGGAGCAGTGTGTGAGTTGGTGCAAGAAGTCTTGTCCCTGGAGAGCCAGCAAGAGAAACTGTGTGGTTGGTTTGTGCTGTCTCTTTGCATGCAGAGAGGATCCTGGAGGCATGTTGCAACCAAGATGCTGTGAATGCAATGCATGCTTGCTCTCAGGTTGCCAAAGCTAAAGATGGGAGTCACAAGATGGCTGCAGGGCCTGGAGTGGGGAACACAGATTAATTATTACAGGAAACTCAAAATACCGTCCTTTTCATTCCTTTGATGGATGCAGTGCTCTGCTCTGTTGCCTCTGTTGTAACATAAGTTGATTTCTGTGTAAGAGCAGGGAGGATCACCAAATTTTTTTAGAAGTCTTATTAGCTTTGGTGTTAAGGGATGCTTGAAGGGTCTGTACCACTTCGACTGAGATCTGAAAATAAAAATGAACAGAACAGCAACCACTACCATCATTATCTTTTCTCTTTGCATGGTCTTTGCGGTATGAGACTACTTCTGAAGTTCAGTCTTTATGTGACTCCAGGAGGCAAGTTGCAGCAGCAAGAGCTCACCAGTGAAAGCTGTTGTTTATTAGCCACAATAAAGCAGGAAGTGTCTTGAAGGAGCCCTTCCCTCCAGTTCTAGGGAGTGTTGCAGCATGATACCCTGGCAAGCGATAAAGCAAAGCTGCAACCCAAAGGTGTGAAACCACAGTATCAGTCTCTTACTCAGAAAGGTCCTGCTTTGCTAAGTGAAACAATTCGTGCTTTCCTTCTCTGGTATAAGGCAAAGATAAGTGAATAAAAGACATTCTCTCTTGCTCAGACGGCAGAAGTGAATTTTGGATGCTGCAAATTACTTTCCTATGAGTGCTCTTTTTTCAGACACTGCTGCTCCTTCCTGTAATTAGACTGACTTTGCCAGATGTTCAGTGACAACATTGCACTCTTGTAGTCTGTTTTCCAGTTGCTTTATTTGTTCCTAGGACAACTCCTTTCTTGCCTTTTCTTTCAGAGGGCAAGTGGACAAAGGGGAAAAATCTTTTACAAATGTTGTAAAGTGCAAGAACTCGGACAATGGATTTTGCCCTCTTCTCTCTGTCTTACTGAAACAATGAAAGTCCTGCACTTTAATCTTCTTAGCCCCAGGGGGTCTTCTAATTATTGCAGCTGTTGCACAGGCTTATACATACTGACATCCTCCTTCCCATTCATCTTGGAGGCTCTTTTATGTCCATTGGCTCCTCACTGGAAATGGAAGAGCCTTAAACTCTGAGAATAGGTGAAGTTTACCTTTTGGATCTGGGTGAGCAGAACAAAGCATTCCCGAAGTTCCTTTCCAGGATTTACAAATGACCAAAGGCATTTTCTCAGCAGCTCCTCTAAAGTGATGTTAGCATTAACTCTTTAGTCCTGTCATACTAAGGTAATGCAAGGTCCACATGTATGCCGTCAACAAGGGCACTGATTGCTTTCAGTTTGTAAGAAATAAGAGGCAAGATAACTGCTTGTTGAGAATGCACTCCTATTTACGCAGCTTAGAGCTGAGTTCAGAGGTGTGTGTTGGCTTCTCCTGCTAAGTTAATAAGCCTTTCTGTGGTTTTAATGGAAAAGCAGTGTTCTTGTGCCTGGATGAAGTCATGTTACATTGGTTAAATGAACTTGCAGGGGGGAAAAACTTATTAGAGGCAATGAATCTAAATTTCCATAAAATACATTTTAGTTAGAATTAAAACAACAATCCAGATGAGCAAATTACTTCACATACTTGTGCATTTCTGGTTTACCCTGCAGAGTAGTCAGTGTCAAATGTTGTATACCACTGATGCAATGACATCCAGTGAGACTGAGTTAGCCACCTTGTGAATAATTCCGTGGCCAAACTGGTCAGTTGAACCTCAGAATTTTTATTTACTATTGTACAACTGAATAGATTCATGCTGATTTGTACTATCAGGTATGTGGCCCAGAGTATTGACTGTTAAGAAATACCTAATGTATTAAAATAATGCTCTTAAATCTCCAATTAATATTTTTTTTTATTTTGAACTTTTGAATTCCAGGAGTAATTAGTTGCTGTTACCTTAACTTTTTTGTGTTGTTAAGGCAGTGTTCTGTGTTGGGCATGTGATAAGGAACTGCACGGTTTTGGAGTAAACAAAGCAAAAATACTGCTGCACATATGCTTATATGTATACAAGCATATACATATAGATGAAGCTTTGCTCAACCTAAAGCGAATGATCTGTAAATTTTCCTGAAGCAGGTAATGGAAGATGCCTTACAACAGGGAAAGTGTAGGGCATAGGAACTGGGAAATCTCTCTGACATTCCCTTTCTGTGTCTCCAAGTATGGAGTGTTTTATACTAGTAAGAACATAAGCTTCCTTGAGGCTGTGCCATAGCGCATGGGCCATTGGAGTGCTGTGATCCTCATTTGTACTTGCTTTTCTCATTCTCAAGAGAGATGAAAGGTACCCACTGGAAGTTGTCCCTGCTCTTTGCTAACTCCTGAAGTCAGCCTAGAAAATTGTATGGAAGGATGTTACAGGGCCTGAGCCAAGTAACTTACTGGACTAATCTAGCAGTGTAACAGCCATCATGATGGAACTGCAGGCGCCTGGAATACTTAGTTTACAAACAGAAACATAGCCACAGTTTTTTGTGATCTGCTCTTCACTTGGGGCTTTGCCAGTTCAGTATTTGAAGTTGAAATTACGTTGCTGTTTGGAAGAAGCACTGTGCATTATGTATTCTGTCAGTGACTTTGAAAATGCACGTTGCAGGGACAGTAGTGGCCTGTGAGGTTCCAAGTGATGGCTGCAGCTGGTGTCTGGGTCCATAGTAAAGTTGCAGTTTCTGGTGCTTCTTCTTCCATTTCTCATTTCCCTGCCAGAAGCTTTGATGAAAGTTGATGTCTGATGTCTGAGATTTGAAATACCTGTGTGTGAGTACACACAATGTATTCTATTTTTGTTTGGGAAACTTTCTTAGCAAACCCCATTGAGGAAGAAAAAAATAATATGGTCTGCTTGTTGTCCATGGTTAGACCTTTGATAATAGGATAATTTTACTGGATTAATCTTTAAGAAAAAAGCATACAATTTCTAAATATGTTGGAATTTTGTCATTTAGTTTAATAAGTTACTCATATTGCTGCTTCCTAGTAAGTTGACTTCCTTCTTTAAACAATATAATAATAACAAAGACTTGTCATTATATTTATTGTTGCTTCAATGCCACCATTTCCCAGGTCATTGTAACAGGATGCTGTTTCCTCATCAGGAAGTACTCCAATAAAATAATCATAAAAAATAACATTTTGTGATTTATTTTTCTTGTTCTGTACCAATTCTGTGTACAGATGATTTATGGTGCTATAATGCTTATGAAGTTTTTGAGTGAAGTAGAAGATAGATGTAATTTTTAAACCATCATCAGTAGACATCTTTTTGGTGATAAATTGTAAAACATATTAGTAATGGGGAGGGATGTGATTTTGACCAGATGGAATATCTGCTGTCTGACATCTTCAAATTGGTGCCCTTTATGGGTCATTTTAGGTGTGCGTGCTCAACTGTTGTCAAATTGATTGGGAATCATAAGTGTATGGAAAACAGAATGTGGCTCCTTGACAGAACACGTCTTAACCAAAACCATCTGAACTCAACCCTGTTCTCTCCAGACATCTGACTTGTTCATGTAATTTTGGAAATTGTCTAGATTCTTTCCAGAACCAGGAAGGCCATAATAAAAGCAAGCTTTGTTTTGTCTGTATCATCAGTACTGTATGCAAGAAAGCCTAGCTATGAAAAATAGGCCAACAGACATATATTTATACATGTTGTGCTCGCAATAATCTGTGAATGGGTAGGATCAGACACCAGGGCCAACACTGATGATCCAACCTGCATCAGAAGAACAGTCTGTTTGGTGTGCCCACTGACTACATGCCTCCCTGCATCTGGCAGACCTCAAACACTCAAGGGATGCCCTATTCGCTCTTGGCACTTCTGCATGCAGTTACTGCTGCTGACTGCTTCCGAAGGTCTGGTTTTAATCTCACTTTTTCCAATCATTAGGTGTGTTTAGTCTTGCGTGGTCACACGATTTGACTTGCAATTGGATGGGCCGACACAACAGTTTGTCAGGTAGTGCCCATAGCATTTGGAGGTACTTCAGTGTGCATTCTTCCTTTTGATCACAATGTTCCATTTTTACTTAAGTGAAAATGCTCACATGGTTTAATTACTTTTTCAGAGTATGTTGAATATAGCTCCAACTGTCAACAAGGTAGGGTGTCATATAGTTACTGGTAGTAGCTACAAGAGGTGTGAACATAATTCAAATGATGGAATATCTCAGGCTTCTAGTGTTTTAATTGTACCCATCTGTTTTTACCATCATAACAATATCTAGGCAAAGTTACAGCATAATGGTGATTGCAGAACTAATCCAAGATGTGTCAGTAATCTGCGTTTGTTATCTTTTCAGGTGTAGTATTTCACTACCGTGCAGCCACCAGCAGGTACACTTTGAATTTTACACAAGCTCAGCAGACTTGTGTGGACAACGGTGCTGTCATAGCAAGCCCAGAGCAACTGAAAGCAGCTTATGAAGATGGATTTGAACAGTGTGATGCTGGCTGGTTGTCTGACCAGACTGTTAGGTGAGACATTTAAAAGGCACTTTGACAGAGTTTCCCCAAGTTAGCATACTTAGCCCGTACAGACTTAATGTTCTGACTTCTGTTAATAAACCTGGGACATGCTGCATTTCAGATATCCAATCAGACATCCAAGAATTGGTTGCTTTGGAGATAAAATGGGAAAGAAAGGAGTCAGAACATATGGACGCCGTTTTCCTAATGAAACATATGATGTGTATTGCTATGTGGAACACATGCAAGGTAAGATAGGTCCATATTTATTCTGCATGACAAATTTCAAAATAACTTGGAGTTTCAGTGTGGAAAAGCGGAGAAATAAGTTCTGTGTACAATGCACTGTGGCTGTTTTGAATCTGAAGTGAATTGCTGTATGAAGTGAACCTATAGTTTGTGGCATACCAGACCTTAATTAAGAGCAAATGTGAAGGCTACGAAGAGACCGTCAGGTTTAAAGCTGCTATAGTTAGTGACAGCAGATGACACAAAACTGGTGTTGAAATGTCTTATTTTTTGGATGTTATAAAAGGATATTCAAACAACTGCATTAAAAGTTTGAGAAACTATATATGTTTTTTATATATATATTTGCAGATGGATATAGTATAAATGCTGCTAAATATATTATAGTTTGTAAGTAATATGAATGAGGATTTTACATGACGTGAACATAAAGCTAGAAATATATTTAATTGAAATCCACGTTGAATCGTTTTAAAGAGAGGCATCCAAACATCAAAAAGAAAAAAACAAGCATGAACTTTCCATTGTGGATTAGCATCTTTAGATAAATTATTTGCAGTTCCGTAGTATAACCATAGTCTTTGCAAAAGTTGCTAGTTAAATGGCTCTAATACAGCAGAGAGATTATGAGTCTGTCACATGTTAATTACAAAGCATGGATCATGATGTGAAGTCCATGGTACTTCATGAGCCATTATATGACTGTCATCAGACTTAGTTCAACAAAGGGTTGGATGATGAAAAGAAAACATGTTAAATTTTCCTGTAATTGGTCTGTTCTCATATGCACAAGTCCATTCACTGCAGTGGTTTGAAAATGTAACGTTTCTTCTGTGTTGGCAGATTTTTATCACATATCAGTTTCACTGTTCTTTTCTAAAAAAAAAAAACAAAAAAAACCTTTTAGTTCCTAACTATAGATTTTTTGAGCTGATCCTTGACTGATATACATTTGATTTGCTGAGGTTAGTGGAACAATAAGTCAGCTATGATTTTGGGTAAAATACATCTTTGTATAAGTACATATACCAAAATTAAGATACTGACTCCTCATTTGTACTCTTATATAACAGCAGAAATACATTGAAGCATACAAAATTTTCTCCTGATGATGACTTCTGGAGACCTTAGTCACTGAAATCAAGGATGCATTTTTCTCTTACATTTAGAAGCTGTCTGCGTTCATTCTTTAGGAGTTATCAAATGCAATCAATACAGCTCTTGCAAAGACTATAGAATCATAGAATTGTAGAATCACCAAGTCTGGAAAAGGCCAACAAGATCATCCAGTCCAACCATCCACCGGTCTCCAATAGTTCTCTCTAAATCATATCTCTCAACACAGTGTCTAAACGTCCCTTGAACACACCCAGGGTCGGTGACTCCACCACCACCCTGGGCAGCCTGTTCCAGTGCCTGACCACTCTTTCAGAGAAGTAGTATTTCCTAACACCCAGCCTGAATCTCCCCTGGTGCAACTAGAGGCCATTCCCACTAGTCCTATCACTAGCTACACAAAAGACTCCCAAATCACTACAACCTCTGTTCACGTAGCTGTGAAACATTCAAGCTTGGGAACTAAAAATTAAGCAATAGAATTTCATTAATGCTTAGTGTTGTCTTAGTTTTACTTATACTCCATGTCTGTCAGTGACAGCTTGCTTGTACACATAGAGTCCATAGCATTCCTCCATTCCTTCATAAATCTGTGATGGTATTCAATTCGGAATCAACTCTTGAATCTAGGTTTATACATTGAAAATAGGTTGTTCCTAGCTTTCAGAAGCAGTTTTGACAAATCCATATTGTTTTGGAATAAGGAACTGATGAATCTTCATTTCCCTCTGAAGTACAGCGAACTGTTATAATGTGGAGAAACTCATCCTGGATCCCACTCCATCAGACCCACATCTATTGGGTGATCTTCACACATCAGTATGAAGGCACCAGAACTAAATGTAGGTGGCACCTCATGAGAGTGTATTAGAGGGAAACAATTACTTCCCTCAGCCTGCTGGTCAGGTGGACCAGGGGCTTTGGGGACCACTGGTTTTGTGGGCTGCATGCATCAGTTGCTCTTCCCTTATCCACCAATGCTGTAAGCCAGGTTGAAGGCTTGAAAGCTACAGAACATGTCAGGCAGAGTGAAGTTATATTGCCTGTCATCAGTTACTTCTCTGTTTTCCATGTGCCTTAGCATAGTTTCCAGAAAGATCTGCTTTGTGATCTCGCCAGACACAGGAAACTTGCTGGTCTGTGATTTGCTGATTGTTCCTTTTTGCTTTTTTTTAAAAAAAATTGGGGTTATGTTTCTTCTTTTCAGTCAATGAAAACCTCACTGGGCTACAACTGCTTCACAAATAGGGTGGATGGTGGCTTAGCAACTTCATCTGCCAGCTTCCTCAGAAACCTTGGATGCATCTCATCAAGTCCTGTGTACTTGGGCACTTTTGGTTTCCTTAGGTAGCCTCAAACCTTATCTTCTCTTTTCCTATAATGAGTTTTTCTTCATTCTCCCAGTACCTGCCTTTGCTTCCTGTGACCTGTGACAAATGCTATTTGTTAGTGAAGACTAAGGCAAAAAAAGCTGTTGAGTACATCACCATTCTCTACAACCTGGGTAACAAGGTGTCTGGTTTTCTTCTGGACAAGGGCTTACATTTTCCCTACGCTTTCTTATATCAGTTACATACTAGTAGCAGTCTTCCTTGTTTCCCTTGACATCCTTGACCAGATTTAAATCAGATTTAATTCTGTCAGGACTTAGATTTCCTGCCCTGTTCTTGACTGCTTGGACAGTGTCACAGTATACTTCCTATGATTCATGTCCTTGCTTTCACTCTTTAAAGGCTTCCTTTTTGTGTTGGAGTTTGTCCAGGATCTCCTTGTTCATTTCAGGCCTCCTGGTGCTTTTATCTGACTTCTTCTTTGTTGTAATATATCACTTGAAGAAAGTGGTTGCAGAATACTAGCCAGCTTTATTGGACCTCTCCTTCCTCCAGGTACTCTACAAAACAGATCCCTGAAGAGGCCAATGTCTGCTCTCCTTAAATGTGAAGAATTACACTTGCTCTATGTCCTCTGTATTGCCTTAAGAATCTTTAACTCTATGTGTCAGGGTTACTCGAACCAGAGCTGCCCTTGTTTACATTCCCTGCTAGCCTCTCCTTGCAGGTCTACCATACCACCTCTCCTCATTGGCTCCTCTGTCTTGGAGGAGGAAGTTATCATCAGTGCACCCCAGAAATCTTTTGGTTTTCTTACACTCTTCTGTCTTGTCCCACCAACAAATATTGGGGTGTTTGAAGTCCCCCTGTGAAGACCAGATGGTCACAGAATGGTCCCAGTTGCTGGAGTGTGTGGGTTATGTTCATATATAATGGTATTGCTACACAAAATACTTCACTGTGGTAATAAACTGAATCTGAGAAGAGGGCAGAATTCCTACTAGGTCAATCACAGTTTTACCACTGACTTCAAGACTGTACAGTCAGATCAATAGTGAGCACATAATAAAGCTTAACCTTAAGCTCTGTATTTATGTAGCCATAAAGTCCTTTACATGAAGAGGCAGCTGTGGTGGAGAGGATAATTGCCAGTTAACAGTTGAATCTCAGCCCACTTAACAGGGATTTTGTTGCTTCTGTCAATTTTAATGCCAGATTATTAGATTATTGCAATAGCTAAGCACATTTTTTTGTCTATTTGCTTAGTTTTCAATGAACTTGAGTCAGAAAATAGTATCTACAAGTCAGAGGAGTGTTAAGTGATATAGATATGTTGTACTGACATGCAAGGGAGTTCATTTATTCTCTTTGGTGAAGAGGAACAGAAGCAGAACCATGTTATGGTATAATGCAGGATAACCTTTTTCCACCAACTTCATGCAAATATGTGCCTCTGAGCCATACTTACTTTTTAAGAAAGAACTACTGAGCCCAAACAGCTTCGTCTAAATAACAGAAACAGTGTGGCTATTTTTTGTTTGTTTGTCTGTTCTGTTTTACTTTGCTTTTATTTTTTTTTATTTTCTAAATTTTTTAAAAAGCAAGTGAGAATTTTAAATGCAGAACTTGTTTGAAGTTACATCAGTGGGATTACACTTTGCAGCCATTCATTTGCAAAAAACAGACTAAACTTAGATAAACTGCCAACAGAAATTATTGGAAAGTAAAAGCAGAAAATGCAGAAAAACAGCTCCTGTGTTTTGTCTCTGTATTGTAGCATGATCCTCCATTGGTGGGAAATTTATCAGTTTAAGATTTAAGTTTTAGTCAAACTTCTCATTTCCCTACTTATCCCACCTCAGGTTCATTCTGTAAGGTGCAACCCATCCCTCATACAAAGTACTAACAGTGCTTCATTAAAAACAGTTGATGCTTAACATAGTGTAGAACTGTGCTTAAACATGATTATTTCCACTCTAATTTGAAACTTTTTATCTACATAGTCTGTTCTGTTTCAGTGCCAAATCTAGCACTTAAGCTAAATAAATCCTTATTCAGAGAGCTCATGTCAGGGGGATGACTATTCAAGGAATAAAATGACTATTTGATTAATGATATCAACATCTGGACCATAATGAGATGTCATCATGGAAGTCATTGAATAGTTAATGGTCTGTTGGCCAATACTAGAGATATTGTTAGTCTAGAAGGCCATAAATGGTGGTAGAATACTTGAAATACATTGTACTACTGAGTTTGTATTGAATTTGCAGTACTAATTTGGATTTGTTACACTGAGGATTTGTAGGAGCAACACCATTTCTGTTTTCTTCCTTTCTGGCCATATAAGTTAGCCAGAAACTTGGATTTCTCCTTGAAACACAAAAAAATTAGCTCAAATTAAAGCCAGTTGTCTAAACTAAATCTTTGCATTCCCTTGCTCTAAGGAAAGCCATAGGAATAGAAGACTTTACAGTTATGCATAAAATATTTTGAGTTTTGCTAAAAAATAAACAACAACACAGGGTAGTACTTCTGGGAAAGATTTTCAATGTCTGAGCTCCTAGTGATAAGAATGTGGAGATTCTAAAAAATGGATTTAAAATCTTGTTAAATATGTACTGGGCTTGGAGGTCTTACTATGCACTTATATACTTTTTATTCTTCATATTTCATTGAATATTTGAGTATGCTAAGTGTTTAAAAAGATTAGACTATCTATCTTTAAATGTAAGAGAGGATTCATAAATAAGAGTTTAATCTGAAGAGATTCATTGCCAAAGGTTAACACCTCCAACTGAGAAGTGTCCAGGGTCTGCTGCAGGAGACTCCCTTGAAAGGAGATGGTTGATGAGGAACGAGGAGTTCCATTCTGTCTTCAGATAAGGTTGAATATGATATATTTGACACTGATGTGGTGTCAGAAATAGAGACAAAGTGAAATCTGGTCGCCAAGGCCTAATGATGAAGTGAGGGGCTGTGAAAGTGTGCTGCAGAGCCAAAGCACAAACTACTCTATGCAGCATTATCTTCTGGTCAAATCCAGTTAGAAACCATATATGTCTAATTAGCATATATAATATGCAGATGGGAAGTCATGCTACAGAAGTTATTTTTGGGTGACTGTGGGGAAGACTATAAAGTCTCCTTTCCATGCACCATTTTCAGCCCCTCAGTGAGTGTGGGGAAGGAAAAGAAAACAAAACCAGATGGCCTTTAAATGCTGTCTGATTAGTCTCTTGAGTTTTTAATGTTGTCATGGAAATTTGTGTGAGAGCAGTAGTGATTTAAAAGGTCATGGTCTAAAATACAGCTTCAGGTGTGAAGTCTCTTTTGTGTTTTGGGCAGCTGAAAGTCTTCTCTAGAGTCCCTTCCGACTCTGGAGCAACAATTGGATTTTAAAAAGGAAGCACAGAGAAGTGTTTTTTCTTTTCAGTTCAAGGCCTGTGATACAGTCACAGTTTTTGCACTGGTATTCACTGGACATGTCAACCTTGAACTACATGACTTAATGTAGATTTAAGGGTACAGGAATTCTCAAGAACCCAAGTACTGGGAACTAAATAGATAATAATGACATGCTGCTTTTTATGCATGGCATGATATTTGAGCTTCTAACATGAGAAATCTTGTCTTTAGGGAGATCCAAAAATCCTGACTTCTGAGTACTTGCTGTGATTGTAGAGCACAAAAAGGAAAACAAATTAAAATATAAATATGTATGGAATTCAGAGTTCATTTTTTGCTTTTGTATGCTGCAGTGACACTACGGCAAAGCTCTGTGAGGGTATAGCAGTTGCCAAGGTACTCTGCATGTTTGAGGGCAAGCTGATGGAAGAAGTATACCCTTCCAGTCCTGTCAAGTGCAATAGATTCCTGTTCTGCCTGCGATTTTGCATAGAACAGATCTAAGACAATCAGGAGAGTTTAATTAAATCATTACTGATGTGTATCAGAAGGAATCAACTAACTTGTTCTAACGTGTAACAGAAAAAGACTTACTCAGTTTGTCTAACACTGCTTTAAAGTTCACCATAACTGTTTAAGTCTTTGTGATAAAATGTTCAAAGCAGCATAAGTCTGTCTGTGTGTTCTCTAAGTAAACTTGAGTGAAGCTGTTCACTCAGGCTGGTTTTCCAGGTTTTCTTTTCCTAGAAAGCATTTCACCATTGTTTGGGCTGCTGCTAAGGATGCTTCCTTACTAGTCTAGTTTATCAGAGAAGGAAGCCCTTAGCAGGGGCAGGATGGAGGAAAAGTACAGCTGAGACAACAAATTTTGTCTGTGCAGTTTGGGAAATGAAGGCCAGTTCAAGAACTGGACTAATAAACAAGCTAACTGCACATAGCATCTAAGGACCCTGCCTGTGATGAAGACAGGTGGAAATTCTGAGGTCTGCCTTGGCCCAGATGTGTATGTGCTTTTTTTCCTGAGTAAGCAAAACAGGGTTAATGGTCTCTGTTGTCTTCACCCGTGTGTATACTGGTAACATGGATGTGGACAGTAACTCTCCCTTCGTGGTGCACAAGCAGTCTGATAGCCCCGTTGGTGTCTGCATTTTGCAAGGGTATTTTGACCAGAGAAAGAAAAGAGAAAATGAAATTTCTTTGGACCTATTAGTTTCTTGTTTATTTAATATTCTCCTGGATTCTCTTGATTTTTCCCTCTGTCTTTCTTTGAATGACACTGATGATAGTGGGAGTAGAATCTGAGCACCCAGCCACATGATTGGTGAATGTTTGTGAATTCTTCTTCCCCGTCAGTGTTGCTGAACCCTAGATGGGACATTGTTTGTGAAGAATCTTGTTGTTCTGTGAGAGTAAAATGGTCAAAAAGGCTAGAAATATTAAACACTGAAGAATATAAGAGTCTTTTGGTCATTCCCCAAAGTTGGGTTGGATAACAGGTGGGATACTGGTGATTAACAGCCACCATCCACACCAGTTGGTGTGCTGCCGCACGTGCCTTCAGCATATTCAGTGGGAGACTCACAGGTTCTCTTGTAAGCTTGTCAGCAGTTTGGGGGAATCCTTCAGACATCTGTAAAACTGTTGTCATGGACTTGCATGAGATGCCTGCTTCTGTGAATGTAAGTGGCTTGTACATGATTTTGTTGTGCCTGTCACACTGAGTGAACCTGGAGGGTTGATGCTGTACTCGGGGAGAAGAGTGTCACATAGCCAGGTTCAAAGAGCTACTCTAGGAAATAGCAGCATACCAATCCCTTAGTTGTGGTTTTGTCTGTTGGAAGATAAATTACTGGTGAGTTCTGTGCTGAAGGACTAAAACTAGCTTCATTACTTTTGCCCTAGTCGATACATGTTGCATTTTGACCCGTGGCTGTGCCTGCCCTTATTTCTGTGCTTGCTTTTAAGATGTGTGATTCATGAAAGTCACACCTACAAACATGCCTGGCTCAGTGAGATGTCTCTGATGAGAGAGGATAAGTCAACTAACCTTCAAAAGAATTAAGCTTGCTGTAAAACTAGCTGATAAATGTGTGGATTTTAAGCTTTTTCCTTGGGTGTTGCAGTGAATCAGCTTTTGTCTTCAAGAGAAAAAGCTGATTGCCTCAACATTTTTGATCTGTTTGAAAGAGGGAAGAAGCAATACAGAGGTAAAAAGACAGCTATTACGGAGGACAGTGTGACTTCAAACCAAGTTCTCTTTCTGATTTAAAGCACAAGTTTACAGTGGAGCATGACCAACAGTCTTTTCACGGTCTATGAACTGAATTTCCACACTGCTGTAGGGATAGAAGTGCAGGGAAAAGAAGTGGGGTATTATTAAATACTCTTTCCAGCACATTCACCAAAAGTTTTGGTAATTTGGTCATCATTTCCTGACCAAATTCTAATAATGTCAGAGAGACGACTCAGATAACAAAGTGTCTCATTTAAACATAGAGATGGGAGACTTTTGCATGATCTGAGCAGTGTAAGGCTGGTTTAGGAAATACTGGACATTTTACATCCCCGCATATCTCAAGTGATTGCACTTGGTGTCTACAAACAGTAGGTCCTGACGAGTAGTTCCTGTGTTCTATGGGTCAGCAGATCCCTCAAGTGCAAAGAATTCTGTACACACATGAGCAGGAAGGATTGTGCAGACTCTCATACACCACGTGTTTTTGGGCTGCTGTAAATGAAACTGATGTACTCCAGTTGATAAAAGCATTCTCTTGATTGTTGTGGTACCTTTTTACATTCTTTGTTAATTTATCTTCAGATTTTATTTTTAATATGCCAAATAAGTGGAAAGGAAAAAGCATAACTTTTACTTTGCTTGCTGTTCTGTCCTAGTCAGGCTGCATTTTTTCTTAAATGTATGTGTTTTTTTTATTGTTGGGTTTTTCTGATAAGATACGCTTGGACAAAGATTGTGTCTGGATGGGTACATACAGCTTCAAGAGATGAAACAAATAAATTGGTGTTGCATCAGTAGAACTGATTTAGTACAGACATGCCACTCACCTTTTAATTGCAGTATTATCACTATTGCATATACAGACAAATTCAGGCATATGTCCACGTAAAAATCTTCCTGATTGTTTTGGGTAAGTTCCCTGCTGCCTACAGAGCAACCTACATAATTTCTGTACATATCATGGCTGCCATGTGAGCACATAACCCTCAGAGAAGAGGGAGCTGTTCTAGGGAAGTGTTTAATGATGTCGGTGTCAGGATGGTGTTATGGGGTATCTGCACTCATCATTCTGTGTTGATCATGATACCAGGTCTGCCCCACAATGCAGAAAAAGCTGACTTCTGCAGATCTGTTAACTACATAGGTGTATTATCTGTGTGGTTTGGAGCACTGGATGAAGCATTCTAGTACTTCTGAGGGTGAATGAAACTTCACTTTTTCTATCATGAAGTGTCCCTGGTAGACATGTTCTGTTCTTCACTTGCTGCTTTACCTTTAATTTAGAAACTCCCTACAGCATGTATGAAGAAACTTACACTGTGGAATTGATATTACAGCTGTAATAACAAACGAGACTTTCTACCTAGGGGGAAAAAGAAAACTGGCACATTGCCTTCTTTCACACTTGCATTCCTTTCAAGCCTGAAGCAAGTGTAATATGTGAATGAAATTGCTAGGGGTGATGTAGTCTGTCTGCCTTTTGCTAGGTTGCCTCGAGACAGCTGTTGAGGTAGGACAGAATGCATGTACAGTGTGAATAAGCAGTTCTGTCCTGCAACACTGGTTGCTGTGTTCTGGTCTGTATGGAAGGTGTAGGGAAGAGAATTTGCTATCTTGTAGCAAGTGTTTTGAGTTTGTACTGTTTTCTGCAGATGAATGTGTTGATTTTAATTTTGATCAGTACTCTCTGAAGCCTGAGCAAAAACTGGAAAGAAGTCAGTTTACTTCTTCATTCCCAGGACAGAAAGATCAGAGCCTTGATTTTGTTTATAGTGTTTGGGTGAACAAGGCAACAAATCAACTACATAATGAGTATTTAACTTTGGAGCAAAATATTAGACATTCTGTTTGTTTTCAGTCTCTAACTGAGGGGTTATTAAGTGCAAATTAGTATTTAATGGAAACAAAACTATAGTAGGAGTAGTCTAGATTAATTCAGCTTTTTCACAAAAAGGGTTCTGTGCACACAAGTCTAGTGTATTCCCTCATCTGTATTTCCCCATAAGGCAAGAGCAAGATTGATGTACATACAATATTTGAAGCTGCTGTGAAGCAGACAGGGAAGTGTGTTTGCTCTTTGTCTGTGTCCCAAATGAGATTTTAGTGATGACTAAAAAGGTCAGGTAAAAGGTTTGCAGATGTAAAGGATTTGTTATACTGAGAAAGTAAATTCTGTTGGGCTGGATTTAATTAGTGAAGTTGAGTTGGAAAGCCTGCTCCAGCAGAGGTCACAGAGGAGCATCAGGGCTCTTGTTACCACTGCCTGGAGACTCAATCTCCAACCACGATGTAGGTCATTGTGTGTAGTATGAGTCTAAATGCTTGGGATTTCTGGTAGACACTTTTTTTTTTCATATAAAAACACAAGATTTTTGTTTCCCGTCTTTGTTTCCTGTTTTTTTCTTGTTTTTTTTTTTGTGTAAAACGGTAACCAAAAGCTAACCAAGCAAAATTTGAAAGTAAACTTGCAGGATATGGGCAGGATGAGGGAATTTAAATTGACTAGATCACAGAATTTGATATTCAATCTTTGTTGTCTTTGTTTTCTTCCTGCAGATGAAGTTGTTCACGTTTCAGTTCCTGAGAAGCTCACCTTTGAGGAAGCAAAAGAGCTGTGTCAGAAAAGAGATGGTGTTCTCGCTTCTGTTGGGAACATGTATGTTGCCTGGAGGAATGGCTTTGACCAGTGTGACTACGGCTGGCTGGCAGATGGAAGTGTTCGTTACCCGGCCTCTGTGGCTAGGCCCCAGTGTGGTGGAGGTTTACTTGGGGTGAGAACCCTGTATCGCTATGAGAACCAAACAGGATTTCCTTACCCAGATAGCAAGTTTGATGCCTACTGCTACGAACGTAAGCTTTCTTTAGTTGTAATTTTCAAAACATTCATTCTAAATCTGAAAACTGTTCACTATAACATGTTTTGTTTCAGTTCTTGAAGTGCAGGAGGCCTTAAAAAATGTTTTATCTCAGTGGCTTTAAAAAAAAAATAAGAGAAAAGCCAAACTGAGACAAATGTCCTAAGGTAACATCTTGGCACATTGATGCAAAATTTTAAGGTAAGATTTCATCCTGCTGGGTACTGTTGCATTTATGCAGTGATACACAGTATCCACAATCACCCTGAGACCAGGGACTGTGGAATACTATGTAATTCATTGCCTGCTTGTGCCCTGGTATCTTCTGTGTAATGTCAGTGAACGTGAGAACAGAAAAAATGTCTTCCCTTCATGAAGTGAATGACTATCATCTAACCTGATGCTCTATTCCAAATGATGGCAATAAGAGAGGCTGTTTACAGATTGCATACAGCCCTATCCATGGAAATGCAAGTAAACTGTCATTGGATTCTAGACATTTCCTCCACCATATTCTTTAGCTTCTACAGCAGTTGTAACTGCTGCTCTCATCCGCCTAATGTTTCATGCACTTTTCACCTGGCACTGTGGATAGTCTAAATTACCTTCCTTGCTGCTGCTTTTATTTAATCTGGTGTTTTCCAAAGCACATAAAGTATTTGCCACATCCATCTTTAGACTGTATCAGTCTAAACCAGATCTCCTCCATGCCTGTCAGCTTTCCTTGGTCTTTGGGGTTAAATGTTTCTCTGTAGCTTCTTCCATCTTCTGTTCAAACAGCCTTGCTGTGCTGTTATTATGGTGTTGTCTGTTCCTACACAGATTCCATTTGTCTCCAAGGTTCCCCAGCTTCTCTTCCCTGTAGCATCACCTCACCTGTGCATTGCAGTTCTTTATCCCTGCCTGTCTCTCCGGCTTCCTGGAACTGACAGTGCTTCATATACCACCATGGAGGGCCTGGCCTCATCTGCCCAGCTTCTTCCAGAGCGCCTCTCTGACATTTCTATCATTATTGTCATTATTGATGATTGCTTACACCTCTACCTCCCCTTCATCTCCAGATAACTTATCCACACATCACGTGATGTTAAACACATGATCTGCTATGTAGACCTTTCAAATATCACAGACCAGCTAACTGTGTCTATTAGCAGAGGATTCCGTCACCTTGTTTCTGTCCTTTGTGATCCCGTCTATCACAGGACTGTTCCTGATGCAAGAGGACACTGATACTATTAGAAGGTGGGTCACATTCAAGAGATTGGAGTTTGTGTCTTCTCAGCTGAACATCCTAAGTTTTGCAGCCTCCTCACCTGCACCAGGGAGGTTGAAGTGCTCAATAATTTCCCTACAGACCTCTCTGATGAAATTCCTGTGGTTGCAGACAGTGCTATTGGGATTAAGGAGTAAAGACTGCTCGTGCTGTGTTGGTCTTTAACTAAGAAAGTACAGTTTGAAGGGACTTACTTCAATGACTGTAAGTCACCATTGCTTGAAATCTGCAACCTGTGCTGTCCCCCATTTTGTCAGTGATGAGCTAGCTGAAGACGTTGAGCTCTCCAATCAAGGCACTGAAGACTCCTTTATGAACAAATAACACTACTGAGAACAAACCCCAAAAT
Organism: Odontophorus gujanensis; assembly: GCA_013399175.1. Lineage (NCBI taxonomy): Eukaryota > Metazoa > Chordata > Aves > Galliformes > Odontophoridae > Odontophorus > Odontophorus gujanensis. The sequence continues at coordinate 38,690 of VXAB01000442.1, forward strand.
CTAATGTAATGTTGCAGTCTGTTCTCACACACTCAAACATACACTTTTTTATTTTTATTGTTGTTATTTATTGCTAGTGAGTTAGATGCTGCAAAGCTTTGCATGTGAAAGTAGTTCTGGTGGACTTCAGAGGAGGTGTACACCAGGAATAAGTCCTTATAGTTATGTTCAGGAATGTGTGTTTTAATCTGCAGGGCATAATTTTGTCATATCACTCCTTCTGCCTCTTCACCATATTTGTTATTTGTAAGTTGCAGGTAAAATTGATTAATGGACATGAAACTTACTAGTCCCTGAAAAAAGCCTAGGTAAGGACTGAGCAGTTTGCCTATAGTCTAGTCTGCAGTTAGGACAAATTCCAGCTTTCTAGCATACTTGTGTAAATGAATTTCACCCCTTTCAAAGAACATGAACCATTTCAGTGCACTTTTAGGAAGTTTTATGTACAAAATATTGGTGACATACCATTTTTCCTAAAAGACATCCTTGATAAGAATTGGGCTGGAGCCTTTTGTCTAAGTGCTTTTCTGTCTACTGTTGCCTTTGATAGACAGAGAGTCAGTTTGCCACCCAAGAAGTAGACAGTCTATGATTATGGATCTTTTTACAAGATAATAAAGCAGACTATACCAAACCAGAATAATTTGTTAGATAGTAAGCTTGCACTGTAGGAATTCTGATTGAAGTCAACATTACATCAGGCATTCTTAAACACTGCTAGTTAGATGGCTCAGGTTTTGCCAAATATACCTTGTTTTGTGCAGGGAAAAAAGAGTAGTGTAACACTGAACTGTACACCCCCCTTCATAGTTATTGAAAACTCCTTCTCATAAGATGCTTAGAATTTCTCAGAATCTGCAGTTCTCTGTTTTTTGTTTTTTAAGATTTATGCATGTGATAATGAGACTTTCTGCCTAGTGTGTTGGTCTTTCATATCCCAGGCTGCTGCTTGAAGTGGCAACTTCAGTGAATCACCCTCTGCTGGTGGAGCCAGTCCCTTTTCTGGGACAGAGGAACAGGGAAAAAGTTAAAAATGGCTTTGCAGCATAGCAGGAGACATGAATTAAACTCTTTGTTTCAAACGATCCTTTATATGGAAGTTGCATCTAAAGCTTCCCAACTGTCTCTGTTTCAGAATGGTAACAATATAGCATGAAGTCTTCTATCCTGATGCTCTGAGTGCTTTCAGCTTGATATGAAGTCTAATGCAGCGATTCCTGCAGCGCCAAGCAACTAAACATTCTTCCCTGAAATCTTGATTCTTTGGAGTTAACTCTGATAGATTGCCTGTAGCTCTTGCTATGCTCTTTAGGTGTCTAATGCTACAAAACACTGCTGAGGCTGAAAAAGAATAAAGAGGGAAGTGGCTACACACGTCTGCTAGAAAGAAAAACACACAAACAAGGAACAAACTGACTATCCAGGTGGCACCAGCACCAAAGGTCTGCAGCACAGATGTTCATGCAGTGACCTGAGGTTTGTAAAGCATCCCCGTACAGTTTCCTCTGCCAGCAAAGTTCGCATTGACTCAGCCTCGAGTGCCATACCCACATGTTGCTGTAGATTTAAGTGCAGTGGCAATGGCTGAAGACCTGCTTCTCACAGTTTTACTCATGCTGAGCAAGACTTTCCTCCCTGAGTAAGGCCACTACAGCAAATGCTACCTGTCACCAGAAGGAGTGAGTCTAACTCTGAGATTTACATGTACTCTGAAGCAATAGGTCTGTGACAAAGCAGGCAGCTGTTTGAATTATTATGAAGACTAGTCTTGACTTTATAAAAAGGGCTATCTCTTTCTTCAGCACTCCTTAAAGTCTTTACTTCTAACTCGTGAATAAAAGTATCTTAGATGGAAATTCACAAGATACTAATTTTAGATTGCAGTACAGTTAGAAGAAGCCATAACTGATACTTTGAAAATCTAACTTGCAGACTCACAGTGATCAAAATATACACATTGAAAAAAAAAAAAAGACATAACTCAAGAGGTGAATTAAAACTGGTAGGCACTAATTTCAATAAAACAGCTGACCTGAACAACATTTAACAGTAAAGTTCAGCTTTTTAACTTTGTTTTTTTTCTGGTTGCATAATTACACTGTGCAAAGTGTCTTTACTTTTGGAAAGCAGAAGTGGCCCAGACTAATAATATGTGATTTAAAATCTAAAAATCTTGTTAAAAAATAACAACCCTCTTCACTTTGATCACAGGCTTTCTTGTTCTACAGAAACCACATGGCTCTGAGTTTCTGAAACACTATCCGTGTGTTTCATCTCGTCCCTTGACTATTTCCAGACATCTTAGTTCTTTTTTTTTTTTTTCTAAGAGGTGCCTAATTGTGTATCTGATGAAGCTTCAAAAAGTTTCAGGTTAGACACATGATTAAGTACTTGAAGCTCCTTGGAGGCCACCAGCAGGGGAAGTTTTTCAGGTGTTAAGCTATAGGACTTCTATTCACAGTTTGGGAAAAAAAAAAACAA
>VXAB01000444.1:0-118542 GCA_013399175.1 Odontophorus gujanensis
CGGAAAGAAATAGGGGTGGGGAGGGGGTTCAGCTTGGGTGGGTGGGTCGGGCAGTGCGCATCGGGGCTGGGGCAGTGCCTGTGCAGGAGGGCTCTGCTCCCCTCTTCTCTGGGCTTGCCACTCGATGCCCTTTGCCCACCTCCTCTCTGTTGGCTCCGTTCCCTCCCTGCAGCCACCCTGCGGTGCCCGGTGCTTGCGGGGCGAGCTGGCAGCCGGGTGGGTGGGCTGCGTTCCTGTGGTGCCGGTCAGGATGTGGCTCTGGATTTGTGTTTTTGGGGCTCTGAGGGCGGTTTGGCTGCAGTGCAGTGGGCAGTGGGAGCTCAGCAGTGCTGGCTGTGTCGTGGGGGATGCGCTTGGTGGGGTCCTGGAGCAGTGGGTTGGAGCCCAGGGGTGAAGGAGAGGGAGGGGTGGCAGAGCTGGGAGCGTTCTGCGTGGGGGTGTGAGACACCAAAAGTTGGTGCTGATGGATGGAAAGGGAAAAGCCGGTGCCAGCGGATGTGTGCGAGCAGTGAGCGGCAGCGTCGCAGCATCGCAGGTCCCGGGGGCTCTCCAGGGACGCTCTGCACGGGCGCTGTGGGGCAGGGACAGGGGGCAGTGACACACCTCTGCCTTGCAGCACAGCCATGAGCGCCCGATCGATCGAGCAGGAGCCGTCACACAAGCTGGCGTGCTGCGGGGTGCCGCTCATCACCGAAGACATGCAGTCGCTGGCCATCCGCACGCTCTCGGGCACCGACATCAACAAGCACTACGACCTCATCCGCGAGCTCGGCAAGGGCACCTACGGCAAGGTGGACCTGGTGTCCCACAAAAGCACAGGTGAGGGGAGCGGGGGGGTGGGCACAACGGCTCTGTGTACGTCGCCATCGGCCGCACCACGGGCTCACGCGGCCCTCTGCCCGCTGCAGGCACTAAGATGGCCCTGAAGTTCGTCAACAAGAGCAAGACGAAGCTGAAGAACTTCCTGCGGGAGTTCAGCATCACCAACACGCTCTCCTCCAGCCCCTTCATCATCAAGGTCTTCGACGTGGTCTTCGAGACGGAGGACTGCTACGTCTTTGCTCAGGAGTACGCCCCGGGAGGGGACCTCTTCGACATCATCCCCCCGCAGGTGGGAGCTGTTCTGGGTGCTGGGGTGGGTGTCCCTGGGGCACCAGGAAAAGCCACTGTGCCCGGGCTTGAATGTTGCTGGTGGCACAAGGAAGGGTCGTGGTGTGTGCAGAGCCACACAGGAGGGGATCACACATCTGTGCGTGGGCAGAATGCTGACTCCTAGATAGTGCAGCACCTAAAAGCAGGCTTGGGACCCATTGCTCATCCCCTAGGTGGCCTGGGATCCGTGGCCTTTCCCATTGGTGGCCTGAGACCCATTGCTCATCCCTTGGGTGTTCTGAGACCCATAACTGATGGCTTGACTTTCCCCTGGTGGTACGCAGCCTGTCTTGTGGGTGTTCTGGGCCCCATAGCTGATGGTCTGAGACCCATCAGCTGCTGTGTAGTCCAGGACCCTTAACTTGTAGCCTGGGACCCATGACCCTTCCCATGGGCTGTCTGAGACCTGTCACCTGGGACCTGCCTAAGTGATCTGGGGCCCCTAAGTGGTGGCCTCAGGTGTCCTAGAGAAGGCGTGGGACCCATCAGCTGGCTTTGTCCCGCTGCGGAGCATCCCTTCTTCCCCTTAAGTAGAAGGGGCAGGAAGGAGGAGGGAGGGCGGAGGGTGGGAAAGGCGCAAAGGGACGTGGGGAGACACGGGTGGGCTACCCAGGGGCGTCCTGGAGTGACGGTGTCCCACGGCCGCAGGTGGGGCTCCCCGAGGACATGGTGAAGCGCTGCGTGCAGCAGCTGGGCCTGGCGCTGGACTACATGCACAGCAAGAGCCTGGTGCACCGGGACATCAAACCGGAGAACGTGCTGCTCTTCGACCGCGACTGCCGCCGCGTCAAACTGGCCGACTTCGGCATGACCCGCAAGGTGGGCTGCCGGGTGAAGCGCATCAGCGGCACCATCCCCTACACGGCGCCCGAGGTGTGCCAGGCCGGCCGCGCCGAGGGCTTCGCCGTGGACACCAGCATCGACGTGTGGGCCTTCGGCGTGCTCATCTTCTGCGTCCTCACCGGCAACTTCCCCTGGGAGGCGGCGGCCGCCTCCGATACCTTCTTCGAGGAGTTCGTGCGGTGGCAGAAGGGCCGCCTGGCGGGGCTGCCCTCGCAGTGGCGACGCTTCACGGACAGTGCGCTGCGCATGTTCCAGCGCCTGCTGGCCCTCGACCCCGAGAAGCGCTGCCCCGTCAAGGAGGTGTTCTACTTCATCAAGTACGACCTGATGGCTGAGGTGCGCCGCCGGCCCTCCTACCGCTCCCGCAAGCATGCCGGGGACAAGCTGCCCGCCGGGCCGCACCGCCACGAGCCCGCTGCCTCCTGCACGCCCGCCCCGCTCAAGAGGACCATCCTGACTGACGGCCCCGGCACGCGGCTCAACGGCCCCGAGCCCAGCGCGGCCTCACCCAGCCCGGCCGGCAGGACAGATGGACGGCAGGACAAGGGCAAGGGGCAGATGGTGCTGGCCACGGCCATAGAGATCTGCGTGTGAGGGCATGGGGCAGTGCGTGGCCCTGCTCCTGGCGGCACCGTCCCGTCCCTTGGCACAGGGGCTGCGGGTGGCTGTGGTGCCGGGGGCCGTGCCTCCATACGCAGAAACAAGAAGAGGACAGAACTGGTTGAGCTCAGTAGCACTGAGGACGCCGGTGTCACCATCCTGCCCAGGGGGGCGGGAGCTGGGGGGCACCGGTGCCCTGTCCCCATCCTGGCGGCCGCACTGTCCCTCTGGGACCACCCCCTTCCCACCCCCCCCCCCCCCCCGCCGTGGTGCCGTGGGGAGAAGTCCTCCTTGACAATGCGACGGGGCCGTGCGGGGGCCCTGGGGAGGCCGATGACCCCACGCCTGGAGGAGGCCTTCAGGGCAGCCCCCACCCTGCGCTGGGCACCAGGAGGGGACGAGGGGGCTGGGATGGAGGGGACTCCCCCGGCCGCTCCCTGCCACGATGTAGCAAGTGTCACTGTGTGTCACCCCGTCCTCCCTGCCCGGAGCGATGGCCGCAGCGATGCTCCTCCGACTGGGGGGGACGGGCGGCCGGGAGTCACGGGGTCACCCTGAGGACCCCCACGCTGCCGTCCCCTCCGGTCCCCAACTACCGCACAAAGGGCTATCACGCTCCCGAAGCAGCAGCAGTTTACACAGCAGCCGCCAGGCAGGTGGGGTCCCACCGCTCCCGCGCCCCCACCACCGGCGCCGCTGCCCCCATCCCCATGTCCCCATGTCCCCATATCCCGATGCTCCCAAGTCCCCATGTCCCTAAATCCCTGTGTCCCCGTGCCCGCAGGGCCCAGGTCTGGTGGTAGAAGTAGCACTGCACAGATGTAGAGACGTTAGGTGCGGTTCGTCCTTTTTGCCTTAGGTCCCTCCACGCCCCCAATCTTTCGTGCAATAATGTAGATAAGGAACCCCGGTGCCGATGGCCGCGGTCGCGGTGCCGCTCGGTTTCGGGTTTTTATTTCGGGTTCCCCCGGCCGCTGTAGGAGAGGCTGTAGTGTCACAGACGTTACCTCAGTTTGTCACCGTCAAAAAGGAAAAAAAAAAAAAAAACCCTACACAAAAACAAACAAAAAAACAAAAACAAAAAAAACCGACGAAACACATTAAAAAAAAAAAAGAAAAAAGAAAAAAAGACAAAAATATTTTGTTCTCAGAGACAAAAATTCTATCACTGAATGGGAGCGGAGGGGGTTTATGTAGAGGGAACTGCAGCAGTTTGGGGGGGGCAGAGCAGGGGGGGCATGGGGGCGATGCCCCGACCTCAGCACAGTGTGTATTCCAGCCACGTCGGTGGGCTAATTTCAATTTCCTGCTAATTATGCAAATGAATGAGGATTTAATTAAGGGCAGATTTCATTAAAGTCTTCTAGGGGAAATGAGAGCGGGCTTGGGGAGAGGAGGAGGAGGTGGAGAGGGGAAGGAGGGATGAAGGCAGCGCCCATCCGGGAGGGGAACGGCCGTGGGGACCTTGGATGGGGTCGGAGGGGTCATGGCACGGGGACACCATCCCTGCTCTGGGGACACACGAGCACTGTGCATCCGCCAACGTCCGCCGCTTCCAACCCGCTCACATCAGGGCAGGGAAAACGTTTCTTGGCCACGTGATTATTTTTTTTTATCCAGCTAAAAATACAGATTCAGCCGCACCACAGCTCCGGGAAATCAGTGTCAGTGTCGGAGGGCTGCGGCTGAAGGAGCCTCCTGACCCCACTGTGCGCTGACAGCTCGGCCCACCCGGAGCTGTGCCATTGTAACTTGGAGCAAAGCAGCCCGTTATCCCCACCCATTCCCCATCCTGAGCCCCCCAGGTCCAGGTGCTGCTTCCAGCCCTTCCGACACGTGCTGCTCTGCTCTCCTCATCTCGTTTTCTCAGCACTCCCATCACCCCACAGCACTCACTGTGGCACAGAGGGGACCGTGGGCCACCCCCATACCCTCTCCCCCCCATTCAAAGCACCCGAATGCCATGCAGGCCGCATCCTCACCGTGCTGGTACTGAAGCAGAGTGGAGATGTGGGGCAGCATGGGGAAGCAATCCCACACCGCACATCCTGCGGCCGCTGTGCTGTCAGAGCTTCCAGAGAGCAGCACTGGGAGGAGATGTGACTCGAGGTGCTGGAGATCTGAGCCTCCCAGCTCGGGGCGCTGCCAAGGCACAGTGCACCCCTGTGCTGCTCGGAGCTGTCCCCTGGCTGCCCCCCCCCGCAGGGCCCCGCTGCTCTCTGCGCTGCTGGCCGCTGTGTGGGGTGGTGTCGGTCAAAGCCTGGGGGGTGCAGAGGGCCCCATGGGGACAAGTTGCCTGTACAGGCATGGGAACCCATCCTGAGGTAGGGAAAAGTCCATCTCCTGCCATGTGGGACTCATGGGATGTTTCAGCTGGTGGCAGGTTGAACTCCCATCCCATCCCATCCCATCCCATCCCATCCATCCATCCCACCCCAGTTCTTTGGCTGAAAAATTCAAGCTTTGTCAGTGGTTTTTTTTTTTTTTTTTTTTTTTTTGGGGGGTGAGGGGAGAGTTGACCAATTCTGGAGTGCATCAAGGCCCAGGGCAGGCATGAGGGGAGGAGGGGACACTCCCAGCACGGCCCCCCCACAGCCCAAACATCTCTGCAGTGGGCTCCGGCTCCACCGGCCTCCAACGTTGCCATGGCAACTGCTGCATCCCAGCCTCAGCAAAGCTGGGAGATGTCGGCACGGATGGGAGATGCTGCGGGATGGGGTGGGGTGGGAGGATGTAATGGGAAGGGATGGGAGGTGTTAAGGGGATGGGAGACATGGGAGGTGCTATGGGGACACACTGCGAGATGGTATGGGGTCAGGATGGAGATGCTGCGGGGATGGGATGGGAGATGCCTGAACCACCCCCCAGCTCTCTGGTGCTGCAGTGTGGGGGAAAGCTGTGCTCCTCACCGAGCTGCTGCTCCTCTGTAAGGGCCTCATCTGAAAGGCATTAATACAAGATTAATAGGGGCTGTAACAAACAGCGAACGAGGTGCTGGTGGGCCTGGCTCATACACCGTCTGTAACACCTCGGGGGCTCACAGACATCCAGAACACGTCCAGAGCACGCTTATGGTGGATGTTAATTGTTTGCAGCCCCGGAGGTACCGCGCTGGAAAGAACCTTTGGCACAAAAGCTCCCAGGTGAGGTGGGAGGGCTGCACTGCTGCTCTGCTCAGCTTCCAAGTGCCACCCCCAGCACTGTGTCCTGTTACTGACGGGGGCTCCTCTGTGCCCACCAGATCCTGGGGCTGTGCAGGAGGGCTGAGAGCAGCCCCTGGGAGCAGAACCTGTGTCAGAGAAGGCAGCTCCTGCTGGAGGGTGGGACGGACAGGCAGATGGAGACGTGGGGCTTCGATCACGGAGAAGGGGACGGGGGTAGAGCAGGCACTGCAGGGGTGCTCACATACAAACACACCTCAGCCCTCTCCTGGGCCCGCACCTCCTCACTCAGAGCTTCTCTCTGCACCCACCAGCACTCCTCTGACTGAAGCATCCATCTCCTCACCCTCCTGCCCACCGGCCTGCCCGCAGCACCACCTAGCAGCAAGTTGTGCTCCCTCCCTCCAGCCCCTCCAGTCTGGAAGGGGTGCAGCTTGGGGACGGAGTGTGGCGGTGCCATTGGGTCACGGCCACACCGGTGCTGGGCTCAGTGTGACCCATTTCCAGCAACCAGAGGAGCTTGGAGCTGGTATCTCCACCAGAGCCAGCGCTGCCTCAACCGCTTTAATTACCCACATCTGAGTCATCCCCGGCCCCGCTTTATCAGAGCTCGCAGCCCTGCAGACAAATCGCCCTTTGTGCTCCTCCAGTCCCCGTCCGTGGGGAATTGCCAAGAGCCAATTAAGCTGCAGCTCCTGCTGTGGGGGGATGAGATGAAGAGCGGCCGCTGCCGCCCAACGGCCTCAGCCTGGCTCAGTGGGGAGAGGTGGCAGCCCCAGGGATGCAGTGGGGTTATTCATTCATTTTGAGTTGTTCCTTTGGGGGCTGGAAGAGTCACACCCGCATGTGACAGCCCCGGACAACACCAAAGGCCACGGGCACAAACTGGGCCCAGTGTGCGGGGACACTGGCTTTGTGGGAGGAATGTACTGCTGTGGTTGGACTCGATCACCTTGAAGGTGTTTTCCAGCCTGGGCAGTTCTATGATGCCATGGAGGATGGAAGGAGACAATGCGGGAGCCCTGCTGCCCCACACCCCAGTGCAGGGTGGGGAAAGGACATGGCACTGCAGGGCCCGAAGGAGTTAACACCAAGTGCCACCTCCTGTATGTTATCTCCTCCATTGAGGCAGCTCCACGCTGGCAGCAGAACAATGCCAAATTCTGATGAGCTCCGGTTTTCCAGCTAGAGGGAGGCACAGGAGGGTGGGGAATTAACGTTACTCTGCATAATTTTTAATCTAAATTCCATTTCTTTTCTTTTCTTTCTCTAGGAAGCAAACAATCTAGGGGGTTTTGTACTCAATTCCTTGCTTTCATAAGCTAAATGGATTGTTTGCAAGTAGGAGCCAGCTGCAAAGCCGGCAATCTCTGCTCCGATCTGCCTTCCTCCTCGTTCCAGCCATCCCCGATTCGCTCCTCCTGGCGGCCCCGGGGCAGTGTGCAGGAAGCACGGCTGAGCTGCGGCTGCTGGCCGCACCGGGCAGGCAGGTCGGGCCCTGCAGCTCTCTGGAGAGCAGTGGGGTGCTTGGGAATGGCTGCCGAGCTCATTATGGGATGCCAGCATTTTGGAATCGTTCGTTACGCCAGGACTAATTAGCTGGACGTTGAAATAAGGATGCTCCCCGTTTCTGTGGCAGTGCCCGGGGCACATGGCTGTTTCACAGCTGGGAAACTGAGGCTCAGCTCCTGCTGTGTTTGTGGGTGAGGGCTCAGCTCAGCGTTGGGGCTGCATCCTTTTAATTGTCATTTGTTTCGATGCCACACGTGGCTCGCAGGCACGACAGAAGCGCGCTGGAGTGCAGCAACATGACCTACTTACTGAGCTGCAGGAGCAGCGTGGGCCTTGGGTCACAGCGGCTCCTGGGACCCCGGGGGATGGGCACAGCTGGCACACGGTCCCTGGAGCTTCTCTCCAGGGGATGTACAGTCCCAGCTGGGTGGGCACACAGCTGGCAGCAGGGCTGGGGAGCAGGGACATGTGAATGTTGGGCTGTCCAACTTCCAGCCTCTTTCCATGGCCCTGCCCCGCACCCTCAGCTCCCAGGGGATCCAACCTCCCTCCTTCTATCTCCATGCTATTTATTGGGGTTCTGTCCTCGGTTCAAAGGCCAGAACACCAGAACATGAGTCTCCATATGCTCAAGAGACAACAGCGGACCTCTGCCTCTGTGTTTACCTCTTGATTTTTTACCCAATCTGACAGACCCTCCATGAACACAGCAGATCGTGGATGCACTCCATTAGAAATCACACTACAGTTCAGGAGGATTTGTTCCTGGGCACTGATCCTTCACCACTCTCACGCATCTAACAAGATGCTTCAGAATTTATTGTAATGACAAACAAGTACTGGTGCTCCCTACACCTCCTGCAACAGCTCTGGCCCACAAGCTACCTGAGTGCTCAGAGGCTAGCAGCTCTGGGATTCAATGCTCCAGGTGCTGTCAGATGTCAGGGAATCAAAAAGACAACAGAGCAGCTCTTCAGCCTGGGGAGAAAAGAAGGAAAGAGACAGCCGTGAATTTTGGGCGTTGCAAAGAAATTTCCTGCAGGTCCCTTCCCACCCAAGCTCTTCCGTGGTCCTGGGATTCCTCCATGGACTGTTAGCTCCTTTCCTCTTCTGCCCCACTAATGGTGGTAGGTCCCACCCCCCCACCACGGCCCCATTCTGAGCTGCACACAGGGAGAAGCTCTGCCCGGGTACAGCTGTCCACACTGAAACAGTCCCCATCTGGAAATCCAAATTCTCACCCTATTGCCTATTCCCAGGCCACACAGGGATCCAGCATGAAGTTCCTTTTCTCTCCCATGGCTTGGCTCCCCCAGTGAACACCGTAGCACCACATAAACCATGGGGATTTGCAATCCGTGTTCACTTAACCCTCTGAACTTTGCCTTATATCATGGTGTTGCCCATTAGCTGTGACCTAGAAAGCCTGGCTGACATTTCATAAACTCATTAGTAAGAGATCAGGGGATCAAACACAGTTTCGAGGGACATCTTTTGAGGTAGAGCCATTCCCCAGTGCATTTGTTCCTCAGATCTGGCTCTGTGATTTCCAAACCCACCTTGAACCTGGGAGCATAAAGGCCCTTTGATAGGAATCATGGCTCACTGCTGTGATTCCCACAGCCTCAGGGAGAAGCACTGCAGCCCATGCTGCCCCAGGACGGGGCTTGGTTTGAGCTCTGCCCTGCTGCCAGCTGGGCTGCTTCTCCAGAGGGACACAACCCAGCAGCCACACTGCTAAGACCAGGAGTGGAGCTGAGCACACTTGCTCTTTTCTTATATCTATCGGGGAAACCCGGGGAGAAAACATCACGCCTTGGGAATAGCTTGGGGTAGTGCCTGCGTTTCTCACCTTCCAGTGGGATCTGGGCTTCTGAAACATGACTTCCAGAGCACAGAATCATAGAATGGTTTGGTTGGAAGGGACCCTCAGGGCCATCTGGTCCCATCCCCCTCCACAAACAGGAGCAGCCACAGCTCCATCAGTGCTCAGAGCCCACCCTGGCTTCATTCACCACAGGGACACAAAAGGTGTATTTATTCCATAACCATCTCTACTTGCCTGTTTCTCATCCTGGGGATAGAGGAGATGCTGTGCTATAGCGTCCAGCACTGTCTGCTTCTGCCAACACACACTGAGGGTAAAGACAAAGGGAAGGCAGCATTACTTTGCCATCTAAGCTGTTGGAAACTGCTGATGACCCAGCTTTAGGCAGGGCTATGATCAGTGCCAGCAGCTCTGGCCATGTGCATCTGTTACTGAACTTCTTTACACAGCTAAATCCTGGGTTTTACAAAGCTTTGTATAAATGGATTTGGATTCTTAAAATATAAGCCTCCAAACAAACAGTAATGACCCATTGCGTAATGGGGTCTCTGGGGCAGTGGGAACACACACACATCTAGATACGTGAGGTCTGTGCACGGACCTGTTTCTCACCAAAGACCACCAATGTGTTTTCCCAAGCACTGAGGCCTTCCTGAGCTGCCTCTTCTCTCAGCAGGACCTGCTGCACTGCTCATGTTTTGCTTCGGTCCCTCTCGAGTCACACGTGTTGACCACAGACATATTTGAGGCATTTCAAGGCAAGATACAAACCTCAAAGTTGCCTTCTTGGCCAACCCTGTGCACGGGCACAGCCCTCAGGTCCTGGAAGCGCACCCAGCACCCTGCTCCCACACCCAGGTATTGTGCTTGGCAACAGTTTTCCCTCCAGTGGTTTCCATCAGCTCCAGGATTGCACATGTCGCACGTTCATCCTTTGATTTCTAAACCTCCTTTCCCTCCAAAGCCTCCCAGAGATGAACCTCCTATAGGGATAACATCGCTCCCTGCTAACAGCAATTAGCACACGGTAAGAACGTTTCATCAGACAGAATAACATCCAGCTAAGTTCCTTAGCACTTGAAGCTTGCTCTGATAGCCTGCACTCTGATTTTCTTCCCCTGCAGCCAGGATTTGGGAGTGCTTCAGTCCAACTTCACTGATGGAGTTCAGCACAACACGAACCAGCTGATTTCCTGGGGACCCTACACAACACAAGAGGGTCTCAGCAATCTCACCATCACCTGGAAGTGCTTTATAAAAGCTCAGATAACCACAGAGGAGTAACTTCTACTGCAGTCACTATAAAATCAGCATCTCCTCTTAAGGTGACTCAATCTGGTTTGTCATGCACACCAAGCAGAGCGTGCCTTTCTCTGAGTCGTTGCTTTAAGCCTACTTGTAAATTCTTCCCTCTGCCACCCTGCAGCTAGGAAATCTGGCTTTAAAAACAAGTTATGACAGGGGAAATTCAAATGCTTTCTAATGGAGACCTAGGCAACTGAATTCTGGCACAACTAGAAAGGTAACTCGCATCAGTTTTCCTCGTCCGTAGGTAGGATTGTATCACTTACTCCCCCAGGATCTGCCCTGGTCCCACTCTTCCAAGGTTGTGGTTCCCTTCCCCTCACCTCTCCCAAACATTTCCCAAACTTCACTCTGCCCTGTGAATTTCCCTTGGCATCCTCCTAGATTCCCACTTTGGCTCCACTCTTTGCAGTCAAACAAGCTCACAAGACTGCTTTTGTGCCCCCACCTGCATAAGTTTTGTTCCCTTTCATGCTTTTCCTGCACTTTGGTGCAGAAATAATCCCTTCACAGACACCCAGAGAACAGACAGGGTGCACAGAGTGGGTGCTGCTGCCGCTGAACACCACCTCACAGTTATGAGGTCTGTGGCTGTCTTAAAGGGCACAGCTCTGCACAGTGCATCCTCTGAGTGTCCCCTTGGTGTGCCACCAACAGAGCTGGTGTAGGAAAGCTCCAACAGGCCGGGAACAAGCAGCTGCACTAGCTGAGCCTGCACTGTTCCTTCAGCACCTGATTCCTTCTTATTGCAGCCCAGCTCTACCACCACATCCACACGGATGGCCATGTCTCCTCCATGGCACAGCTGTGAACCAGTTCCAAGGGCCAGAAAGTAATCTGCACACAGCAGTGCTTCAGCAGAGCCCTGCAGGTATTGGAATCCCAGACCGCAGCAGTGAAACATACACGGTGATTTATTCAGTGCAGGAGAGGTCACGTGGCTCCTGCTGATGGAGGCATAAGTGCAATTAACCTCAGACGTTACTCTGAAATGTTTATAAACTAGGCAGTGAAGATGTCTTAGCATGAAGTGTCCTTATGAGACACCGGTTCAGTCAGGTTGGCTTTCACAGACAGCTGCAGAGTTGACTTTAAGCAGTATGACAGCTGATAGGAGAGCACGGGCACTGCTGGCTGGAGCCAAGGATCTGTGCCTCTCCACCTCCCAGCCCTGGGCAACACCTCTCTGCCCCTCCCTTTCACCAGCACCACCCAACAAGAGATTATTTTTGTAGAACTGGTTGCACGATCACTGGTTCTGGCAGCTAAAGGCAGAGCGGATCCTGCCCTGGGGGAGCGCCTCCAGGATGCATGCACACAACAACAGGCCACGCTGCGCCTACAGGAGGCAGAGGTACTGTGCCACAGGTTGCACCCAGACTCTGACTGGGAAATAGAGAGGTGGGGGATGCTGGGCTGGCTCCTGGCCCTGTTGACAGCACTCTCCCAGAATCCCTTCAGCAGTGAGCTCCTGACAGCTTTTTCCCTAAATATCAGCCCCTGTGCATGGAAACTTTCCCTTTGGGAGGCAGTGGGTTAATTGGCCTGATAATCAGCCTGTTTCACTAATCAGTCCCTGTAGAGGGGCTCTGTTTGTTTTATCAGTCTCATAAATCCAGCATTTCTGGTGATTTAAGAGGCTGATTTCTGATTTTGCTCTCTGGAGTTTATTTTTAGCATTTTTTTTTTCTTCATAGCAAACACAGAATCTGCTAAGACATTTCTCCTAGGAATTGTATTGATTTAGCAGGTCTATTCCCAATGTGAGCCCTTATCTCAGAGAATTCCCTGTATCTGGAACGACACAGCCACGCCTGACAGACACCCCAAGCCCTTAGCAAAGCACACACCCCATGCTCAGGACACTAGTGAGTTATGTGGATTCAGACTAAGGAGCACTCTGAGATGTCAACACGTTGATAACAACATGGCTTAAAAGAATCATAGAATCATTAAGGCTGAAAAGATAACTAAGACCACCTAGTCCAACCATCCACTTGCCTGTGACATGCCTTCCTTCGGTGCCTTTGAGTGGCACTGAACACTGTGGGAGTCCAAACCACAAGTGAATTACAGAGAAATCAGCTGTCCTGGTTTGGATCACACGCCCTCTGGTAATGAGGTAGTGATGAAAAAGTGCTGTTGAAGTGTCATTGTTCCTCACTCACCTGTCCAGCAGGGAGCTGAAGCCAATGATCGCATTGTCTCGCTCTGCTGCTATCACCAGGCACAAACCATCCATTAAGAAGGAGCACTGAGGGAGGGAAAAGCACAGCCTTGAGTTGCTATCCACTTAGATAAGGCTGTAAGCCTCACTGATGAGCTGCTGACAGCAGAGATAACTGCTGTGTGCTGTGTGCAGGGAGGAAGGAGAGCAGCAGACTCACACTGAAGGAGCATCACGTCTGAACTGTTGGTTCACCCATTCCTATGGCATACTATTATTCCTACTCTTTCCTCACAGAGTGAAAATAAGCTGGGTCCTCGGGTGTGTTATTCTGTCACTAATTCTGCTGGAAGCAGGAATATAGACATAACTACAAACGCCTGAGATACTGCAGCAGAAACACTTATCACTTGAAGGAGCCCATCTTCCTTCTGGCAAGCGAAAGCAAACGCCGTAACGCTCGCCTTTGGCTCAGCAGTGCCAGACCCTTGTGGAGGCACGCCAGCTCTGCCCAGAGCAATTCATCTCTGACAGGAGGACGTGTTTACACGGCCAGGGTAGCAGGGCCACAGCTGCTGCTCTCCTTCCCACACGCCCCTTTGCTTTGTCCTTCCTAGAGAGATGTGCACTTGCTGGTGCGCAGAGGGACGGCATCCTTGGGGGGAGCTGCAGGGGAAGAAAGTAGTGCTCAGACTAATTGGATGCTGGATGTAATTGCTATTCTGTACAGATGCACTTCAAAGGGATGCTGTCAGTTTAAAAAATCACAACCTGAAAAGATCTTACCTGCTCTTATTATAGGTTGCACCTAATACACTCATAAGCAATGATGGGCTAGAAACAGAAATGTTTTTATTTTTTTCACAGGAACTGCTGCATGCCTCTGACAGCCCTTTGTTGATTGCTACTGCCAGTATAAGTACTTCCCTGTGTTGATTAGTCTCTGCCTCTGACAGTGTTTTCTTGTACACGCCACCTTACTGCTTTGCTCTAGCAAGGTTCCTGGAATGGTAGGTTTATCCTATGCCAAATACAAAGAGAAAAACAGCTCTGGTATGATGCTGCACTGCTGTAAAGCAAAGTACTGGCTCACCCCAGAAGCTCATCTTGTGCTTAGACCCCGCGAGCACTTGCTTAAATCCCATGCTGGACTGTGGTGTGAGTTGTCATCACCAGCGGAACGAGAGAGGAAATGAAAACTCCACCCAGAACTCCAGGGCACCATCCAGAAAGTGGAAGTGTTATTTAGCATTGTAGAGGAGGATTAATGGAGTGTGATTACAGAAAAGGAAATAGAAACTGCGTTTATCTGGAACAACAAGACAAGATACAACAGCAGAACATACAGAACAGCAACAACTGTGCATTGTGAGGTGAATGGAAGAAAATGTCTACAGGGGATGTACCATTCACAGTAAGGTTACATTCACACATCATGATGCCAAGTTTAGGCGTCTGTGAGTTAACAGAGATACAGGAACACAGAGCAGGGACACGCTGGCAAGGCACGCTGCCCAAATTACTTACTAGTGCATAAGAGATCAGATTGCAGCGTGGTGCTAACACAGCTACCAAGGCTGGTCTGCTCAGAGCTAGTGCAGCACTGCATCAAATGACTCTTCTTCCACGGGGAAAGAAGCAAAGCACAAATCCAGATTTCATACCTTTGCTGCCACACCCCACTTGGCCTTGCTCAGTATCTCAGAGACGCAATGAACTTGTGGTGCATCCAGGACAGTGAGGCGTACTCCAGTCACTGTGAAACCTTTGCCAATAAGTTGATCAAGCAGTTCAACATAAGGTGGGTCCGGCCCCCAAAGGACTGTTGCTGGCAGGATGAGGCAAGTGGTTTGGCACAGGTTATTGAGCACTGGTTGATCTGATGGGAAAAGATCAAAACACAACAGATCCTTTGTATCAACCCCCTTCGACTGCTAACCCTCTTCCCCGCCACATACATGTAACCAGAAGATTGGATGCACTCCAGCATCATTATTATGTCATTTGGGATGTGACTGCTCATCCCAAACTGTCAAACTGCTGTGTGCCTGAGTGTGTGTATCTGGAGGTCACAAGGCAGCAGTAGTGACCCCATTTCAGGAGTCAGGCAAGGACAGCTGCTAGTTTGCTACGGGAGATACTATTCCATTTACTTTCTCTCAAGCAAAGAAATCTTTTAATCCAGCTGCTTTCATAATCCAAAATGTAATTCTCAGCAACATATATAAGATTTAATGCACTTCATATTTTCTCCACGATAAATCTGCCTGTCCATTAGGCAGTGGCTTTGTGATAATTATTTGCCAAAAGGAGACGTTTCCTTGTGTGCTAGAGCTACCTCTAGCGTCCAAGAAGAGGCCACGAAGTGAATGATGTGTCTGGTTTGCTGGCGGCGCTTACTGTATTGTGCCTGACAGCCCAGGGATCACGTGTGCTTGCTTTTCCAGGACAGTAGCTCTTTGAAAAACATTTTCTGAGACACAAACACATCAGGGCTGTACACTGATTTCCTTTTCACTCTGCTCAGAAATCTTCAAAGCAAAGAGATTCTCACAAAGCAGGAAATTGAGGGCACATACTTAGAGATTTGCTTCCAAGACTGAGCTGTACAGAACCTGCATAATACTCATGCTCTTTCCACAACAAGCTCCCTAGTGTTATTATTACTCTTGTTTCAGAGCTCATACAGTGGCTTGGGAATGGCAGTCATGTTGTGAAATAGACCTCAGCACAGCTAACAGTTTAATCTTAAATGTTCATGAAACCAACCTCTGATGTATTAGTGTGCAGCATAAGAAAAGGAGCTTGCCTGAGGAGATACAGCCTCACTCATGTGACTTTTGCCAGGATCATGAAGTGTGTGCAGGGCACAGCCCACAGCCAACAGAATACAATGGAAAAAACCCACTGATAATGGCCTTGGGAAAACTCCTTCTTCAGAGGACCTAATTCCAAACATTTTTGCTCTCAGTAAACATCACAGGGATACTTTACCCGGTCACCACTTGGGTATAAAGGCTTGGGATGAGCCCACAGGATCCTAGCATGGAAGCATCTATGTGAGATTTACATCTCCTGGCATGAAAGGCAGAGCATCACAGCCTGCCCCATATTCATGCCTATCAAGAACAATCAGCAAAAAAGACCAGAGAAACTACAAGCATCTGAGGGAACTGACAGGCCTGCTGAAGTTCTGACTCCAAAACAAACTCAGACCAGCAGAAACTGGAAATTATTTTTAGCTGGCAGACATTCAGCAGCTAGTGGGAACCAAACAAGAACTCGGTCCAGTTCCCAAGAGATGGATGTCCACACTGCCAAAAGCGCTCCCTGCAGAAATTGCTGGTTATCTATGCCCAGAATAAAGGGTCTCTCCATCACTAACCTCATCACTATGGTGCCTTGGTCTCTCCTGTGGCTAGCTTTGAATGGACACACAAGCCACTATGGCCAAGCTGGTGCTCACACACACTGTAGAAGTTCAGCAACATTCACTGTTGCTTATGTTATCTGTGCTGATAGTGCTTTTTCTTCTGCTGGTGACAAGGTCTGCACTGCTCATCAGCCCTATGTTTAAACTCACAAAGGAACTGGTAGCAGAAAGGTCCAGCAGGCAAAGAGTTAACTGGCTGGACTCCACTGGAGCTGTTCCTTGTAGCTCAGAGTTGTTGCTCCCTTCTGAAAGGACATCAATACCAAATCTTGCTGCCACCAGATGGTTTGTCTTGACATCCAATTAATCAATAACAGCCTCAATCTATAACGAGAGTTATGCATTTCCTTACCAGGATCACGTGGTTGCCCAGAGCCCAGCACATCAAGCTGCCCTCCTGTTCCACGTTTCATGATTTTGTGCTGCTTGTTGATTTCCAAACTGACTATGGGGTCACATTTCAGGTTATAGATCTGCAGAAAGGAAGGGAGGGGGAGAGAGAGAGAGGTAAGTCATGTGAGCACTGTTACCTAATCAGAAAGGATAACACTTCTCAAGTATTGATTCAGACAAGCTGTGAAGGTTTTGTTGGTGTTGTGTACTCCTGTAATTACCAGCCTAGAAAACACCTGGTTGCCTGGAGATAAACGAACATTTTGTATGCATTCTTTCTTGTTGGGGCTTAACTAAATATGGCATCTTGCTGTCCTTTAAAGTTTCTGCATCCAGACATCTCTCTAAAGTCTCCATCCCCAGCTCTTCAAGGCCAGAAACTCAAGGACTCCAAGTGTCCAACATCTTTACCCAGTGCCAAACTAGTGTTTAGCAGCTCCCTTCTGTTGTGGAACAAATTGTCACATTCATGCATCCCAGCACAGTGCAGTCCTGATTTCTGGACTGTCACAGAGGAAAGACTTCCACGTCATGAAGCACTTCAAAGGTGGGGCCTGATACTTGATCCCATCCCTTTGTTGGGCACAACTCAGCACTTCAAACTCTGGTTTTGAGAACAAACTGATCAGAATGGTCAACTAGAGATTAGCTAGTACAAAACTAGCAGAAAAGGAGAGTTATTATTTCATTTTAGCCATTGGCAAATAAAGGCAGTTCAAATTAGAGACCAGCACCCACACAGTGTGGAGGGCCAGATGAGCAGAGCTGGCCATACCAGTACTGGTAGGCTTCTCAGCACAATGCAGGAGGCCAAAATCTGAGTCTTTATGCCTTCAGCTGTACGCAGGGAAAGATGTGGGCATCCAGCAACAAACTGCACCTGTGACTTAAAGCATGGAATGTCCTGTTTGAGACAGCTCTGTCTTTACAGTGCTGTGAATTGGTGCCTCTGCTGGCAGGCTACGTGGGCCAGCACCCTTCTCACACCACAGGGCAATGCTCCAAGCCAGGAGCACGTGGACATGTGCACTCTCTGGGATACACTCAGCAGCCAGCAAGTTATTCTATTAGCTGTCTCACTTCATCTCAATTGCTGAACACTACACGTGAAAGGCTGGTAACCATCACCCTCTGGGTCAGCTATGTCTAAGCAATCATGGGTGATGTTGCTATTGTTCCCCATGACCTGCTTCCACAGCAATGTCAGCTCAGTGTAGGAACTTTGCTTCTGAAGCAACAGCCCTGAGCCTTCCTGAATTTATAGCACAGGACACTGAACAAACGCATCTGAAAGAACACTTTTCCACTAAGACTGTCTGGGTCAATACAAAGTTAGCACATCGTGGCAGGGACATCCAGAGGAGGAAATCTCAGCAGCCGGTGAAACAGCATGAAAGCATTATCTAAAGTATAAGAGGAAGGAAATCAAGGGATAGCAGGAGCAAAGCCATTGCTCTGACACAGCAGGAGACTTCAGGAAAGGGCAGAATCCTACCTTTTCCTCCTCTAATGTCTGACACTCGGCGCAGCACAGACCTTCTGGGAAAAACAGCTTCATATCCCGGACAGATATTTGGTAGGATTTGGAGCCTGAGAGATAAATACAATGAGAAGATTCTTTCAGGCCGTGAATTAAACATTCTCTGGACTAACACTCATCTTCCTGAGAGATTGATGATGTGCAACTTACTGCAGTAATTGCTTTAAAGGCCAGCTGTTCTGTATAGTAATAGCAAACACTTAAAACCATTATATTTAGAATGGTTCCATTGCATTTTTGGTATTTTGGTTCTGCTCCATTATCACACTCAGCTTGTCCTTCCCCTACTTCCTAACACTGTAGTCAAGGGAATCACATTAAGGAGCCTGTAAATACCAGTTCCAACCCCCCTGTTTTTCCCATGCTTTTGGATCATGTCAGGCTGATCCAGTTGAATGGAGCTACTGGTTACTAAATCCAGATGTACTTTGCAACAATAATGTAAGCCCCAGATGTGCTGGTGACTCCTGTACAACAGAGACAAAGAAACAATAATCAGTATGAGACACTACTGACAGCAGTGCATTGCACTGTTCACCTGTAGCCCTGAAAAGCAGATTGAGACTGAAGAGGTACCAAGAATGAATGTGAAGATCAGAGAAGGAGTGGAAAATCATCTGAAGAGTCAAAACCAAAGCCCTTAGCTTGTTTAATCCAATGTAACACAAAGCTAAGAAGGAATACATCAAGGTGAAGAGGTCAGAGAAGGAAAAACTACTTAAAGTACAGGCTTTGGCACAAGAGCAAACGGATACAATCTGTGTATGACTGCATTTACAATTGAAAATGTATGAAAATTTCCAGCTGAGAAGTTCTTTTACAGCTACCCAAATTCGGGTCAGAGCTTATGAGAGGAAATAGATTAACTGAACTTAATGACTTAGAGGTCCCTTAGCATGTGAATATTTCCCCATAAAGTGACAGTGTTAGAAGTCAATTCTCAGAATGTTTTGAGATTTGTGAGTGGAAAATGTTTGAGAAGGAAAAGCTATTTCTGTATAACTGGAGTTCAGATAGACTGTCAGGGTGCTGGCATGGATCCACACTCCTGGGATACAAATACACAAAAGGCAAACACATTCTGAAATAATATCACTCCTGCAGACTACACATTTAAAAAAAAATTGTGCCTTACTGCTCCTAGAGCACTCAGCCCTGCAAGGACATCCATAATTCTAAATATCACGCAGCCAGAGTGCTTAACACAGTAGTTTACAATCCTGAGATTGTATATGTCACTGGTGTATAAGTCAGGCTGCATTCTTTATGTACCTCTGTGTCAAATCTTCCCTGTTTAAATCATTGGTGCCATTACAAAGAGGACACAAATGTTCCCAAAGCTATTCTTAGCAACGTTTTGCTCTTACTTTTCTCAAGGTGTATTACTGTATAAGATGCTCTTTGGGCTCAAGAAAAAGCACTACACAGTGATTTCATGATGCACTGAAGAGATGGAAGGAACACAGCTTTACCTCTGCAGCTGTCTCATAATATAAGAACTGCTTTGCCTGGTTTGACTGTTATCAGCAAACCTGACCTCCATCACACCAGAGCTTCTCTAGTTGCTTCCAGAGGAAACAAAGCTAGAGTTTGCTCCACTTCAGCACAATGGCACTAGCTAGAGATCCTCCTCAGCTGAAGCAAAACCAAAAAAACATGGTACTCCCTACTAGGAAAGAAGCTCTTCCACTGTCCCCCAGATGATCACCTGTGCAATAACTACATCTCCTGCTTAACTTGGACAAGAACATTTCTCCCTTTTTAGAGGACAAACTGTAGGAGATGTGAAGCATTAAGGATCTTTAAGGACAGACTCCTCCTTGGCATAGCAGCTGGATCAGATTCTTGAGTTTGAGTTACTGTGTACATAAGCTACAGCTGCAACCATTTTCCTTGAATGTGTGCAATTAAGGCTTTGTGAGCCATCCACATAGCTGGGGCTGGGATACCAGTGTACAATCTGGTCTCAGCAGGCAGGTGGTAGACAAGCAGCTCAGCTCTGTGCTTAGCCCAGTCTTGGAAGGAAGCAGGGCTCTGAAGGGAATCCCTAAGAAGATATCTGAGGCCTTCCTTAACACACAGTTTTCTGTAACCTCTGAGTGAAAGACAGGCTGAGATTCAGCCTCCCTAGCTGATGTAAACTAATCAGTAGAAGAATTATGCCAGGGAAGCTCCAGGTGTTGCGTGGGTATATTAAGTTGGGGTATATATTACCTGTAACTGATGAGTTCTCATTCTCAAGGCAACCTGGGAAGACAATCCATTAATCTTAAGAGCAAAAGAAGCAGGGGTTGACAGTGGAAAAGTACTGGCTGAAAAGCCTTGAACATCTCTTGTGTAGGTAGACCCTGCCCTTTTGTCACTCCTACAAATGAGAACCTATGAGTAATTATGGTGGGAGATCTCTCTCAGTTTAATCTTGGTCCTAAAGATTATATCTGACAAAAAGTGATTCTACATCAAGGAGTTGATTCTCTTCCCAAAACTGCACGTGGTAGATACTTCACTGAGTTCTCTCTGAAAGACCACACTGGACAAAAAAGGAGTACACTGCAATAGAGAGCACTAACTAATCCAATGGATCTTGACAGGAAAGTTCTTTTGGAAACCAAAAGCATACAGTCCCTGCTAACTTGACTGTTTTTATGGAAGTTATCGATTGTATTATTTTTATACTTCTGTAACTATATACAGCACAATCAGCACAATATTGAGAAAAACAAACTACTCGTGGGCAGTCAATTAACGATGCTTACTTCCTTATGAATTTCTGAATGACATCATTCCCTACTCCTTGTCAAAACAGCCCTCTTATGATACCCTTGGCTCTCCATAGCCCACACTCTTCAGGAGTCCTCATTCCACCATCCTCCACCTGCACTCTCAGCTGTCTCTGATCCCAATCACTGCAACATCTTAGTTCTCCCTGCCTGCTGTTGGTGGCTGAACTGTGGCTGGTTCACCACAGAAGATGCTGACTAGCTGGCATGCCTCTGCCCATGTGCCAGCAGGCAAGAGCCTCTCAGAATGGAAAACAGCTGAGTTTACCTGTTTTCCTCAGTGCGAGTAATGTTTGATCACCTTTCCCTACCCAGTCATTAATGTTTTGAGTCATTACAGGAACTCAGTATCCTAGAGTCTTTTATCCCTCTGTGAAACCTGGATGCAGTCGGCCAGCGGGTTATATAGTTATCAGAAAGGCAGTCAGAAGCATTGAGACAGATGGGCTCTTGGGGATAAGTACAAAATAACCAATCTAAAATTACAAAAAGACCAAGCAGAGAAGAGATTAAAAGAAATCTGTTTCGATGGAAGACAGATCTTGGGCTGTTCTGAGAAGATGACTTTTTGATATATCTTCTGGGAGAATATTTCATAGCTTGAGACATACTCAGGTCAGACACCAAAAAAAAACAATCAAAACTTTCTAGGGAATAATGGTCCCTACTGCCTGCCAAGGCTGGATCTGCACTGACTGTGCAGGAGCGTAACAGTACATTATGTTTTTACCATTAGCATATCTGAGCCTTCAGATTTTTCTCTTACAAAAACCTACCATAAAATCCATTTTGGACAGTGCTGATGCCATACTGAGCCCTCCAGAGGCATGGATCTAGTGCTTGGGCTACATTAGGGTCCTCTGGCCCCAGCATGTCAATCAGCTTCTTCACAGCATTTGGTCTCTGAAGACACAGCACGAGTGAAGTGCCTGAGGTAAGGTAAGCACAATGAGCTTCTAGAGTAGCAGGATCCTGAAAAGAAATAACAGTGAGGAAACAGATTACAATAAATGGTGTAGGTGAGTGCTGAATCCCAGCCCTCCCTTGCCTTGAACCACCTGACATTACTCCTTGCTTTCTCCTCCCTTTGCAACATTCAAGTTGTGTTCCCATTCAACATTCAACAAGTGGCCACTGCACGCTTTGCTTCCAGAGCACATTCAGTGGTCACCGAGCTTGCATGTGCTGTGTTATTCACTATGTATCATGAGGCCCAGTTCCCACCCTGGGCACACACAGAATGAAGGAAAGTTCAGCACTGAGCTTTATCCAGCAGCTCCTGGGCTCAGCTCCAGGCTCCCAGATCAGCCAATGGCAGCTTCCACACTCAACTTCCACAGTAATTTCCTAAAACCCTGCAGTAAGAAAAGAAGCAAAATCCTGCTTCTAGAAGGAAGAACAGCCTTGTGTTGTGACTCGTTCTGTGTATGCACACCTAGCACATAGATACCAGAGGAGGAGCTGACATTTGTCCTGAGCCACTGCAAATGAACTGTTAGTCTGAAGTTCAGTGTCTGCTGCTGAACCATTGATTCGTGAGATGTCCTTTCCACAGTACCTTCACTGTGACATACAGAGAGGGAAGTGATGGATGCTAGAAATATAATCATGATCATGTATGCTCTGGGATGAAGAACCGCATTTGGTTCTTTGGGATAATTTGGGATAAGGAACCACATTTAGTTCTGCTTATGGAAGAAGACAAATAGCAGAACTTTTTCAACTTCACAAAAGGAATGCCCTGCCCCCACTAACCCAGTACACACCCTGCTGTGGTGGCTGGAGGGCAGAATTTCATACACTAGATGGGATCAGTGCTACTGAAATAGTGAGCTTCAAACAAGGATGCTCAGGCCAGGACACTTGATGAGCTGAAAGCAAGCAGCTCAGCTCTGGGCTTTGCCACTGTTATATTGTGTGCTCCATGATAGATTTCTCTACCATTTTTTCTTTTACAAACATTGTGAGTTCACTCTGAGCCATGAGATTTCTCACACAGTTTTGCAGGACACAGAATCCTGAGATCTTCATTTTAACTCAAGATGAATGTTAATAACCACTAGCAATCACTGCACCAGAGACAAGAGAGCAAGTTGTTGGCCAGAGATGGATGTAATGAGTGAGGAGCCTTGAGAAAGACAGCAGGAGCCCAGGGCAGGAGGTGGCTAAGGAGCAACAAGGCCCTGCTATTCTCATTAAGCAAAGCCTTGCAGAGCCAGGTTCATTGCAGATATTTCCATTAAGTGTGAGGTCTACAGCAGCTGTAGGCTCTGAGCCCTTCATCCTAAAGAAGTGGCAGGAGCACACTGGTCTTCCTCCCTGCCCTCCAAGACACCAAGGGCAGCAATGCCAGTGCACAGAGTAGCTCCCTGCCAGCACTATGCATATGCACAACAGCATTTTCAGCCTGCTGGCTAAACCAAGCTATGGTTATTTACTTTAATACCAATTTTTTTGGAAAAAATTAAAACCTGGAGGAAAGAACTCTTACTTGATTCAGCTGAACCACATCATTCAGTTGCCTGAAGGTTTTAATCCCTCTCTTTTTTTAATCTCTTAAAAGCAGCAGAGAATGGCAATTCTCAAGATAAAATATTTCCAAAAGAAAATCCCATCCTTCCATTCAAAAATATGAAAATAAAATACTTTGAGGCTTCTTTTGTTTTTCTATCCTGTGAAGCCATTCACCGACTTTGTCCCAAATCATCTCTCGCTCACATTCCTCCAAACTGCCTTTGTAAGTAGGCTATAAAGGGAAAATCACTGACTGAATATTCTCCTCTGTATTTGGAAATGCAAAATGATCTGAGATGCCCCATTCTTAATCAGGTTAGTGAGATAAGAGATCTGATACAAGTTGTGATAATTATGAGTCCTCCCATCCCACAGAAACACAAGGCAAAGGAGAGCAGGGACAGCTGCACCAGAGGAATGGGGAGGGAAGTTTCACAGCTGCGCTGTGGTTAGAGGGCCCCGTTCAGACACCAGCATGTCACAGCATACTGCAAATCTGTGACATGAATTCAGCTCTGTATAACACTAAGTAAGCCCTTCAGGCTTAAAAAAAATTTGATAGTTTTAAAAAAATGCACATAATCCACTTTTCTAAGCCGCCATCAGGGCTCCTCATTGGGAGATATAGAACACTGATGATGCCTCCATGAAAACTTCCCAAAGCTCTAGGTACAACATATCAACGTTCATCTGACTCCAGGTCAGACATCTGCAAAAGAAAACCTTCAGAAGCGGTTTCTGTGAACAGAACGTAACAAATGAAATTGTTTTGTTCCGTACCCAATGCAGAGTGCTTTAAATTTATGTAACAAACCCTTTTGTTCCTCTATCCCATCTTTCAGTTTTTCCCTGGGAAATAAACAGGCTTTGGGTTAATGACAACGTTGTTTCTAATTGCTAGAATGGTGTCAGTGAGTCAAGGTGACTTCTTCCCCTCTGCTACACTCTCAGATCCTGGCATGGCTCTACCAGCCTAATGAGTCCTCTGTTTACATCCTGCCTCTGCACCAGCCTCAAACCGTGTCCTTGCCAGCACCCGAGCAGCTGCAGCGAGATGGCACATGTGCAGCTGACTGGAATTCAGTGAGCAATTTTGTTGATGTGTACAGAGAGGAAGTTCCAGCTGAGTGCTGGATCTGGAGGACTAACAGCTTAAAAAGCAGCAGAACTGCTCTTCTGCCTCCAGTGTCGGACTCACAAGTTGGGGCTGGAGGGAATCCATCACATTACTGAGTCTGGGGATCTGCTATGGGCAATCGGAGCAGGTAATCCAATGGCAGCAGATCAGTCCTGCTGTAGAAACAGACTTTCTAACTTGCAGCCACAGCTGTGGGTCTCTGCAGTTTGGGATCTGCTGAATAAGTACAGAAAGGAAAACCACCATAGGCAGAACTGCCTCTGGAGCAGTTGCTTCCCACAATCTTAATGCTATTGGGTCACAGTAAAAGCAAAGAAGGCAATGTCTGCTCTATCTAGCTGAGTTCTGTTTTTATTATTATTATCATCATTAGCTTTCTGATAAAAAGCATTGTTATGGCTCCTGTGACTGGGCAGCCTCAGCAAGCAAAGCATCAGCCCATTATCTATTGTAGGCCGAAGGCCAAAAGCTGCTTAGAAGCTAAATGCTAGTATTGAAGTTGAAAAAGCAATGGTGTCTGACAGTGCACTGCTGAGGATATAGGTAAATCAACATGCAGGTAAATCATACGTTCAAAAGAAGGAGATCTAAGCAGTGAATAAACCCCTAATCTAACACCAGTCTCCCTACTTACATTGGGAGTTTAGCCCTTTTCAGCTCGTGTGACAAAAGACTTCAGATACTTTCTAAAACTGAGGAGTCCCCATACAGCAGGGAGCATTTCCTACTGTCCATTCCCCATTGCTAAGAGCAGTCTATTATCTATACTTTCTCACTTTCAAACCTTACTTCTTTCCCATGAACAAAAACCCAATACTCTGCAACTCTTAGACCCAGTCACCAGCTTTTCAAGGAAACAGAATCCAGAGTGTTAGGGAGCTCTAAAAACAAGAGAATTTTCCCTCCCTGAAATAACCTCACGTCAGATGTACCCTACGTACATCCACATTTCTCCCAAGGTAGACACTTAGATTTTGTGCAATGCTTTTTGTTTCAGACGATTGACTAAATATTTTTGTGTCTTCAGGAAAGCAATCAGCAAGGATTTAGGTTTCTTTTCTCAAAAAAAAAAAAAAAAAAAGGTAACTCCTCTGCAAGAATCAGCTTTCCATTTCCTGACTTCCACAATATCTTTATTCTGAGATGATAATAGATGAGTATATTTCAAGTTGGGCAAAGAATGAATACCTAAAGCTACAAAAGAGCAGACAAATCTATTTCCAGGTGACAACCCCCCTCAACACCCCAAGGTTTAAAACCCTCCTCATTGTCTACCAGGCAGCAGAAATGACAAGCCAATTTCCTCTTTGCAGGTCATTCTTACAGGCTCTTGAGCACACGCTTCTGGAACAGAGCCTCAACTACCTACAAGATGTAGTACCAAAACGTAACCTGGCTCTAGAGATATGCATGCTCTGGCAGCACAAAGGACTTTTCCCAGCTCCCATGTTTAAACACGTTGAAGTAAAATGAGGCACACGGGCAGAGAGCACAGCGTGCTCTGAGAGGTGCTCTACCTGTGTTGACTGCAGGGAAGAAACGGGACTCCTGAGGATCTGCAGTTAAGAGTGAGCACTGTAAATTAGCAATTTAATGTTCCTGGGAGGTCTGCAGCTCCTGTATCCCCTGAACTTTTGTTTTAGAGAAACCAGGTCTGTTTCTTTATGGCAAACGATAAAAGAAACTGTCAGCACGTCAGCGTGCTTTGTGCCTGGTATTGTACAGATCTGATTGTTCTATATAGATCGTTTCTAACAACCACCACAAAACCCCGGACAGGAGTTTTTGCTCTTTCAGGAATGGATTACTCGCCGACTGATGTATTTTCCCATTCTAAACCTAAACATAGCCACAGAACCACCAGGTTCTTAACAAACCTGCTTTGCTTCAGAAGAAAGGAGTCCTAAAGCGATGTCTGGCTCCAGGTGTATGTGTTTCATCCCAACCACTGTGAATTTTTCTAGGTTGAGCTTTCGGAGGATCCTTGCAAGACAATGGCTCCAGGCACCGGGTTTGATCAGCAGCACTGTGCAAAGGATCTGGGCTCCTGTAACAAAGCATGCTGCTGAAATCCAAAGCTGCTCTTAAAAACACAGGCAAAACATACAGCTCTATGTACCAACTAGGACAGGTGTCTATAGAAGAGGGGTGCCTGAAAACTGGAATGAAGTTCATGGGAATTTGAACTAAACAGGTCGGTAAAAAAAGCTGCACACACACACATATATAAATGATCTACAGCAGTATGAACTTGTACACCTTTTTCCAGGAAGCCTGCTCTATGTGTCCAAAAACTTTATCTGGCAGGTCTGGAGCATAAGACTCCATATTTTATATTAAGTATGAATGTTTTAAGCAGAATAAAATGTTCTCTTATGTTCTTCTCGTGAATATCAGTGATTCCATGACAAAACCCTTCAGGCAGCTATTACACTCTTACTCTTGGTGGTTTTATTTCTCAGAGTTCTGTGCTTCTCTGTTAGAGCTGCATTTCAGAGAGACATTAACAAGTACAACAAATCCCAGCTGATGCTGTAAACCTCATTATGAGCGGGATCATGTTTACTAAAACTGAAATACCAGCAAAAAGTGTTGGCCTTTGCTAAAACATCTCCAGCAGAGCTGCCAGCCAGGTGCTGGAGAAACAAAACAAAATGGATCATGATTGTTTTATTGTCCAGTGGTACCAAATCTCTCACGGGCAGAAAATACCTAATCTCATTTTTTAATGATAGCATTTTCAAATTACTAATTTCACTAATCTAAAGCACTGTATTAAATACAAGCCCCTGTGTTACTGGGACTGTAGTTAAGATTTTGTCTTAACAACAGCCTTGAAGATTTATTGGCAGCCATAGTGCTGGGAGCAGTCAGCCAGGACCCACTAACTGCCGGTTCCTACCCACATCAATTAGACGAAGCATGATGTAATAGTACTGCAGGCTGCTAAAACTGATCCATGATTATCTGTTTGCGTACATAAAATGCCACTTTATGTTTCCTGTACACCCCATTACTAATTGTACAGATGTTGATGCAATGAAGCATCCATAGTGCTGCATAAAATTTGGTGCATATGGATGTTTTCAATTAGCAAGAGAGACATCGGTCATTCAATGACAGAGAAACACGGGATCAAAAATAAAAACACAGGATACTGACCCTATTTGGCACGGAAACTGAACCCTTATTCTACACAGCCCCCCTGTTGAAGAGCTGATGGTTTTATTTCCATGTGTTTCTTGAACGGAAAGATTTAAATGCCATAGCAACAGCCTGCAAGTGCAGAAGCAAGGCACTCGGATCCACTCAGCTGCTCGCATACAGAGCAGCAATATCAGCTTTACGTGCTTACATCAACGTGCACGGTCCCTGTACCATTTTACCCTCCATCTGCTGCATTTCTGGGCAAGCATCCTCCTCCTTGTGGCGTGTGAATCACTGCATGCTGCATGTGTATATTACTTGAGACACCTCAGGAGGGGATCACCTTCTGTCCCTATGCCACCTTGGCATACTCAAAGACAAGTGTCTAAACCAAGGTGGGACACTTTGCTACCAAGAGGTGGTTTTCTCTCCCCCATGACTGTACATGCCAGCATTCACCAACACACTGCTGCCTACAAGGGGAACAGCCCCAGCTCATCATGAGTTACCAGGAAGGCCTGTTTGGCAGCCACCAGACACATCCACCTCCGGTTCTGGCTGTTCTGTGGCCTTCCTGGACTTGCCCCATCTTCCTGGTATTTGTTACATACAATATTTTTAGATCCTTCCCTACAGCCAATGACTCCACAGCTCTTCCCCCACTTATTTACATGAGTTTTGATTTGATAAATACAGTACTGTGACTCAGTTACATTATTTTATATACTATTTATATAAAATACGTTATATATAAGCATGGCTTAAAATAGCATGAAGTGAAGAGAAGCAAATATCAGATCTCCTGTCATGTTTAGAAAAGAGAATGCACATCAGTGCCAGTGCTCAAGCCCAAGAAAAACGTTGGTATAATTCTTTCACTTATTTTTGGCTGGTACATCTACATGAGTCAGGTTCACAAAACCCTGATCCAACCACATTTTTCAATTTGCTCTCCTCTCACCTGCATGCAAGTAGGTAAACAGTGATTCTGCATGACATCTCTGGGCCTCTTCAGCTAAGCAAGAAAAGCAGATAGATCTGGGTAAGTATATATGTATGCCCTGGGATAGTCAATTGAGAATAGTGCCACTGTCTCCACATACTACAGCTAACACTGTTACAAAACGTTCATTTTGAAATGTGATACCAGAAAATGCATAGCTTGATTTCAGATATGGTGGGAATCCATTTGCACTGGGACATCCTGGGAGATGTAGTACTTACCACTTCTCTAGACAGCCCAGTTGCATGTACTGAAAAGGACTGAATTACACTCTCAGTTACGCTTTCCCTATGCTCTTTCTCAGTCACTATTGCTGAAATGGTTATAAGCCATCTTCATGCTCCCAGTATTTCACAATTCAGTTGGAAGCTGCCATGAAACTTGGGACTGCTTTGTTTTTCCCTCCCCTACTGTGCCCTTGGAAGCAAAGAAGGGCTGTGTGTTCTGATACACGCTTAAGTAGCATAGATCTGGGATTCAGGTTTCTCCCCAGCATTGCTGATGTTCCCTAGGCAGGAATGGTTGACTTCAGAGGTTCCTCATAAGAGCAAAGCAGCGTAAAAGGAATCAGGTATAAGTAAGTCATGGCCAAATCCCATATAAAAGTGTTTTCTTCAGTCTAATGATAAACCTGCAAGTGGCCTGAAGAGGTGAAGAAAATTTAAGGCACACGTGAACTGAGAATTGTGAACTCCGGACTTCCTTCCCCACTGATCTTTACTAACAGATTTAACCAGTGAAATATGCAAGGTAGAGAGCAGAATACTAAAATTTGTTTGCCAAAACAAAGTAAGCCACCATTCTTTCATATTTATTACTGTCTGAAGTCCATGTGTTTTTATTTCCCAGAGCAACATATCTGGAAGATATCTAGCCAGTGTTCTTTTCTTTTAAAGAGACTTCTTCCTTTCCAAAGGTCTGTTCTATTTTGCTGCAAATAGTAAGAGTGAATACATAAGGTGAAAACAGCTCTGAGGCCCTTGCCTTGTAACTTTAGCTCACATCTTCACCGTATCACTTACCCACTTCAGCAGTGGGGTGATTTGAAACAACCAGAATCTGAAGTGCCTGGTGGTTTGGCTGGCACTGTAATGCAGTGAGCAGAGCTCCTGACCCAGGCTTAAGAAATGTGTGTTCTGCTCTGATTTCTGTCACTCAGTTACTGGAGAACGATGATCAATAGCTTTCTAGGCTTCCACTACACTTTCTGTAAAGCAGTGAAATGCCTGTTGAAACCTACAACTGAGAAGTGCTACTAAAGAGCTGAGATTATTTTCTCTTCTACATTCCACATCAGGCACAAACAGGTGGTCCAGGCATGCAATGAACTGCAGAAAAAAGGTGATTCTGGCAGCAGTACTGCCATCCCTCAGTACCAAGTGTGGTTATCCAAACTTCACTTCCTAATTGCCCAGGATAATGATGCCTAATCAAAGGTTTACCGCCACATTTTGATGACTGTGACGGAGGACACAGTGTTACAATGCTTCTTCCATCTGTAAGAGTATAAAATTATTTTTTTATTACTCAAGAGGCAACTGGTGCATACATCTGACCTTACCTCCAGCCCTGGATGTCTTGCCAGGTGGTGGCAGGTATTTGGCAGTAGGGCAGTGTTCTGAATCTGTAAAAGAAAGATGTGATTTTGCAGATTCACAGATAAAGAACCTTTACTGTTTGGGGGGCGGGGGGGGTAAGGAAAGTAGTTTCAGTAGCTACAAAATACTGCAAAGCTGTTCCATAGCACAAAGACCATTCAATTCCGCCCTCAACACAAACAGGAGGATAAATGTAATGACCTTATAGAAGTCATAGTGCAGAGTGATAAAGTCATAGCTAGACACAGTCGTGCCATGGTGGGAAAGGTGATAATGTGACTGCTACTTCCCCTCAATAAACTGATCTCACTGCTCCAAATTTCTTATCCTGCCTTCTAGTGTCAAGATAACCTCAGCAAAGGATAGCAATACATGCAGTCCTACAGTTTTATGCAGTAATTTGGGATATCTGTTGCATTCTGTTTTGAAGGCCTCCTCTTCCTGCTCTCCAAATTTGCACAAAACACCCACATAGTTCACTGTCAGATCCGACTTTTGTGATACTCGAATAAGTACCTTTTTCCTGACAGCATCACATTTTCTTCTTTCTATTCAGCAAAGCCAGTTTGTTATTCTGCAGTACACAAGCACAGAGTGTTTGACACAAGCATCTAACTTTGTCTTGACAACAAAGGACCTTTCTTCTCAAAAGATAGGAAGAGCTATAAGTTACAAAGCATGAATGCACTTATGGAACTCCACCATTCCTTCTCAGTTGATATGTGGTGTTACCACAGTCTTCATTTATTTATGTGTCTGAACAATCAGAAATCATCAGGTTCAGAACTATTCATCTTCAGGTGTAAGGAGCGAAGCCTCTCCAACAGCTTAGGTGACAGGCCCATGTATTCCCATATTAGAAGAAAACAGTGGGAGTTTATACACTGCTGGTCAAAAGTATCCAATATGAAAACATCTCAGTGTGCACAATGATTTAAAGAGATTTGGGCTACATATTTCTTGGTACAGAAGGAAAATAGCAGGTTTTCTGCGCTGAAAGATCAATGCTAGCATATATCATTGAAGTCTGAGAAGTTTTGACAACAGAGGTCTCCATGCCTCATGAACTGTTCACTCTGTTCCAGGATAAAAAGAAATTCTCAAGAAAATCTGCTTCCTTCAGCTCTTGAAGTTAGGAAGTACCTTCATCTCCCTGAGTACAGGGCAAGCTCAGGGCAAAAAGACTGAAGAAGTCAGGCATCAAAATGACATACTCATATATAGGTGGGATAGATCTTCCCCTCTGTTTCCCAGTTTCTCTGGGAAGCAGAGTGATAAAGTCATAGTTTATATGCATAATACATATATAATACAATATCTCATATACAGAGAGAAAGCATATAGAATATTGTTTACCAGTCCTGGTAACTGCTGTGATGTCTGTTAAGCATTTGAGTACCCTGAAATCTTCAGAAAGGTAACCAGGCCACGTGTTATATTAACAGGCCAACCTGTAGATGACCCCAGTCAGCTCCTGTAGACTTAATACCCCCAACCATTTGACTGAATAAATAATTTAAACACAAATAATTGAGTTTCTCTGTGCCTTAGAAAAAAAAAAAACATCGATGAATAAATTCTTTTCTAAGTTCAATAAATTCCCAAACACCTTGTGTCTAAGAACATTATAAACAATAAAAGCACAACTTACCAGCTACAAGATCCTTCTCTGTGAAGAAAAGGATGGCTTGTCTGAATGTTACCTCTGGGGTCAAGGCCATTACTCTCTGTAGAGCACTGTCACTTTTGCTTAGCTCCTCCTCACATTGCGTTAATCTCTTCAATGCATTTTCAAGAACTTGGAAGGCATTGATCCGCCGTAACACACACACAAGGACTGGATTAGACATTAGTGTATCAAGGCTTCTTTGCCAGAAAGTATCTCCAACCTCAAAAGGGGTTATTTCTTTTGCCTGACGTCGAGTGAGATGGGGCAACCATTTGAGACCTAGAAGCTCAAACCCTAAATAGGGTCCTTCTGCAAGTCAAAGGAAATATTTTTAGCATCAGTTGATAGCATGTTTCATAAAAGTTATCTCCAAAAATGCTATAAGTGTTCTAATTTATTAGACTAGAAGTCTCAAAGTTGTTTCGACTTCACTCCCTGTTGGATCCAAAAGAGTCTGTAATGCAGATACAGAAATAAACTGGGAAAAATAACCACAGAATCACAGAATTGTAGGGGTTGGAGGGACCTCTAGGGATCATCTAGTGTGGATTTATCTCTAGAGTAACTGAAACATTGTTTGTAAAGTGGTCATACTTCCATTGTAAGAAAATATCTAAAGCAGGGGAGGGTTTAAATTGGATTTAAGAAAACAAGGTTCTTTTTTTGATAGTGGTAGTAAAACAGAAGATCTGTCTGTCCAAAGAGGTGGTGGGTGTCCCATCCTTGGGGACATTAAAGGTCAGGCTCTACTGGGCTCTGAGCACCTGATAGAGCTGTAGGTCACCCTGTTCACCGGAGGGGAGTTGGACCAGACAGCCTTTAACAATCCCTTCCAACTCAAACAATTTTATGATATTTAGAGGCTCAATCCATCAGTTCAGGTTACTGGAAGTTTCTGTCAGCTGGAATCTACTATTTGCCTTCAGATCTCACTAAACAGTCTCACTTAAAAAGAGCAGAACATAGAATAAGACAGCAGACAGACTTCAGCCCTTTTTTAGGGCAGTGACTGCATTATTGCACTCTAATACAATCTGCATCATGAAATCACATAAAATCTTCATCTTGTTAGCACCTGACAGCACTCATCATTTGTAAGCATTTAATGCACGGGGCAATGTCACCATTCCTCCTGTGCATAAGGAAACAAAGCATTAAGAGGTGTGGTGCCTTGCTTCTGATCACAAAGGATGGCAGTGGACCAGGAATAACAATTTTTGACTTCGGAATTCCTGTTTCTGTGCCTTCCCTGCACAGTTGCATTATCTTTCCATACTTAGATGGGGAAAGCACAAAAGGCTTCGCATGTATTTGAACTGTTTTGACCCTCTCTGAATAAAACACCCACCTGTGCCAATTGGAAAGTAGCCTTTCCCACTAGCTAGCCATTATAAATTCTTCAGCACTTCGGGCAGGTAAATATCATTTGTTTGAGCTCCTGTTTACCACTTATTTCATAATGTTCTGGCTGTGACAAAAACAGACTCAATTTTCCTGACTAAATTCTACAGCCCTCCCCAAGAGCTGCCTGCAGTCACCTGGATTCTGAGATTGATTATTGTTCCCAGAAAGAAGGATCTGGCAAAGGAGTTCTCCAGCACTCTTGATAGCATCCATTCCAACCAGTGTCAGCAGGACAACTTGCTCCATTTCAGGATCAGAAGCAAGTATTTGGTTGCAGAAGAAATCCAGAGGAATGACACACGGATCTGGAACTGCACTGAAGTTTCCCCCTGTGCAGAGACATCATCCAAATATATGTAGTTACATAAACAAACATCCACTCTTGTTTAGTGAGGAGGAACTGAGTAACTCTCTACGAAGCAGACAAAGGCCAGTTTCTCACTATGAGCTGCAGCTCAACACAGTCAGAAAAAGAAACACATGTGAGAAGCAGAATTACAGCAAATCCTCACTAATTAGTCACACTCCTTAACTGGAATCACTTTTGGCACATAAAGCAAACACACTCAAACCCTAATTTTGATGTCCTTATTCACACTGTTAAACAGAGTTAATAGAGCTAGAGCAAGATGATTTAGGGCATAAATTTCGGATTGATAACTAAGGCTTGGCTTCACATTAAATCAATACCTCATTTTGCATTATAGGAGTTTACACAGCATAAAACTGAGGGCAAAAGTAGGAGATGTTGCATCCTGCATATACCCATCGCCCTACCAGGAGGGGTACAGCCTGCAGAGCTCCCAGTCCCATCAGAAAGCTGTGTTCGATTCCATACTGTTTCAACTGCACGAATATTTAAGCAACTGTAGAGATTAACATCCATGTTCCTAATTATTCCCACATCTTAGCATTTAATAATGCAAGAAAATAGTGAATGACATGCACTGGATTATTATCTTTTTCTCACAATTTGTGAATTTGGTTTTGGAGAGAGATAAGACTAGAGAGAACGGCCTCAAGTCACATCAGGGGAGGTTCAGGTTGGATGTAAGGAAAGATTACTTCTCCAGAAGAATAGTATAAGCAGCATTACCTGTAGTTAGTAAAATAGACCTCTGATTACTGTAACACTCTATTGGATAGAACTAGTAGTTCTAAGACTCTCCAATCCATTCGAGTCATGAATTTGTAACAAGTTTACTTGGTTTCCCAAGCTTT
Organism: Odontophorus gujanensis; assembly: GCA_013399175.1. Taxonomy (NCBI): domain Eukaryota; kingdom Metazoa; phylum Chordata; class Aves; order Galliformes; family Odontophoridae; genus Odontophorus; species Odontophorus gujanensis. The sequence goes on from VXAB01000444.1 coordinate 34,409, forward strand.
ACCAATTTCCCAGTTTTGAATGAGTGAGTTACTAACGTGAATTCAAGTGAACTCAATTTCAGTCATTGAAATTAAGGACTTCAGAGTGAACAGAAAGGAAAAAATGCCTTCTCTCCAATTGCAGAAGGAATTATAGCTGCCTATGTGCATCACTTCAGCAAATCCTCATTTTACATGCTAAATGAGTCATTTCTCTCATTTTAATATTTTAACTTCTCTTTGAAACTACATCAGTAAATACACATCAGTAGGATTCTTTTAACCCCGGCAATTTTAAGGCTTAATTGGTTGTTACCGAGTCATATTTTAATAATTTATTTTTACTTACATTTATATTAGTCTCCTTTAAAGCTATTTCCATATTGCTTTTCTATTGATTCTTCCATTTACTTTGCAGAAGTAGAATACATTCGTTGAGAGTTTTTACGATTGAAGGACATGGGAACACAAAATGAGTTACTGTAGACAATGAGCATATTCCTGATGTTCTTATTCAGGGAAATCCTCTACTAAAAGTTGACAGACTTTACAAGAAATAGAATTATGTACTCCCATAGCCTTTACCTACCCAACATCTGCAGCAAGTTCTCAGTGTAAGGAGCCACATGAAAGCACATGGAGGGGTCCAGCCTGGCCTTGGCAGACAGGCTGCTCCACCTGTTGTCAAGGAGGCCTTGCTTTGCCAGTTCATTCATCAGCCCTGAGCACAAAACAAGGAACACAGCTCTGTGACGCAATCTGACATGAAAACACAATTCTTATCAAGTACTTTGATTCATCTGACCACAGACCCGTTACAGAGACACCTATGTGAGATCAACACTGAGCTCACCTCATGAAATGCAAATCCATCATTCCCTCCTCCCCAGCCCATATTTGCATACAGTCAGGAAAGGGGATGTTAAGCACTGAGAGATGGTCACAGCTTTCTCTGGAGACACCTCTGCCTTTTGACCAGGATGCCACTTCTTTCAGCTGCAGACAGTGGACTGAGATATGGAATGCACACACAGAAGATCCTGCACAGCTCCTGAATTGTAGTAGGTGTCCTAAGCAAGTTGCTGCCCACAAGGAAAATATATCTTTAATTTCAAACACACTGTTTGAGTCCAGAGTTGCAGAATATTGGCCTTGCCACTGATACTGAATCCTACACAGCACCATAAGACCGGAGAGCCATTGCAAGGTTAGAAGATGTAAATCTCAGTCTGGAATATATCTTATTTCTGCTTTTACATATACCAAGTGCTGGAAGCTAGCAGTCTCCACACTCATTCTTTCCCAAAGGTCTAGGCTATGCACAGGTTGCACACTAACATACTGGCATAGAGTGCAGTTTCTCAACAACTGGTTGTGTTTCACAATAATATTTCAGACATTTTTTAAAGGTTTGTTATTTTAAAAATTATTCTGTATGTATCTTTAATTTCCACTCCACAAGTCTGTCAACAACTTACTGCAGTATGGCATGGAAAATGGATTATCAGCAGTAGTCAATGATGACAAACCTCAGATACCAAACATGGCACTGATACCACTGATACAGGTTTGTAAGGGTACCACTGATAACTGCCTATCTGCTTCTTAAAATTCAGATGGCATAAGATAAACTTCCCTCCAATACTTAAATGGGTGCTACTAGAAAGCTGGAGAGGAACTTTTTATAAGGGACTGTAGAGCTATGACAAGGGGTAATGGCTTTAAATTAGAAGAAGGGAGATTTAGGTTAGATACTAGGAGGAAGTTTTGTACCCAGAGGGTAGTAAGGCCCTGGCACTGCTTCCCAGAGTGCTGGGGGTGCCCCATTCCTGAAGGTGTTGAAGGCCATGGGCAGCCTGAGCTGGGGGGAGATGCTGCTGCCCATGGCAGGGGGTTGGAATTAAATGGTCTTTAAGATCCCTTCCAGCCCAAACCATGCTGTGATTCTGTAACTTGCCATAACAGACCCTAGAGATCCTACATCTGCTGTCTGTTCAAACTTATCAAAGGAAAGCTTGGTCAAAAATTGATGGTGTTGACTCTCCATACAGAAATGTTACCTATGGGTACCTATCTCTCTGCTCCAATTCGGGAATGATTGTTGAAGTCTTCTTTGCTTTGAAGATACGACAGTGGTGAACATCAAAGAAGTGCCTGCTTTTCAGGGGGTTATTGATTAAAAATACAAAACTGCTTAGCATGGCTTTGACCCTACTCAATTCTTCGTGCTGTTCTACACTTCCCACAAGCTAAGCCAAAGCTTATATGGCAACAACAACTTTCTTCTCCAAGGCTCTTGAATATGGAATAAACTAGTTCTGTGGATCACTTCTGAAGCAAAGAGGGCACAAAAGAGGCATTTGCAACATCTCTCTACAAAGGAAAAAAATGACAGCTCTCTACAATGAGAGCAAACATTTTACTTTTCCTGAATATTCTTTGTCCCACTGCTCACATATATATTTCTAGTGCAAATTTTGCTGTGCAAAACAAACACTTTGAATATCATCTGCAGCACTCCGAGAGAACAAGCAGCAGCTATATTTCTTTAGTGAGCAACTTTCCTTGGGTCTGCAAGCAGTAGGAGACATGGTGCTGTAATTAGTCTGCCACAATTAATCCACAGTGTCTAAACACATTTTCAGAACATACTGTGAGAGTCTTGGGAGAAAAAGAAGAGGACTTTTCAAAACTGTCTTTTTTTTCCTCCAAAAACTTTAAGTTCTTTTCTATTGTGAATGCGTTTGAAGAAAAGGTAGCGGATGAATGCCTTCTTCAGGAGCAAGCTGTTGTGATGTAACAGAGAAGTCAGCAGCTGTTTTGGAACTGTTCCGGCTATAGTGACCCATTTCACTCGACACTCCAAAGAGCAAGCTGTAGAAAAACAGACGCTGAAATGGACTGTCCTGCTGCAGGCAGTTTGCCCACTACAAGGACAGGGGGAAGCAAGCAGGTCAGAGTTCTCTGTTCTGTGCTGATCACTGCTGTTGTTTGCAATTTTCCCTACTTGAGACCAAAGTCAGTTTATCCTTAAAACTAAACAACTCTCTTCCTGAATCAGAGAATCAGAACAGAGTTTGACTGAACTAAAAGGATTTGGAGCAGCTATTTGTCTGTTCTTTCAGCAGTGTCTACATATGAAATAAGTTGTAGTTCTGATGGTTGGAATTCACAAGGATGTCTGCAGAACTCAGGGATGAGGTCAGCAGGAATGTATGATACCCTCAGGCTCAGTGGCACATGTTTTTGGTAGCCTACTTCTCTGGGAAGTAATAATACCAAAAAGAATGTTACAGATAATGCATAAGCCAGGCCTGTTATGGAGGTGAGTAGTGGGACACCAAGAATGAGGGACATGAATTCAAAGAGAGGAGGTTCCACTTTGACAGAAGGGAAAAAGAACAGCTCTGAATGTGGATAGTAAAGCATTGGAAGAAAGGACCAGGTAGGTGGTTTAACCTCTGTCCTTACAGATTCTCAAGCCCTGACTGCACAAAGCCTTGAGCACCCTGGTCTGAATTCATTGCTGATGCTGTGTTGAACAGGACATTGGGTGACTGACCTTCTGTCAGCCCCTCCAACATAAATTATTCTGTGATTCTAAATTCAAAAGGACTTCAGTGTTAAAGATCAAACAACTGACAAAGATCAGTCTGCTGTGTAGGATATGTAGAAGTGGCTGATCTAAAAAAGCAGGCCTGAAGATTCATACAGCAGAACTATCAGGCCTTAATATTGTCAATCCCAGTAAATCTTCCTGTAATGTAACATATGTGGCTAGGCTTTTAACCTTCAGCTCAAATACTCTGAAATGCAAACCTTCCTTGCTGAGTTTTGAGAAGTGAAAGAATTACCTTTCACCAGTGCAAGAATATAATGACCAGCATTCTCCTTCCTCAGCAACAAGACAAGACAGTGCACACGTGGTTCAGCAGAAAGCTCTCCTCGTGCAGAGCTGTTCTCAGGTGAACTAGAAATCTTGCTAGGGCAAAATACAGCAATCTGAAATAATAAGGATCAGATTAGACTACCAAATCCATATTTAATCACTACAGGGTTCAAGCAGATAGTTAAGTTATGATTGCATGTGAAGATACAGCACACCAGCTGAACCACATTAAATTCCATTAACTAAGTGTTCATTTGTTGCCTGTTCAAAAGACAGGAATTTAATTTAAATCTCAAGGAAAAGATGTTATATAACATGTTTTGCTCTACAGCTGGGCTGGGTAAAAACCACAACAGTCATAAACACAGAATATATGGTAGTATTTTAAATTACTCATTAAAGAATGATTCTGAACCCCAAGTCCTGAAACACTTAGCACCACATAACACACTAAAAAACAACTTTCTGCTGCTGCTAACTTCTGAAATGGTCATTTAGGAGCATGTCCCAGATATCTGGCCATTTTTGCTGTAGTACTCCATAAATAGGCATTACTTTTATTCTACAAGATATTATGGTCAGGGAAATTGTTCTTCCTCATGCTTGACTAGAGAGCAAGCAGAAAAGAAGCGCTTTGTGTGCAGTTTAGTTTGCAGAATGATACATTTACTTATTACAGTAGGAAACAAAGAGTAAACATCTGAAGGAACACAGTCCTTTGTAAGACGAAGTGTTACAGGACTTCAGGGTGATTTATTGTGTAAGAAGTACAGAACTGGACTTCTTGTACATGCAAGTTTGACTGCATTTTTTTGCATTTATGATTATTTATTTCCTTAGGTTGACATGTCAAAATGCCAACCCCACTTTAACTCAACTCAAATCTATCATGTTACGCAGAGCTTGAGAGAAAGAAAAAGGTTATTTTTGACAATAGAAAAGCTCTGCTTGCAAGCCATCTGAATGCATTAAAGTAGGGGACTACTTCATGCTGAAAGGCCATAAGCAGACCCAGAGGGACTGTGAAGTGCATAATCACACATCAGTTAGATGAAGACTGTTCTCCTGAATGCAGGTTTGTAGACCAGAAATTGTTATTTTCATTTATAAGGTTACTGTCTGTTCTTTCTTCTTTTGAGATCAATGGCAAAATTAACGTTTGCTTTAGTAGAAGCAAGCTTGTTTATGTTCAGGCTTAGTGAGAGACTTAGGCCTAGTGGGATTTTCTTACTAACAACAACAAAAAAACATCAGCACAGAAAGTAACCATAACACCACTCACAGGAGTACAGAAATCATAAGTGCTGGCTACCTAGTAAAGAGATGATGAGTGTCCTTGAGAACACTTGCTAAAGGAGTGCCAACTCACACATCCATAACCTTACAATATAGTAAGTTTCAGAAACATAAACCCAAGTTTCACAACCGAGAGGTGCATTCTGTCCAGTACCTGACTTGTTGTCATGCCCTGCACAGTGGCTTGCTCGTGTGAAAGCTGCAGCTGTCTGATTCCTTGCAGAACAAACCCATGATGAGTACACATTGAAAGCACATTGCCATATGCATGAGGAGATACCACAGGTGACACTGTCAAAATGATGTCCCCTACATCAAAAGGAAGGTAAAAACAGTAGTGTATTATTTCCACAGAAGCTGTGGTATTACTGCAAGGAAACCCACAGCAGACAGATCCCACTTGAAGCACATCCCCAACAGAGACACTGTACTTCGTGGTTTATTTGTCCTATCCATCTCATAACGGCTGCTATCAGAAGCCAACATACAACAGTAAAGCTTATGGCATTATCTGTAATCTCTTTATGAACCATCTACTCCAGACATTCTGTCTCATAAGGTCTATCAGCCATCAACGAGCCACTCATCTATCTTCAAGGTATCTGTGCTCTCAGTCCTAATGATGGCCATGTGTCAATCCCTAACAGGCTGTGTTTGAGCTGCTGCCCTTGCTGCTGGCAAGCTGACAGCACTTAGATCCCCAGAAGACTACAAATAAATCTGGCTGTGATGAGTAACTAAATGAGGTCAAGACTGGCTGTTGACCTACCCACCACAAGGTGCACGAGGCAATCTCAGCTATTCTCTGCTACTGGTAGTCTGCAGGACCTACAGTTCACACAGCCTTGACCAGCACTGACCTCTTCAGCCTTGTCTTTATTCCTCTTCCCAGAGATTGCCACATGGCATGGACTACAGAATCTTTGGACCAGCCTCTGATCATGATGTTCTCTACTCTGGTTTGATACCATCTGTGGCATCACAGACTCCTGCCTTCAGTGATCCTAATGGCACCAGTCTGCTCTCTCCTAATTGATTTTCCCTCCTACCTAAGCCTCAGCCATTAGGCCTGCTTACTTTTGCTCTGTTTGTATTCTTCACTCTCAATAAGTCTATGGAAGCAACTACAGTTTATGTTGGATTGGCATCTTGGATTATTTAACTTCTGGTTTTTTATGCTCATTGACAACAAATGCCACGAGCATGCTCAGGAGAAATCCTATGAGACCTCCTAAGCAGTCTGTATACCCCATTTAGGGCCAACGGGACACTGCTTGCTGCACAATGTGCTGCTAACCCTAAGATGGGGCTTCCCTGAAGCCTCTGATCTACACAAAGTCTTCACTTGTTCTGATCTTACATGGGGTCTCTGCTCTTATCATCTCCTTTGCTATCATACTGTCTTAGTTCTAACAGTTTTGTGGGGTTTTTTAAACCCTGTACATAGTATATGTTCAGATCTCTGTAACTCGACAAGAAAGACCTCTGAGTAAACAAAATTCAGGGTTGCAGGTGGTAAAATTTTGGTTTATCTCTAGTAGATAACATTTAAAGAAAACAATCTTCCACATGCACACATCCCAAGCTAATAAGGAAATCTATGAGGGTCAGTGGAACTTTTCTTACTGGGATGAAGTATACACACATTGTGGAGCAGCAGCATATTTATTCTGCATGCTCTGCATAGGTATATCTTCTGATCTCAAAGCGAAGCTGCTGGAGACCTGATGGAAGGAATAAGTAAATGTTGCCTTTCCTTAAGGCACCATAGGGTGTCTTCTCCCAGACCAGATTTTCAGCTTCTCTTTGACAGTCTCGATAGCTATCTGAGGAGAAAAGCTTGAAAGTGACTTCCCAGGCCCAAATACAGATGGAACGTGGTGTAGTATAACTCAGCAGCCCACATCAAATGTGAATCACTAATAGCCATAAAAGGAAGGGGAGGCAGAAAATGTGAGTCATTCCATCAGCAACAACCAGCTGCCATCAATACCAATCCCAAATAACATGGAACCAATGGCTGTATGCCAAGCTACTTGAATTAACATGCTCAGTTAAACCAAAGAGTGCTTCTCAAAGGTAAGACTTTCTTTCCTTTCTCCATTTTTTCCTGTCACTTCCCCTCTTCTCATCTTCTGCTTTCATTCCTTTCTCATAACTTCTTTCCTTTAGCAATATAATTTTCTTTACCTTCTCTCTACATCAATATGATACCATTTTCTTCCTGCCATCTCCTCCCTGACAGCTGCTAAGCTTCCACACCCCTCGGTGCCTTTTGACTTTTTTTTTCCCCTCTTCTCCCTGTGGAAATCTCTTCAGCTGTGGGAGTAGAAGCATGATAGCAATGCCCTAATAGCACTGCCTCAATCACCTGCACCCCAGATCTGCTGCACCAGGCCCAACTACAGAAGGTTACAAGCACACTAGCCCCACCTACAGCAGACACCTCTCAGATCCTTCTTAGCCAGTCCTAGCACCAAATACCTTGGCAGGTTCCCTTGAGCACAGTCAAGTTGCCGCTAGCTATGTAGTAACTTGGAAGCTAGAAGACTACTCCTACAAAGGGAAAAGGCATACTTGGATAAAGGAGACAGGTGATAGCTAGTTAATATTAAATGCTTTTTCCTTTCTGATGTCATAGTCCTGGCCTGAATGTTGTCTGAACTATCTCATATCCCATTACATTCAGCTACCTGAGGTGATCTAGAGTTGATTTCTGATCAGCTAAGCAAGCAGCAGGACACTGTTATAGGTATGCATTATAGTTCCTTCATAAACAGCCCCCATACAAGCAGAAATATGTTGTGGGGTTTTTTGTGTTTTCTATGTGAAACCTAAGCAGCCTACAGGACTCTAGCAGCCACTCCCACGAGGAGGAGGATGTGCTAACACTCCTCTGTCACTTCATTTTAGGCAACAGTGTTTCACTAGAAATTCATTCTTGGCTCTGGACCTGGCCAGGTCACAGCACTGAGTAAGGCAGAATTTCCTGAAAGAGGTGCACTGGAGTGAGGTAACACTGCCAGTGAAGGAGAACCAACCATAAAACCTCAAGATTAGTTCCTTATTACAAACCCTTGGTAGTTGAGACAAGCATTGCCAGAGGTCGGGACTGCACCAAACCCTGGGGATGAACCTTCTCTTCATCAGCTTCTTCTCTAGTTGATGAAGGACACTGAGATCTAAAGAAAAACACTGTATTAAAAGGTGTCATGTCAAGTTCTGACTCCAACCCACTTTCTGCAACAAACCCAGGGACAAGGAAGCCCTAATGGAAAAAACCAATTCAACCCCTTGTCAATGACATGAGCTGTATCAAAGTCTCTGACTATCTCTTGTATCAGTCGCTCTAAGACTCTTTGTTCAATAGAATAACCTAATACAAAGTGGCCAGTTTGGGAATTAAAAAAAAGTATGTCAGGCTACATTACCAGTGATTTTCCTACCCCACAGATACATCGTAGCTACTATTTAACTTCTGGTTCTTTAGCCAGAACTTAAGTAGTTTTAAATCCACCACAATACTCCTCTGCTGCTTCATGTTGGATAACAAGCAGCATCAAGTCTGTCCCAGATGCTCATAGCCTTGAAGTCTCTCAACATTCCTGCATAATCAGAAAGACCAAATTATGGCACAGTGAACATAAGGTGTGGTTCTGAAAGCCAGGAACTGACAACACAGTCTGCAAAACAGTTTGGCTAGGTCTGTGAGGTGCAAACCTGCAGGCAAACCTGCCTGCCTCATTCCCCTGCCACTGAGTTGGCTGGAATGCATACTGCTTGCTCACTCCCAGGAGACTGACAGAAGCCACTAGTATGTGCAAGTAAAATCTGAATTCTGAGGTGCAGTTTGTATCCTGGATCTCCCAACAGACCAAATTCCCAGCATTAGGAAACTGATGCATTTTTTGAACATAGCACCACTCTGGACTGGCTAAGTTATACCAGAGCAGCAGAATCCATCACCTTTGTAGGAGGAAAAGCATCCTTGAGGAAAATAAATAAAAAGAATGAAAGCTCTTTTTCAAATCATAAAACTAAAAATGATGAGAGTCATCATTCACAGGAAAACAAAGCTGAACTCTGACACATAACCCCTGCAAGCATCAAATTAATCCTATGCAGGTGCACTCTGCCCCTCAGCAGAAAGCACCAAGAGGACTGCAGATCACCCCATCCATTCTTCTCTGCCACAAACACAGTGTGCCACACAGCACTTAGCAGCCAGGAACTTTAAAACCCGTTCAGAACTTGTGGGCTCAGGGCACTGTCTGAGCTTTCTGAAGGGGAGCTTCACCGCACCAGTACATCTTTAATTCAGCAATATTAAAAGGAGATGCCTAAGGGCTAAAAAAGCCCAGCACAAAGGCTGGCACTCCATATGATTATTACACAGCCCTGTAGAGCAGCCAGGAAACAATGTCTCAGTTTCATATTACTCCAGTTGTTGGAAATTCCTTGAAGCCCTAAGCCAAATCTTTTGATAAAGCACTGTAGACCAAATGCTTTGAGGCCCAGATCCACTTATGCCTGGAACAACCAAAGCAGTGTCTTTCACAAGCAAAAAAAAAAAAATACAAACACAAGTGCCTCTTTTCTCTGACCTGTGCTGGCCAACCTACTCTGATGTGTCTTTGCAGCACTCTGAGGAAGGGGACCTCTGAGCACAGCAGGGCTCCTCATTTAGGAAAAGGATTCACAGGACTGAGTGAGATTGCTGGGTTTTAGGTTTGAGTCTCCACCTGCGAATTAGCAAGGCTGTCAGGAAATGAATGATCATTGCACACTGGAGGAAGTACTACTTAGAGGTTTGGGAAAAGAGTGTTGGGAAGGAGTACTGCCAAGAGATCCAGACTACTGACCCAGCTCCCCTCTGTGGGTAGTGTGTGAGGGCTGCTCCATGCTGACTTTAGAACTGAACAGAAGCTTTTCTCCTTTCCCCCACTCCTTTTCCCTACTGCCTATACCTCTGCTCTGCTGAGGAAGGCCAAGAGCAGACTTCATGGTATACCACCGTCACAAACCAAGCAACTTAAAGAATAGGAAGCATTAGCCAAACCTCTCCATCTTAGACAGAAACATGAGCCTTTGGGAGCTACAGCCTGCCTCCTTGTAATCATGTGCAGAAGAACACAGATGCTGAAAGATGCATTATGGATTAATAGCTACTAAACAACCCAATTCCTACTGCAGCTATACCCAGCTCCATCCGAGAGCAAGATTCAAGACTCCTGAATCTTTCCAGTTCCTGACACTGTTTTGCACTACAATGCTATGTCAACAGTTCTTAAATTGCTCTTCTCATACTAAATTGCTTAAGAGTTTATAAGCCATCCTTCATTCTCACACACACTTCTGTCATAATCCTCCAAATAACCTTTCCCATCTGAAGCTGCTTATCTCAAATCAGTTAATGTGAAAGGGACACAGAGCAAAGCTGTTCATGGAGAATAGGCCTCCCAGTGGCACACAATCTTGCAGTCTTTCCCCAGCAACAGGCACAGCTGGAGGCTTTCAAACCAGGCTGATCAGCACAGAGGCAGCCCAGGTGTTGCAAGGATAGGAATCAGAGGTCTTCCAGGGAAGAACTGATGGGGGACAACTGCAGGAATCCCACACCTGACACACCTAGGGGAGACAGTCCCATGAGAGATGTGCTTTTACAGACTGTAGTAAACCATGAGAAAACAAAAACTGCACAGATTCCATCCTTGCTCTCAGAGAGCATTAGCAGAAGACCAGTAAAGACAAAACATGCCAGCTGTGTGCTTGTCTGTGCTCCACATCACTTCGACTGTGAGAACTACCATCACTCAAAAACACACAGGCCAGCACTCTCACCTTGCACTGCTGCACTGGGAAACTGGATCCAGGATACCACCATGCAATGTTGCATCTGCAGCCCTCCCTCCAAACCAGAGGCACAATTCCCTGTGCACATGGCTGTCCAGCTGGGGAAGGTAGACAAGATGCTCTGAGTGGCTTGAGCGGAAGATGGCACTGATGGAACTGCAGTCTGTCCTGCCATCCAGCTGTAGGTCAGATGGTCCAGTGATACTCTGCAAGGTGCTGATTGCTTTAGGTCCTCTCACACCTAATGCCAGCACTGGTGGCACCTTGTCAGTCTCTGAAGCATAGGAAGAAGGCAGTTTTTCTGTGAAAGACAAATACGTGCAAATAAAACACGGAACAGCCCACCCCAACGTCATTCATTTCACCCTAGCACTTTTTTTCAGATCTGTCATAGCTGAACAAAGTAACCTACAGATCACCTGTCCTGCAGGTGTTAATGCTGGCAACCAGCTGTACACTCTTACCCAATAGTAAATCTGAGACTGCTTAAGGTAGCTTACCTGTTAGAGGAAAAAAAAAAAAGTGGCTTGCTTTGTATTTGCTGCTGACAAGAGTGTGCACAGGGTTAGTAACTAAGGAGCAGCTGATACATTAGAAGTCAGCACTTTAACTGCTGGTGCTGTATATTGTCTCACACCCACAAGGAAGGCTGTTGGGTCTTAAGGGGAAACAGGGAAAAAAGATGAGCCTGAGGAATAAAATACTTTCTGTAATTTTCATCAGATATGGGAAAACTGAGGATCACAAGGTGGAAATCCATGTACATTTTTCTAGTTTATTTCCTCTACATAAAATAAAGATTTTTATTTCCTCTACATAAAATAAAGATTTTGTCCTATGTTGCATAAAGATGCACCCCAATATTGGCTTAGCCAGCTTTATTTCCCCTCCAGGATTTGTGGCTTTCCTTATTTCCCACAGTAATTCTTCCTTACACCTCTGAAAAACCCTTCTTCCGTGCTCACTGTCAGCACTGTTGGGGTTCAATACATAACCCCAGAAAAGAGCAAGTTTGGCTCCTCTCCAGTTCTTACTGTAAAAAGCAGAAAGACTTGTCACTCTCTGCCCTGGCGTTTAAATGTGTTCATTTACATCACTAATTGCATAAGAATCAGAAGGCAGAACAGAAGTCTCCAGCACAGGCTGAGAACAGAGAAATGGCCTGAAAATATTTAAAATAATCATTTTAAAGTTCTCAAGCTCAGAGTTAAAATCCAATCCTCAAACTCACAAAGCAGTTCTCAGGTGAAATTAATTGTCCTTCATACAAAATGTTTACGAATAATGGTAAGGGTTGGGAGCACTGAAGCAGATCTGCTGCCTGTCATCCCTTAAGGACTGTCGATTTTATGGCTCTCTTACTCATTTCTGTAGTCCTCCTTCATTTCTCCAGTTATCAGCATGAACGTATTACATGCACAACGCTGAGACAACCGCAACCCCATTTTTAAGGCAGTCTGCTTCTATGGTTTTCAGATGTAAAAAGGGTAGGAAGACTACAGAATTTCTCCCTAATTAATCAGGTCTACATTCATCTTCTGTCTAAACAGAAGGAAGCCTGCTTCTCTCTGTCTGCCTAAAACTTTCCCCAGTAGAAACCGATTGCCTGTATTCACTATGGTGGCATATGCAAACCTTTCAGGAGAACCTTTTGGCTTGAAAGAAAGCACTAGCCACAGTATATCAGAGGCCATCTCTACATTTTGCAGCTAGTATTAATTGCTTATTGTTACAGGGTTTTATTGCATTAGCAACAAATAATCTGCTATACACACTTTATGACAGATTTCATTATCTCTGCTTCACAAATGGAAAAATAATGAAGAGTTGGCACAGGCAAATGTTTGAAAACACTGGAGTCTGACGTTAAAGGCTCTGGGACTTGATATCAGGGACCCATATAGTTTTTGTTTGCCACATCTTGTTGCTGTCATATCTCAGACTAAATGCATGTCACAATTTGTGAATAATATGATGAGCCAGTTACAGAATGGCTAGATCAGTAGTTTCTTCCTTTTGCCCATGCTGCTTAAGAACAAGATAAAACTGAAGTCCCAGAAGAGATGTGATGGGTGCAATTGAGGAAGAGAGACTGAATTACCTACAGCTAAAACCTCCAGAAAAATCCATGGAAACTTGGTGCATCTAATTTGCATAAGCCTAAACCTGGAGCTTAGAGCACTGGAACCTGGGAAAAACTCTGCAAAACAAAAGTGTCTCAAAACACAGAAACATATCAAGAGCTAAAAATTTAACTGGGGGATATTCAACACCAGGAATAGATAAGAGACCTTGTGCTGTTTCTCTCTATCACTACTCTGAGGAACGAGACAAGCCCTGATGTGATGCTCTTGGAAATCTGATAACCTCCTCCCCATGTCCTCAGCACCAGGTGATTCTTCACCTTAGTACAGCTACAGATCTTCCCCTCAGCACCATCACACGATGGAATCTCTGAAGGAAAACTAGACCTCACCTGAGCTAGAGAGCAGCTCATCATGCTGAGGGTAGAGCAGGCGGAGTCCGCAGATATCTAGCCCAGAGCTGAGCACCAGCTGCAACACGTGATGGGCAGCTAGGGATCTTCGGAAGAGAGTTTCAAACAGCAATACCATGGCAACCTGAGCAGCAAGAGCACAGTGAAGGAATAAGCCAAAATGTTTCCAAATCCACAATGACCACACAGCTGTATTCCTTCTGCTCACCTTGAATTCCCATGCCTTGCCTACATTATTATCAGAGCTATAAAGAGGCTTTTCTTCTGTGCTCATGTGCAGTTCAGCACAGCAGGCTTTTACCTTCAGATTGAATAATAAGTATGATAGCTGTGATTGAATAATGATTATGTATTATTACTGATACAACTGTGTCTTTTGGCACACAAACCTACTAGTAAAAAACTGCATGTTCTCTGGAGCAGAGAATAAAATGCACCATTCCTGTTGTTTAATTTTGCACACTACAGAAAGATAACTACATTATAATAGACCAACTAGTTATTACTTTATACCTACAAAAATGCCAAAATCAACATAAAAAAAATAATCAAAAAAACAGACACTGTCCCAGATTTACATTCTGAACTTCTCTTTGCTGGATGAATCCAATTCAGCTCATTTTGGCAAATAGATAGGCATACAATTGTACATACTGAATGTCTATAACCTAAAAGAAAATAAACAACTTTGAGCTCTGGACTTTCCTATTAAAAGAAACATACTGCTTCGAAAAGCATGGGCTTTATATCAGAAAGTTGTGTGGTTCTTTTGTGCAGTGCTTCACACGCTGCAGGCAATAAATCGCCTCAGTGCAGATCAGACAAGCATGATTGCATTGGCCTCAAATTTGTGCATGGTTCTCTTGGGTGTGAAGACACACAGTGCTATCACCAGCAGCAAGCTTTATGTCTGCACTGAACACCAAATGAATTCATCACTCCTGGTCACTTTAAATGAAATGCTACTCTCCCATAAACACATAACAGGGCTTATAACATCATGACAAATGAAGTTATAAATTTACTTAAATCACAAAAAAGCTGTGTAATTAGGAATAAAAGCTCTTTATGTTCATCTAGCTCAAGCTCTCCACACTAACCAAATGTTCACAGCAGCCAGTAAGGAAGCACTTTTTTGTAGCAGCTCTGACAGCCTCCAGGGTTTGTCTGCCTGGGCTGCAGGCCAGTTTTGATATTGCAGTTGTCCAGCACTAAAAAAAAAAAAACAACTCAGCAACTGCCTGGATCCCTGTGCTTGGGAGCTTGGCACTTGGCTTTGGCCTCTGAGCATTGTTGTAGGTGTGACTGTGCCCAGCTTCATACATCACTGATTCTGGCTATTGTCCTAACCTGATGACTTGACTTCCTGGCTTGGTTTGGTCCCTACAGACTCCTGGCTGATCCTGGTTCCTGCTGCTGGACCTGCTCTGCCCTTCTCACTTGGGAAACACCTGGCTGCACCCTGCCTTGCTGTTAGTCTTGGCTTCAGGCATGCCACTTCCTCACAGGGCATCCTGCTCTTACTGTGCCATGTTCCGTATGGGCCCACTCCTGAGGCACACAGAGAAATTCTAACAAAGACAGAAGGTATTTCCTGACTGTGCCAAGTGCCCAGCATCTTCAACAAGTAACTGTGGCCTTCAGATACCTCCCAGGAGCAAGCCTGGTACGTACTAACTACACCCAGGCACTACTCAAACTTGCTGGTTGTTCAGGAAGAGCATAGGATATCTCTGCATCCCTGAATCAGTCCTAACTGAAAATGAACTCTGTCAGATCAAACATGCCATGTGGTGCTGTGCAAGAGCTAAAAATAAAAAAATATAAAAAATATAAAAAAAATAGTAATCAGTTATCACAGTTATGCATCAAGCAGGGCCTGGGTTCTGCACGTTCTGGTATGCATTCCTAAACAGAGAGAAAGATGAACTAATTCAAGTTATCTTAACCTTCTCTTCTTCTGGGTTAACCTATGTAATTTTTTTTACAACTTGTTAATGTAATACAGACTATTACTGTAGCTAAGGTAGACAGGAACATGAGTTATATGAAGTTGTGTTGCACATTGACTTACAGTCCTGTAGCTTTGGCTTATCAGAATTTCTCTGTTGTTCCTTATCTGCATCTTTTTGTAGCAGTTCCCTCAACCTGCATATTTCATAGTTGGATCTTTCATAGCTCAGAGCAATTAATACATCAATACTGATGATACAGAAGACTCAGTATTTAAGTTTGAGTGAAAAATACCTTGAGTATTTGTATCCAACCTAAGGGCTGAAATATTCCAGGTCACTGAAATGTGATCAGTTTATTTACTTTACCTCAGTGTCAGCATCTGTGCAAACCTTGATGTCACTGCCATTAGGGAAGTATTGTTCATCAGTTTCAACAGTCTGCCAGTAAAATCCACTTGGCACTGCAAACACCTTCTCCACTGCCTGAAACACAAAGGGTAGCTCTTACCTGATGCCACTGTGCATACAGAGCTAGGAAAAAAATCAGAATAAAAATCTTATGGCTAGAGAACATGTAAGAATGTACATTGATGGGTTAGCATTATTAGCCAAGACCTGCCACTCTATAATTCGCTTTCTTGTACCAGTATCACCAGCTACAATTAAATTACATCATGAGAACAAGAATTTACAGCCGCTTCTTGAAAGGCTGAACCTTCCTAGGGTCCTTCAGTGCCCACTAACATGAACAGGAGCTGTGTGTAAAAACCACTGCAGGATCAGGCTTGGCAGCTTGAGGCCTTGATTCCCTGTGATCATGATGGGCATCCAGCAGAAAAGAGTTCTGTAAAGCAAATGCTCTAATTAACAAACCAAACTGAAGGAGGACAGGGACAGAACTGCATTATCTTCTATACGACTGTAACCAAAACAGGACATTTGTCCTGAGCTCACATGCACACTAGTGGCACATGTGTAAGCCTCATCGTGTCATATACTCCTGAATAGGCAAAAAGCTCTGCATTTAGGTCACAGCATTAAAGAAATATGGTATTTCCCAACCTCAGCACCTTATTTTGTTTCTCATCCATTTTCTTGGCAGCCAAGCAAGCAACCTGTACAAGTGCAAATTTAAGGATGTTTAAGGATATGTCACTCATGAGAATTTGCTGTGACTGTAATGCCTCATAAGCAAGGCCATAGCCCAGGAAGGAGCACAGCTTCTGAAAGACAAGTTAGTCAAGTTCTGGTTTGGGAAAATGTGATGTTCATAGCTATGCTTCTCGAGGCATTCCAAAAATACAGATGTATTTATGCAGAGCTAACATTGGGCAAAATTCATCCCAATACTGAGAAAAACATCCCTTTTGAGGCATCAGGCTTGGGA
This sequence comes from Odontophorus gujanensis, assembly GCA_013399175.1. Taxonomy (NCBI): domain Eukaryota; kingdom Metazoa; phylum Chordata; class Aves; order Galliformes; family Odontophoridae; genus Odontophorus; species Odontophorus gujanensis. The sequence continues at coordinate 51,265 of VXAB01000444.1, forward strand.
GGTGCAAATCAGAAAACAGGGGAACTATTCTAAATCTCTGCTTTGATTTTCAACAACCACAGAGCAGTCTCCTTCTCATGTAGTTTTGTTCACATGATGCAAAACTATTACAACATAGTCTCACCAAGACAATGAACAGAAAATGGACTAACTTCATGAAGCAGCGTCCATTCCGGAGGATGAGGCACTTAATGTTGTTTACTTATGTAATCAATCAAGAGGGTTTGGGGTGATTTTTTTTTGCACTGCTTGGCAAAAAATAAAATAAAAAAGAGCACTTTGAATCATCCTACAAGTGTTTAAAAACAAATGGGAAGTGAAATTAATTCAGACAATATTAAAATCCCTCTGACATCCGCCTTTTTGCTTCTGCAGACTTTGGAGTTTCCTCCTTCCTTTATTTACTGTGCTTCGTAAGATATTTGCCTAGAAGTAGAACTGGGGATTTCATTTTTCACCTGTTTTAGTCACCACAACTATGAGTGTTTTGACATATCTCAACGAGTCGTCCATTCCATCCTGAAATCATTGTCCATCAGCCTTGATATTACATTTGGCCACTGCAGAAAATACCAGAGGAAAACCACTGGTTTAAGGGACGATCCTCTCTCATTCCAATACTTGATGCCAGCTCTTGTGTGCAATGCTGGCATTGTGCAGTCACCAGAGGAATGAAACAAGCCTTTCAAAACACGTACGTAGCAAGACTCCAGTCTTCACTTATTCAAGTTGTTCCTTGAGCATGCCTTAAGTCTATAAACTTCCAAGAAAGAAAAAAGGGATATAAAAAGAAGGGATAAAGGTGGCCAAAGCAACTCCAGCCAGCGTTTCCATGAAAATCTTCATTTAAATCACCTAGAGAGGACACAAGCAGAGAACCCCAAGGTAAAGCTGATCTTTAAAAAGTTTCACAGTGCAAGCTGTGGATCAGCTGTGATGCGAGGCATGTACGCTGCTGAACGGCTGATCTCCCACCCCATCAGAGCAGGGACATGGCCACACCTATTAGGGAATCAAGCCCAGAGGAAATTGTTTCTATGATCTGTCAGATTCTGTTTTCTAACAGCCAACCTGAATGAGATTTCTCAAAGTGGCAGAAAATGAAACTTGAAAAGCCTTAGATCTCCCAGAAAATCCTTTTTTCCTCCCCCACGGGTAGGAAAATACGCACAGATGACTGTGATATGTCAGCCCCTGTTTTGTCTAGTCTCACCAAAATGAGAAAGTGAAGGATAATTCCTGAGATCACCTTCCCATGCAATGCATAGGAAGAAAACAGCTTTCCCATGCATTTAGCAGAGAATTGCATCGAGTCAGTTCTTACAGTATTGAGATGAGCCCTATTTGATGCAAAACGTACAAGTGATCCTCCCCAGGTAGCTGAATGACCCTACTCTTTCTGAAATAATTCTGGTGATTTTGACATTTAGCTCTAAGCTACTTTCATTTTTGGTGCTACTTTCAACGTTCCACAAAGAGAGACAAGGCAGAAGGGAAAACTGCATCAGTTTCACCTCAGAGCTGGTTTATCTCTCTTATGCCTTCAAGAATATCACAGGAGCTGTAAAGCTCCCGTGCACACACAGCAGTTCAGGAAGTCTCCCCTAGTCTAGCTGATACATCATCTGAATGCTGACCTGTCTCTCGGTGGGGAGGAGAATCCCTCCCCATGCACTCTGCAGAATGATAAACAGGCAGTCTAGCTTCAATACTTGCCAGAAATGCCTCTTCTGTAAGACTCTGCAAAACAATTCAAATAATCTCAGCACAGGCATTATACCAGAAAGAAAAGATATCCTATACACAGTCAGTAAAAGCTACAGGAGCCCCCATACTTTGACTTCGGTTTTGGCATGTTTCCAAGCCCCAAATCACTTAACCATCACCGCTTCCACAACCACCTCTCACAGCATTCAGGATCATACAGGATTCTTACAGCACTGATACTCTCTCCATACCTATTGCTGCTATCTGAAAGAACAGGAATAGAAGGGCACATCCACAACTTCCCCTTTGTGGATGTTCTTTTTTGTCAAAAATTATGTTTGGGGGGGGGAAGATGGACAAATTCTGATTTCTCCCAGCTTAAAACAGTACAAAAAAAAAATCAATTTGCGTCACAGCTAGGACTGAACACATTGTTTTTCAAAGGACATTAAAAAGAAACCCAGAGCCACTGCTTTCTTTCAGGCAGCATTACCAAGATGAAGCCAGACAGTTACAGGAAGGAAATTCACAGCAAAATGCTGAACAGAAACAAGAATAAGTCAGAGAAAACTGGAGCTGTGTACAGCAGAAGCATGAACCTTTAACTGTCATACAGAAGTATGACCAAATACAATCTCTCTTCTTGCTTACAGTGTATTCTGTTCTCATTTCTGAGTACAAAGATATAGCTTTTGCTGTCTGATGATCTAAGAGTCTTTCAAGTTGCAATGAATTTTCTAGACTGCTTCCCAGCCACAGCAGGAAAACAGGAACTGTAGGAAGAATTTATGTACGCCACCAGCTCATCTCCTTGCACACAAAGTGCTCTCCAGTATGGAGACTCGCTCAGTCACCCTCACTGAGGCAGCACCTAAATCCCTCTCCGAACATCACTGCATCCTCTGCTACCTCTAAATTCAGACTGTGAATCCTCTATGTATATAACTTCTCCCTTTCAGCTCCACTGACCACAGCAGCAGTCGAATCACCAGTCTCATTCTAGCAAAGGCCTCAACTCTAACATACAGGCAAGGCTTGCATCTGATGTGACACTAAATCATACTGCATTATCCTCAGACTGTCTCCTCTCTCCACTGTCTTGAATCCAAATGCATCAGTGCACTATTCCTTGTGGAACCCAGATTAACAGAAAGTTTGTTTTCTTCACAGCTCTCCTTCCCCATTCTGCACACTCACTTCAGATTGCTACAGATCCAGTACAGGAAGCAGACAAGCACAGTAGGAAGATGGCAGGCAGCAGAAAGGCTGAGGACAGAGAGGGCTAACTAAGGAGTTTGTCATTGAAAACATGTGGTCCTGGTGACTGTGTTTCAGACAGTGTGAAGATACGTTTCACTTCCTCTTGCCTCCCTTTTGAATAAACAAAGATGTCTTAAACACAGAAAAGGATAAGAGTCATTGCCACCTGTTCAGCCCATCACACACAGTACTAATGGCTAAGCTCATTAGTGTGATGGTTCTTCTAAGCTGCTGTCTTCTGCAGTAACTGGTAACGGCCACAGTTTAAATGTGAGCTTCCAAATTTTGGAAAAAGTGAATAACTATAGTGGTTTACTCTTCCCCAAGCTACGTCTTCTACTCTGCGTCAACTCAGACATCACTATAGCCCTTTCTCCATCCAAAAGGTGAAGGCTTTCTAATTACAAATACCAGCGGCAAACTAACAGCTCAGTTAGCGCCAGGATGTCAACTTCCCCACTTCTGCTTCAAGATGCATCTGAGATAGAGCCATGTAGCTTGAGATTCAGTTACATAAAATGCATATAGACGAGGCCCCAGGATGTCTCACCCACAGGTGACTCATCTCCACATGGACTCATCAGCCAAATGACGTATGAGATGTACGTAAGTGCTCACACCAAAGTTATTGACATGCCTTTATCAGGCTGCACAGTAGATTCAGGTCCAAATGAGACAACCAAGGTTTGGAAAACAAAGATGAACAGGTCTGTTTTACCACTTCAACCTGGAGGAACCATAGGTTTCAGGACCAACATGAGCCATGCTGCAAGTCTCAACACTCCATTGGTTCTCTCATTTGGGCAAGCAGATGTGGAGGTATTGTTCTGGGTCCTTTATCTCCCTCATGCATATGACCAGTACTCTAATGCTCTGTTCAACAGCTCAGCTATCAAGTCCTTGAAGCTTTGACAACAGGCTCAGCAACCATGATGCTCAGCAGTGAAACAGTGCCACAGAACTCAAACCATACAGCTCAGGGTCTTCTTCATAAAACACAAAATAGCAGCTGATTTCCTACAGGATGCATTGGATGGAAAGGAACAGAAGGAATGGGACATTGTGAAAGTAATCCTTCCCATCTTTTTTCCCCTCCAGCTTCTCCTCTAGAAGGTTCTGGTCCCATTGGAAAGGTTTAGTTTGGAAAGAGCTTCCTCATTTCTAGACAAAAGTGAAAAACTCAAAATTTCTCTGCATGACCTGGTTTACTCTGCCGAGACACCTCAGTTTGTCAGATTGTTTTCCACTCTTGCTTTGAATGTTGCACAGGCATTGTTTCCGCTGCATCTCCTGGGAGATTTGCTACTGTCTCTGAAGTTTCACATCAAGCAGCTTTACTCTTCCCATGTAATTCAGAGAGCTGGAGCATCCCAGGCAAGGATTTAACTTAAGTGCCTGAATTAGAAGGGTTACACTGTGCATGCTGTCATCATCAGTGGATCTGGAATACCATTTTGAGATACCCTTCACTCTGTCTTCAAAGTCTAACGTACCCATGTCCAGAAAATAACAAGTGATGAATCTGTGCCCGCTTTTCCATAGCATGAAACAGTGATTTCTAATCTCATCAGCAACGTTCTTGTGCTACATGGCTATTTCAGTCTTGTGTGGACTGATATGTAGAGCTCCTCTGGTAACACACAGGTGCCATCACCTTGCTAGAAGGAAAATCCCATAAGTTTGCATCTGTGTTACAGGAATACCATAAGAAAGAGCTGCCGTACATTTTTCAAGCCCTCTTCCACACCTCAAACTCCCTGTTAATTTAGCCTCTGCCACGAAAGGATTTTGCAGCATCAAGTTACAGTACCAAGGCAAATTTGGTGCCCTGGATCCAGTTTAGGAATCCTCATCCGCACTTAGCCAAAACTGCATAAATTAATAATGGAGGTTTGCTTCAGTGAAAAGCAAAGAAAGGCAGGTCTACATTAAAGTTCCTTAACTGGCACTGTTTTCTTCTTGACAAGAAGACAAAACCCTTGTGATAGAAGTCAGGAGGGAAACTAATTGAAGAACAAGCACATAGGAAACGAATTCCCAGGAAGTACAGCAAAAGCATCAATCTAGAGCTTAGATATCTATGGATATCTATGTACACACACATACACATACATAAATATATATACACACACGCACACAGTGCTGGGGAGAGTTAGGGCTGCACCCTATTGGCAAAAGCCCTAAAGTCCAGAACACTGCAGAGAGAGCAACAGAATCCAGGACACCATATTGAAACAAATGAGAAGAGGCACACGAGCACCAGCACTGGCTATGCATTTCATGTGTCTCCAGGGTTAAGGTTTGCATTCTAAGGCTTAACCAGAAAGAAGTATTTCTACATCAAAGTGACAGTTTTCTTTTTGCTGAAAAGAAATGTCAAAGTTAATAGCTTCTATGGGAATTATGTCATTCCTAACATGGGGTTCTAATGCTCTGTGAGTGTACTCTTCATATTTATAGTGTGTTACACAGGCTGAGAGGCTGTATGTATTGTATTAACAAGAAAGCCTCGAAGAAAGATAGCAAGGAAAAAAAAAAAGCAATCTATTCAGGGTTCAGAACAGACTGAAGAAAAACAATGGAACAATTACATGGAATTACAATTACTACTATCATCAATTGCTTGTAAAGCCACGAAGAGTTAGTATACAAGCAGACAGCAGTTCTAATTGATGTCCTCTCCCCCCCTTTCCTACCCATTTGTTTCTTCCACTCATCAGGACCTGTGCCTCAGATTAAGCAATCCAGGCACCCACTGCTTGCTTTTTCAGCACCAAGTACTGAGTACTCAGATCAATTCAGGTTCATACACACTACCCCAGAATAAATAAAAATAACTATAATCACAGGCCTCAAAGTCTTCATATCGATGAAGTTAAAAATATGACACTGAGTTTTCAGTACAGAACTCACACTGGTTGTATCCTAATGATGCTGGGGAACATTCTCAGTTGGTAGTGCTTTGTAAAGCTTCAGGGCAGACATCAGGGTTAGCTGCTGCCTGCTGAGAACCTGGCTCACTGCACCTTGCTCAGAGAAGGCAGCCTTTCTATTTAACTGCAAGGCATCTATTAAAGAGCCGTGATACACAGTGGTCAGAGTGTAACACGGGTCTGGAAGCCTGGGTGGCACAGAGCATTTGAGCCTCAAAAGAGAATGTGGCCTTTAAATTGATTTCCACTTTTCAATGGCATGAAGGCAAAGATCCACCTCCAGAAAGTGCCAGCTATCTTGCCGTTCAACTTCTAATGATTTATAATTCCCCTAATAGGGGATTTGCATAAAAGCCCAGTTTTAAATGATGCTTTACAAGTACACTGCAGATTTATCTCCTACAAGTACGTCAGCTTGTTTTATTGCAGTTGCCTGTACTTGAAAGCTACAGTGACTGCAAATGAACACTATTAAGCCTCCTTTTCCTTCACAGAAGTGGGATAAACCTTCAGGCAAATTACTAAGTGCACTGCTAAGCTCCTAAGCTTTTATCGTATTGATTCTCACATTGTAATAGCAATCTCTACCAGGTTTGGGGATTACTAGAAAGTTCTCATGCTACATTCATTGTGAACGAGAATTGCATCTCCTGGTGTGTTTTCTTCTTGATTTAGGGACACTAAGAAAAAACATATGAACAACTCGAGACTGATGACATATTGGGAAAGTAGAACATTCCTTCAGAAGGTATAGAAATCAGGTAGCATTCAGGGATTCTTTGAAAACCTAGTACAAATATCTGAGCAATGTAGGATAGGTTGCTAAGTGCTTAGAGCCCTGATAGCAATGGTTGATACCTAATGAGGGATAAGCTCACTCAATAAGCCCAAAGTACACGAATTCCTGTAATGTTTCATTCCTTTGAATACCTGTTATGGAGCACTTGCTAAGCTGACAGAAGTGAAAAAGGTAACTGTTCTACTTCTGAATAGCAGGAGTTGAACATTATTCCAGACTTTTCTAAGCAATTTTAATCATTTGATCTTAGTGCTTGCCATCTCCTTGTAATCTCATACACATCAGTGGAAAGCCAACACTGCTTACAAGTATTTATTTTTAAAGAGTTTAAATCCTCAGCTAGACAAAAGAAAAGCACCTGTAACAGGAGGATAACTTCTACTTGACATAGCAAGGAAAAAAAATATCAAGTCTAAAGATTTGCATACAGTACCTGAGGATCAGGGTTAACAGTAGCGATGTAACTGAGCAGGACAGAAGGAATTTCAGGAAGAAGTGGATACAGGTGGTTTTGGAAGCAACTGCACAGATCTGCTCTCCACCAGATAACATCTGGAAGCCACATACAGGATAGAAATTCAGAAGTCTTTTGGTAAAAAATGGATGCCTCTTGGAGATCTCCTCTAGTCTGCAAAGAATCAACAATTAAAATGCATCACTGGCGGCAGCAGGAGCTTTCTGCTCTGTGCTACACCATGCAACTGCAGCAGCTCTTTCTGCCTGCAACAATCCCAACCTCATGCATTTACCATACAACTGCACCTCTGTGTCTCCATGTCCAAAGCTTCATTTAACTTTCAGGCCCTCAAGCCATCACAACCTGCACCCCTACACCTGAAGCTTCTAAACTTGGCCCCTTACCCACAGAAAATGCATTCCTCCCACAGCTCAGTTGCCAACATATGAAGTCTCCACTTTCAGGTCCAAAGGTAGAACTGAAGGTCCTGAGAGTGCCTGGGTTCCTGACAAAGGTGATAGAGCTTGAGAGCAGGTGCTGTCCACAACAGCCAGTCACGTCTGCATGGAAAGGCTCCCCCCACGAGCTGGGGACATGCTTCCATATGGACTTGCCTCAAAGACACCTCCGGTGAAGGGGACAGGATGATTAGCAGCACTGCCCTTCCATCAGAGTCCTTGGTACACTCTGATTGCTCAGATATCATCACAGATGATGATGAGAAAGTGACAGTGAACTCCAGTTGGTAGCAAGACACCAGTACAAAATAGCAGGCTCGTGACATCTGTCCACCCACAAATATTACTCTGAATCACTTTATATACCGTATTGAAGAGGGAGAAAAATGTCATCAGCAGGACTATAAAGCAGTCAAACACAACAAAACATTAATTTGCAAAGGGCTTCATAAGGACAAAAATGAAAATATGCATTAATTTGAGGATTTTTAAAGATTGATATTAACATTAATATTGATACATTAATATTTGAAAACTGCACAGCTTTATTAAATTTTTCCCCATCATTTAACCTCCCCTTTATGCCCTTTGTTCTTGCAAGTTGGTTCTTAATTAGACCAAAATTTGTGACCTCTGAGGCCCAATCAGAAATGAACAGAATCAGCAATTATGCAAAGCATCTCCTCTACCTCATCTACACTGCAGCAACTAGAAATGAGAACTCAAGCAAGTAAAGGTCTGCAAAACAGCCCTAAAATTCAGTGATAGAGATAATGAACATTCCTGACATTCCACAGAATCATCAAGTGATCAAAGCTTGCAGAGAAGCACCATGCTGTTGTGCCTAACCAGGAATGCTGAGTAGATCCTTCGAAAGCATTCTCTGTACAAATTAATTCCCATCACACATCCCCGTAAACACAACTTTGATGTGCATGCAGAAATTACAAGAGGAGGGTGTACGGGTGTACAAACATTTGTTCTAACAACTCAAGAAACAAAAACCACGCAGGGATATTCAAATCTGCCTCATTTTCATCAGTTGTTTGGAAGGAAGACTGAAATAGAAACAAGCAAAACAAACAAACAACACCCAGAATGACGCATGCTGAACAAAACCTTGCAGAAACCTTTGATATAGGAACAGATGCCATTATAATTGAATAAGCCAAAAGCTGACCTGCTAAAGACAACTTTTTCTCTGAGAAACCATTAGTAAATTCATAATGGTATGAAAGATGCACTCAGGATGTTCAGTCACACCAGGCTTGGGCATTATCAGTGAGGGAAGCTGCAGAAAGTGAAACCTCGCCCTCTCATTATAAACACATCCTCAGGCTCATAGACTAGCAATGCAACATCTGCTGTAAAAAAACATTCATATTATATCCAGAAGAAAGTCTACGGACAACTGTCATCTTACTGCTATCAGTGAGATACAGATACATGAAGTTACTTCTTCCCAAACATCAAGTGGGGAAATGTCTGCATCTAACATGTTGCAGAGTCTGTAAGTGTCTATCTTCTGCTCTGAAAATGGACTCATGTTATAAGCATTAGAATACCAATTTGTCATAACGTTGTTAGTTAAAATTGATACTACTTGATGTGTCTTCCTACATAATCTAAAATATGTAACTAAAATTTCCCTGCATTCTTTTAGTCAGTAGATGCATGGAGAATGCTTGGTAACAGTTATTTTTCCTGGCTATTCATATTTCAAAGGTAAGCACAGTAACCAGTTCTTACTGTGCCCATAGGAAACAACTACAACAAGAACCAGTAAGTGTCACAACAGAAGAATTTTGTTAGCCAACACAACCATTAAAATATTCTATATTAGCTCTACAGTACAAAGGTGAAAACCTGAGAATGGAAAGTAAAGTAAATGTTTTTCTCCAACAATAGCTCACAGGGAGACAGAATGAGTTGCTGTTGTTTCCCGTTTGCCTCTGCTGAGGCTGACATTTCTGAAAGACTTTTGTTGTTCCTATCAACTTAAATCTCTGTTAAGGGAATGAGCAGCAGCTTTACAAATGCCTCAAGAAAGCAAAACTGACAAAAGCCATTGTTATCACAGTGACATCCAGTAGAGCTTCTAATGAGAGAAAACCTCAGTTGCACATAGTCCTGCTTTGAGCAGCACCATCTGAATGCATGACATGTTCACCCCCTCCATACCAGCTGAACTCAACAGCACTGTTCGTGGCTGTAAACAGGGCAGTAAAATAGCATTTACATGTGAACTGAAAATACCACATGGCTGATTCTGCCAAACAGTGATGTAACCCCTCCCAGATCCAACCAAGAAGCTTCAGAGCAACCAAAGCTTGCAGCTTCAAAAGCTCATTCCATTTCTTGACACTGGATACACACTTTGAGCAATACCCAGTGCTCAACAGTTCTGATGCTTGGCCAACTCCCCATCTGAAATCAGAGAGCAACAGGGCAAATGGACAGAGGGCAGGTCAGCCTCTGTTCCTCTATTTTCTTTGTTTCACAGGGTACTTTTTGAATTCAGTCACCTTACACAGCAATCAACATCAAGCCCTTGTCTAGTCTAGCAGGGTGCTTTCTCTCATTAGCCCTACAGTTTTTGCCAACAGATGCTGGAACATTAACAGAAAAGCTGCTGATTGTTTTGGGGTTGACTTTTCAGAAGTATTTTAATCATGGCATTCCTTGCCAGCATCAATCATTTACTTGTGTGATCACTGGAGCCACGGCTGTCATAGTCCAGGCTTTATGATACATCATGGGGAAATTCAGTCTTTACTGCTCAGAGACAGATAGTTTCAAGCAAAGAACACTTGCTGCAACTAAGCAAGGGAAGCTTAAGCGTGTTTTGAAAACACGTTTACACCCCTTCTTTCATTTAAGAATTATATGATAGTAGGAATAGAAGATCCAGCACCAGTTTGCCAGAGCTGCAAGGGTTGCTTTGAGTGAGCTGGGAGATACCTGCATGCCCAACAAAGCACATGGCAGCATCTCAGCTAAGTTCATTCAGTAACAGGAACATTATTCATGCAAGTGACTTGTGGAAGACCACAAGTATGCATGGATCACTGATCACCAAATATGTCTGGGATATCTTCCATCAATACAACATTGGTGTAGGTGTCTGTGCCAGGCAGGATTAGCAATGCCACAGTAGGTCTCAGTGCAGTACCTAACTGGCAGCCTTCAAAGAGGAAAACAGAACAGCTGCATCAAGATGCTCAGAGTATCAATCTATTTCAAATTAGCTCTGTTAAGAGGCAAACCCAACAGATTAGAGCCCAGAGTTGCTACTTCATAGCTCCCCTGTTTTCAGGGCACAAGCTCGTATCAAGCCTTATGCTACATCGTGCCACCTACATAAACTAGATTTTCAGATTGTGTGCTAGACCTTTCAGCTTGGTGTTTTGTTGTGCAACACAGACACTCTAGTCTAGCAAGGCAGAAGGAACAGGATCTCAGGTCCTTTCTCTGGGCCCTGACTCCTGGGAGTCAAATAGAAAGATAGTATTCCCTCTCATAAGTCACACCCTTGATGTGGTTAAAAAATAACGGTGCAAAACATAATACATGTCAAAGACGTGTCTCCCCTGGAACCAGGGGAATCTCTGCACCGTGAGGTTACAGCCACTAAAAACACATTAACAGTTAACAAGCAGCAGAAACAAAAGACTTTGCTATATAGAGCTGGTTTCTCATCCACACAAAAATCAACATAACCGAGGACCAGCTTGAGCTGGCAGTTAGCTGCAAGCAGTCCTTCAGTTCCCACAGCACTGGCCTTCATTCTAATTTCAAGCAGCACTTTCATTTCTCTATCCTGGCTCACTGAGATTTGAGCTTAAATTGCCTGATTCCTTGTGAAGAGTAGTGGTAACAACCTATGGTAGTTCCATAGGACTAGCATGTGTAAATGCTGCTTACTTTAATCTTGATGCTGTCCTGGGCTGGAGGTTCATCTGTTGGCATTAGACAAGCATATAGGGCCAATCCATCCTCCTGCCAGGTCTGCTGTAGCCCTATCACCTGAAATGGAGCTCTGGATCCACCTTTCATTTTCACAGGAGGCACCTGTAAATCCATTTGAACAGAATTTCAGTTTTTCAGATGGCTGTATTTAGAGGTTAAAGATAACCCCCTCATCTTGCTCTGCTGCTTTTGAACAGAGTCACATAACATATAATAATCCAGGGAACACTCTCACTTGATTAGTGGATTAGCTGAGGTTTTGCCAATAGAAAAAAAAAATCAATAACAAATTAAACAGGAATAACATGCAGGTTTTGATAAGTCATAGTATTTATTTTGTCAGTGCAGATTCTCATAACTTGCACACTAACTTCCACCAGTTCCACTATGTGAAAGGAAGAACCTATTTCCACCCAAGTGTAGCAAGAACTGAGAACAGAGCTTCTGTCAGCATTGCCCATTCACATCACAGTGGCACTGCGTGCTGCCTTTATTGACTGTAATGAGATAATACAATCTAAATTCAAAAAAAACAGTGCTAAGCATACGTCATTCTGAGGTAGTGAAGGCTTTAGAATAAGCCTTCATCATTCATATTAGTGATTACTAAGAGTCAAAGCCCTATCAGTCCCTACTCAGTGAATCTACACTGTAGTTAGACTTGAGAAAAATCAATCAAAAAGGGACTGTCTCATGTGTACTCTTTTGTGACAGGTATTCTATCTACCTATGTATGTATCTGCCTTGTTCTGGATCCAAAAGGGCCTGCTGCCAATCTCAAGATGGCATTTTAGACATACCAGTTTAGTGCCAGAGACAAGACTCCAGGAGGATAGATAACTCATTGGCTCCTAATGCTTCCCAAAGTAGAGTAGAACACATAAACACATAAGAAATCTCACTACTGGGCTGAAAAGATAAATGGGACAACTTAGGGAGGCATCATAGTGCTACAAACCATCCCAAAACCTGGGTAGTAGGGCAGAGAGCAAAGAGTCATGTGAACATTATGCATAAGCAACCAAAGGAGCCTAGTAAGAGAAGCAGCCATGTGAGACAAAGATCCCTCACCCAGATCATGTACCAGATGAAGTTTGCATTACAAGACTACAATTCTTTGCCAGGGTACTGGTTAATACAGAAAGCACTTCAGCCACATCATGGTTTATCCCATCACCACGATCTCCAGATGAATTAACAGCTCTGTTATTCACCGCATACTTAAAGCTATTTACAGTGAGATAAATGTATTTAAAAATATGTTCTCAACAAAGGGTGTGAGTGCAACTCCAAATTTCTGCACAGGTCAATGGCATCACTCATAATAGCATGCAAAACCAGTGTTCAAAGAGTCTGTATAGGAACTTCCATAGGCATTCTGCTACTGGGGAACGCCTATGTTAGGAAGACTATGTTTTTCCACTGTTGGAAATCAGCATATTTTTAAGAAAAATCATTAAGATACTTGATTTACACATGCCAAGATACCAGTGAGATTACACTCATGCAGACAAGAACTGGGGCTAAACTGCTTCAATTTTTCTTTCTTCAAAAAAATAAATAAATAAAAGCAGACTCTTAAACTGCTGTTGAACGGCTGTTTGGGAACCTTCACATATTCTACAACTCAGTTAAATCAATCTGTGGTTTTTACCCCAGCTTGTATGAGGCACAAAGTCCATCACAGCACTTGACCCTACAGTCCCAACAGTGCAACACTGAGCCCTGGAGGCTGAGATACCCTTTCATGCTTGGACAGAGCTGCTGCAATCCAGAGCTCAGGATTTTTATGTGGGACTAAAGGGAAGAATGGGGAAGAATGTACACACTTGAGCTGATCAGTAGTTAACTATTTTCTGAATGGAAGATACAGACTTCAGGGCTGTTCAAGTGGCAATTTTCATTAGTATTGAACTAACATCACAGAATGTTAGCAAAGTTTTAACGGAAGCGTGAACATCATTAACAATTAATAGTATTTAAGTGGAGCTTAAGTGACTTAAAAGCCTCATGCACACTGTCTGCTCAGGATACCTTGAGTGCATGAATTAATATGCCAGAGTATTTAACCAGGACAAAGAATGAGGCCAACGACCAAGGTGGGGAAAGGAAAACTGTTTTTCGTTCTCCTTAGAAAAAAAGAGTAACAACAGATTAATGGGAGAAGTAAGGAAAAGGGGGGTTCTTTGGAAGGGAAAAAGGTGTGATCCAAAGGACAATTAAAATTAAACAGATCATCACTTATTTATAGCTCCCTCAACTTTCAGAAAGCATCTGATCTTAATTGGAAGTGGTGAGAAAAGCAAAAGGACAGAGATGACAGTTATGATGAGGACAATGCTCTGCTTTCAGTGGTCACTTCACATTATTTTGGAGTTTGGCTCATGGCTTTTTATGTATAAACTCTTTTTATTTCTACTTTCTGCATCATGTTATTCGTAAAATACTTAAATGATCCAGCAGGACTTTGGTTTACTTATTTTAAGACAGGTTGGGACAATTCACAATGAATCTATTCATTGGAGGGAAAAGCACATCCTTAATCATGCAGGAGCTTCTTTTGTGCATTGTCACTGCATGTACTCACCAGAGATAAAAGCCATGTTACAAGGGCATGGTAGATGCCAGCTGCTCTCAGCACAATGCTAGGCATCTGCCCACTGCACTCATCTGTAGGTACCCGGCCACAGCTCGACAGCCAAACTGTCATCAGCAGCACTTCATCTCTCACACTGTCCAGTCCAGGCAATGCATCAACAGCTGGCAAATAAGAGGCTTCCTGTTAAAAAAAATAGGAAAATGAATATAATTTGGATTACTGGAACTGTATTCATTATCACAAATGAATTGTACTCATTGCCATCATGGAAGGGGCAATTAATATCTCATGAGTGTTTATCAGAGGGGAAGCAGAAGCCACAGGAGGTGGTCCATTATATCAGGGACACCCTTCTGGAACACCCCAGATTTTCTTGGAGAGCTGTTACCTGGGTCTTCATTTACTCTAATACTGTTTAATACAGTTTGATCAAATTTATTCTGCATTCTGTAGGATTCAGTGTTAATTTTTTTAATCGGTGAAACACCTACAAAGAAAACATGATATAAGTGCCAAAATTTTCATTGTTTTCTGCTTCATCTAAGAGGCCTCATTCACAGATGTTACGTTTAGCTGAATTCATTTCTTTTCTCTACTTTAGTATTGATACTTGGTTATTTAGGATGCAAATCCCTCTCCTTTGAGTCCTATTCTTTAACAAATATCCCCAAGCTGGAGTGGTGAGATTACAGTTCATGGGATCTCCACTGTTCTACCAAAGATACAGTAGCTGCTGCTGTGATTGTTAGCTGGCTTGCTATTCCTATCTCTATTCTGCTGCCTTGACATTCCTTCTGTAAATTAGGAAGTGAATCTCAATCTGAAATAATTTCCAGTACACATAAGAGCATTGCTCCTCAGCAGTTATGATCCTTCAATAAGGACATTGAAGACCACCCAAGGCACCCTGAGAGCACACATTCTACAGGTACGGGCAGGGATTCACTCACAAAGAGCTGGAGCTGTTTATAGTGTAACTGTTTCCAAGCCACTTGTTACAGCATCAGATGAAGGCTATGCTCCCCACTGCAGGGTCAGCAAAGTGCAGCACGATCACATTTCCCATGCACGTCAGTACAATCAGCCAGACTAAACTGCTAATTGAAGCGAGCAAAATTAACCTGAAAGGACCTACCACAGAATGAGACCAGCAGCACTTCGTTTCAAGAGCTGAACTCCAGGAGCACAGCAAGAACACAGTGAGGGCAGAAGGGTGCTGAAGAACAGCTGGGCAGTTGCATTCTCAGATGCTCCAAGAAGGCTTTAATGAGGATGCCTGCCCACATCCTTACACTGAATTAACCTTAATTTGAGTTACCTGAATTCGCTTTGGGAGCGAAACAAGCCGAATCCAATTAAAGCCACTTTAATTCTGAATTAGAATATTCACAAGCAGACCTACTGTGCTGCCCAACTATTTTGCTGCTAAGGCATCCGTTGCAGACACAGTACAGCCTAAAACACCAAATGAAAACTGCAATTAGTACTAAAGGAAAAACAGTCATGCAAATCTTCTGATGCTGCATTACTAATGCAGTCCTGGGGAGCTAAGAGGGCTTTGGAAACACCATCACAGTTCCCCAAGGAAAAGGCCTAAAAATGAAAGTTTGAGACTTCCAGGCAAGTAAGGCCTTCTTCTGCAGCCCGCATTGGAGAAATGATGTTTCCTTCCTCTCCCAACAAGCACGTTAGGAGCACCATAAGCGATGGGCAGCAACTCCAGAGCTGAAGATTAAACCTGTATCTACTGACACTTAAGCAGCAATTTCAAACTATTCCAGATTTGTTTGGTCCATGAGCACAGGACTCCGCTTCCTGACCAAAATCAGCTAAGAATTGTAGTTCCCTGCTCATTAAGGTTCCTCCTGAGAGCAAATGAGGTTATGAATGCTGCTTCTTCCCCTTCCCTTCCTCTGTCAGCCTCCTTACTCCAGCAAGGACTGAGGCATGTAAGTTAATTAACTGCAGAAATATTAAAATCAGTGAACAAAAAACTGAAAACGAGCTCATTCTACCTAACTGCGGGCAAGAATTGCTGAAGTCAGTGACAATAAGTGCTTTCTTAGTATGCCTTCCCTCAGCATTGGCCAATTTACCCTAGCCTAGCTATGAAGAGAGTCCAATTTCTCTATACACTACACTAGCTTTTGTGACAGTATTAGATCGTAAAAAGACAAAAATGACTCAAATCCTGTGCTATTTTTGGCTGTTCTGGCTAGAATTGTGCTGTCAGTCCACAAGCAGGCTTGCAGCTGATTGTAATCAAGTACAAGCAATTATCATGGAGTAAATAAGACAAAACCTCCTATTCCCAAAGTACTTACTATTTTATTTTCGCAATTACAGTTCACAACATCACAGCTTACAACTCTTCAGCTTGATTTTCCAAACGTCCCTTCACACTCAGTTCTGGCCATCCTCCTGTGCCTTACTATGAGAACAGTTCAAGAAGCAGCAGCAGCCTCACCATGCAACCAGAGAACAACACTTTCTGTCACTTCATATAAAATTTCTTTTTTTGGGGAAATATTTAAATCAAAAAGAAGTGTGAAATAAACTGCGAGACACCTTAGGGATATCCATAACTTCCAGGTTGCAGCTATAGTAGTGATGAAGTTACGCACATAGAGGCACAGCCCCAAAATAAACTATATGATTTAAAAAAACCCTCAAAAGATATAACATGAAGGGATCTGCACAATCATCTAAGAAGTGCCACTCTTTGCTTTTTTTACTTTTTTAATTGGAGCTGTTCATAATCACAGCAAGCTGAAGCCTAGTAGAGGCAAGTTTGTCAGCCAAGATTAATGTCATTTTGTTTCTAATAAAACAGCTCTAATTGGTTAAATGATGCTTTTGTTGATGGGTTTTGAAAAGACCAGTTGGCACTGCTTTCTCTATGCCTGCATACAGAATTGGACAAACAGCTCTGTTGCCCTAGAAGTGAGAAACATTATAAAAGCTGTTAGAGGTCGGAACAACAGAGGGCCAGCTCAGGTTTCACTGCTGGTTTCCAGTTAGGCACAGAGCTGAGAGCAACCACAAGCTGTTGCCATCCAGCTGCTGCTGAAAGCCATGCTACAGCACACAGCTGGAAAGTTCACTTCTTTAATATCATGGAGATTTAAGAAAGCAACCAGTATTTCTCATTAGAACCAGCTCACCCACTCTGAGGGCTACCTGCCAGCAGAAAGGTAGGTCAAGGAGAAGCCAACTTATACAGATTCAGTTTTGCTTTTGGAGCTGAAGAAAACATCAGCACTTCCCTTCTAGCACCTTTTCCAGTACAAACTAAACTAATGCTAACACTGAAGGAAGATATCACATTCAAAAGGTACTCCCTATTATGCTGAGAAGACCCTATAGCAGCAAGAGCTAAAAGCATTGACTGCATGTAAAATTGATTAAGTTATACTTATGAAGTCTTCTCCTTTCTCACTGGAGGAGGTGAATGAGGGGGAAGGGGAGGAATAAGAAGAATCTTGCTCTTGTTGGCTGGAGGCTTAATCAAAATAATTGTTTTCAGCCACTTCTAAATTTATCCCTCTATGTCATCCACACCCTAGCTTGGATCACAGATTTCAGAGGCAATCCCTGATGAATAGCAAATTACTGACTGCAGAAATATTCTGCCAAAGCATACATCTGCTGTGCATTTGTAAATGTGAACTGATTTCTAGGTACTTCAGCAGCTCCAGCTAATTTCGCTAATGAAAATTCTGTGCTCTTATGCTGAAATTGCTCTAGCATCATACGTTCATGCTCTGCAATGGGCAGAGCTCACAATACAAAACACAAGCATGCTGATTATGTGGTTATCCACCTATTTTCCATAGAGCTCGTGCAGGACAGTAGGTAGTCAGAATGCACCTAACACTTCTGCACCTCTCCCTAAACCAAAGCAGATAACATTTTCACAGCACCTAAAAAAAACTTGCATTCAATGAAGGCATATTGGAAATATCATGTGTTTGTTCATTTTCATTCTTTGGGGAAAAAAATGATGACAATGCCATCTGTTGCATTATCTGAAATTCCACATTAAGTTGTGGAATAAACTCTGAAACCATTCAAAGAACTGCTTTATCATTGCAAAGTGGAAGCAATGGATAAGAATGAGGAAAATATTTGCATTTCCTGTATGCAACTGGCAGAACATACTGTAATTATGAAGGCAACATTTAATAACAAAAAAGAGAGCAAGATTGATGGTTAATGATCTGAACGGTCTTCCTGTTAATGCCATTTTGCACTAGATTCACTCTACATAGCACTCTATATGGCTGCTGAATACCAAACATGCTGAGGTTACGGACCTGAAAAATGTGATGGTAGCAAGATATTGAAATCTTCTGACTTGAACTGAGCTTCAGATTGCCAAAATGGGGAGGTATGATTATCCAAAGTGGATAACTTCATCAGAGTAAGATTGTAGGGACTCAGAGAGCAAAGCAGCAGAAGCATGATTTGCTGTGATCTCTGTAGATCTCCAGTTAGGGGATTACATAGCATGTGAGGTTAAGTTAAAAAATAAATAAATAATGAAGAATATTTCTTTGCTGAAAACAATCTTCCTGTTTTGGACATGAAATCTTAATCTTGGTCTTAAAGAACACAATCTCTCCTGATTTGGAAGGAACCACTGATCCATCTCTGGCATCATAGAAGGGCTAACATCAGCCATTGCTTCTGCTGAAGCATGAAGAGAGCAAGCATCAGAGAGAAACATCAGCAGAAATTACTGCATACAGGAGCATAGTTTAGATGTGACACTAAGCTCTGCTTGGCACAAGAAACAAGGACAGCAGAATTCACTTTGCACACCATTTCATGCTGCTGCCATTTCAGCATTGCCAACCCTACGCACAATCTAAAGCAGCGTCATATCCACCACAGCTCCAGCAGACAGCTAATGATAGGTAGGGTCAGCTATATTCCTGGCTAAAAACACATCAGTGTTCTACAGCAATCTCTTTCAATCCTATCCATAGGATTCTATTTTTAATTCCCTATAAGGAAATTCTTACCTGCTTCCCTAGAATCAATAGCTCATCTGTGCTAGCAGAAAAGGTATAAACCTTCCAGCATGAGAGTCAAGGATGTGGCCTACAGGATGTGTTAGCAAAGAGTGTCATCATGAGCATGAAGGTGTGGTCATTCAGTATCACAGGCAGGAAAGGATTTCTGGGCCAAAATTCATTATACGTGTGTTCTGCTACCAAGACAAGCCTACAGCATTGAGCATTTGCTCCCAAATAATAAGAATCTTTTGCTTTAGACTATGCACTCTGTCCTAACCTGCTCACTTCTGACTGTGCTGCCAGTACTCCTGATGTGAGTACGCAGCACTACCCTTGTCACACTGCCTCTCTCGTATATGCCAGAGTGACTTACTGTGACTTCCAGCTCTGTCCTGGATCTGGACCATTATTGCTATCAGTCTTACACAGCCCTCCCGGACAACACATTTCTAGTTAGTGTGAGAACACCAGATCGTAGTACTATGAATGAAAAAAGAACACCTATCAGTCAGCAGTGACGGGGAAAGCACAGAGCAACTATGATTTCCTTGACAGATTTAAATAATTAGAACATTCTATGTGCTAATGAGTATTTAACACCAGCCAGAAGAAAGTGTCAAATACCAGCCTAGTTTTCAGATAACTGAAGACAACTCCAGCATAATCCTAATGTTCAGGAGAACACTGAACATTTGTGTGGTTATGAGACAAAGCACGTTTTCCATGTTTGGTGTTTACATTATAGTAACACTTACAGATTCAGAACTTCGCTGTGCCCGTGGTGTTCTAACCATGTGGAACAAAAAGCTCCTCCTCTAAGTCTCTGTTCCTGGTTAACAAACAGCAGCTGAAATAAACAAGAAGTTAAAGCACAGATGCCAGGTGAGGGCAGGACTGGGAATTAGGAACTTGTGCCTTACTCCTGGCTCTGGGGTGGATTACTACTCCATGAAACTACAAAGTGAGTCACGCATTTCCATATCTGAATTGCTCTCTAGCTACATTAATTATCAAAAGCCTGTAACACACTTGGAAAAGGAACGGTGTAAAATTATCAAGACTCTTTCAAAACTCATCTCTGTTCCTTCCTCCTTTGTTCTTTAGTTGATTTCCAGCTGCCTCACAAACAAAAATGTGTGCTCATTTCTTTACCTGCAGCAGGGAAGGAAATTGTACACTGTCACTTTGAAATACTGAACAGGGCATAGAGTGGTCCTCAGTCCTCTGGAAGCTAGGCTGTTTGGCACATGCTCCTGGCTGGCTTTAAACACTGCTGGCAGGGCTCTGATACTTCAGGAGATTCACCATATACTTAACTGGGGTAAAGCCTTATTTTTTTCTAATTTTTTAATTTATACATCTCTTCATATATATTGCCCTGGTATGACATGGAAATCTCACAGAAATAAAAAAAGAGGGGAGCTAACTATGCTTCCCCAAGTTCTTCTTCAGCTCCCACAGTCATAGACCTGTTCAACACGTCAGCTTCCAGTTTAGAGTGTGTCATACAGACCTGCAATCTTGCATTCAGCCACAAAACACCACATATGTGCAACTGTTCACATCTGTTAATTCTCTAAGTCAGTAAGCATGGTTTACCCATGATTTTGAGAACTAAGTGCATACAACCTCTACTGAATCTTGTAGGAACTCCAGTTCTTTGCACATGAAGGGGCAGAGCTTTAGGTTTTGAGCTAAAAATAACTACAGGATTCTCCCACTTGGTAATTTCAGATAAAGCCTTGAACTCCTTTCAACAGCCCTGCCACTAAGAATAATGTTTCTGTAATTATTTCTGTAATAACATGTTTACAAGCCATGACTGAGCTTATCCCTCAATGTAGGTACAAAGTCCAACCCAAATGGTAACACTAAACAAGAATGCATGAGAAAAATCTCAGAATCCAGTTTAAACCACAAGACCTATTTAACATTAGTGTTATAGACATATCAGCCATGCCTGTACAGCTACTTAGAGAAGCAGAGGGCTGGATTCAGCCCCCATTCAGTTACAGAAATTATCACAGACCACAGCTGTGAGATTAGATCAGGAGTTCTGAGCTCCAAGAAAGACATTCATGGAAAAGATGTAACTTGCACTTGTTCATAATGCCTCGTGACCTTATGGTAGCTATCCCTCCTGCCAACAAACACAGGACCTGGCAAAGGACAAGACTTTAAAGACAGACAGTACAGAAATGTCTTTCCTCCTCCTGCCCACCTCTTAATGAAAAGAGAAAAAAAAGATATTAGCCCATGGACATTTTATTTTATTGCCTTCCCTTCAAGTTTAACCTAAAGCATGTGAATAGAGGAGTGTTTAGGACCTCTACTGGCAGCAGGTTCATGCACGTAATTCTGGAAACTTTTTACTTAGATTAACCTTTGCCTTAAGCAATAACAATGAATCTGTCAAGATCACCCATAAGTATATTCAGTAATAAGCCTAAACTCATTTTAATCACCTCCAAGATGAGCCAGGGAATATAAAGGCCTAAATATTTCACATCTTCCTGCGACTACTTCAAACTCCCAACAGAGAAACAGCACTAAAGAGTCTCTTCTTTGGAAAGACTTGACTGCCCATTCATTCCATAACTGGAAAACACAATAGAAAAGGTGTGAGCTCCTACAAAACAAACAGGCTGGGTCTGTGTGGAAATTCAAATGGGAAGTGTGGCATTTTGGTGGTCCTGTTGTGTTCAGTACAGAAGGAGAGTTTCCTGGAGAGCCTAGATGCAGCTATGAGGCTTGAGAAACCTGCTGAAGCAGACAAGAGGCTCTTAAAGTGGGATTAGTATATGCCATTTTTAACTGCTCTGGTTGTAGGCACAGAAATGGTGCCACGGGGATGTAAAGTTCCTCCCTTGCCTTTATCTGTACACTAACAGTGCCAAAGCACACATTTCTATAACACCTATTACTCTGAGAAACCAAAGACCAAGCAAGCACACTGCCCATTTAAAGGAAGCTGTTCACAATAAAGGTTTTTAAGGCCAGAACTCTCTGCTTGATGCATCTATGTCATCGTGGGCCACGGCAGAGGCAGTAGCAGCCTCAGCTCCTCTAGCTTGCAAACTAGAACCAAGGAGAGCATAAACCAGCTGAACTTAACCTTAGCAGAAAGCACCATGCCAGCAAATCCTCCCATTTTCTTACTCTGGTAAGATGTGGGAAGATGAAGAGGAGGCCAGAAATGCAGGCTCAGTGCCAGGTAACAGTCGCCTGTGCTAGAAAAACATTTTCTTGGGAACTTCCATGCAATTCCAGATCTTGTGTGATGGATTGGTGATACAAACAGGAATTTTGGCCTCCTTCTTCTGCAAGCTAAATTTAACTGCATCATCTCTAATTGCTTTATTTTTAAGCCTTTCTTGAGTTGAGACAGCAGGTTCATTAAGTAGAAAAGATTTTAATCTTGCTCCAGAAAGTCATTAAATATCTCACTGTGTGAAAAGGGAGGAATTCAGGGGCCATCTGCTGGCTGTTTGGCACATCACTGCTGGACACCACCCCAGAGTCATACTAAGACTGAGAAGACAGTGAAGAACAAGCCAAATTCAGCTCCAATGCCAGAAAAAAAGATTCAGCTCAGGAAATCTTCTGCAATTTTTACAGTTGGTTTTTCTAAAGCTGTAATAAAATAGAAAGGGCTAAATGCTCAGCTCAGTCACCCTGACACAGGCACAAGCATAGGGATGGTTTTAGTGCAAATGAAAATAACAACTGGTCACAAGGTGATTTAAAAATCACAAGATAAGGATTCCAGGAACACAGTTATAGAAAAATCCAGTTACTGCATCAAGGTCATTGTGACCAAAATAAGACTTAAGATTTTAAGTCTAAGAATTTTACCTGATATCAGTGAGCTGAATCAAAGATACATTCATATTAAAGACAAAAACACTGCTAATTTTGACAAAGGTCATAGAAGTCAATGTTTTCAATTTAGAAAAGACAGTCCCTGCATGATGCATTTTGTTAAGCTAGAATGATTGCCACATGCCTGAATGTTTCTGTTTAGTAAGCCAGCTGTAAGGCTAAGCTGCAATAAGATGATGATTATAGTAATATAATTACTAACACAAGGTTAGCCAAAGTGATTGTGTAGCCAAGAAAAATTAGATGTCTCAGTATGAGTCAATGCATTCATTTTCTAAATAGTTTGACTGTACAAGGTAGATAAAACAGTGTTTATAAGGTACTAGTAACAAGGTCGTTCCTAGTAGCTGTCAAACTACATTATCTAGTTCTGCCATATCACAGTAAGGCAATAAAGGTAAACAGAGAATCAAACTGAAGCCCTATTATAAAAACAGTCTTTTGTCCCATAATATAAGAACTTAGGAAAAATTGACTGACAGTTGCTGTGTGTTTAACCAAATCTAAAACTGGATGTAAAGCATTAGGGCCACAAGCATCACCCTCTGCAGCAGTTCAGCTGCCTGTGTTCAGGGCTATTTCTGACAACACAGCTGGATAACTCCAGGTGCTGTTGCTGCAAAAAGTAATACCTGTGCAAAGCATCTGCTGAGCCATTCTCTCTTTGCTTTAGAGCTGCATTTAAGCTGAGACACCTACTTGTCCTTGCGCCAGCTACACTGCACGTACACCAGCACCTGACTGTGTATTTCACTCACCTAACTCTGCCCCTAACTCACTGATCTGGCTTTGTTGCCTTGCTCTTTGACTTACCTCATCACAGCAGATAACACAACTGGTACCCTCACAACTGAACCTAATCTGCTCTTTTTCTTTGGGCACTGTGGGACTGTGCTCCTTTGTAGTGAGGTCTCAACCCTGCCTGCCCTGCTGCCACCTTCAGCTCCTAGGGAGTTTTTCCTTACACAGAAACCTGCTCGTGCAGCTCCCTAACAATAAAAAGACAATTAATTCAGATTTGAACCCAGTAAAAGAAAATATTATTATTCAGATCCTACCTAACACCAATGTAAAGTAGAAATCAACATTAATACTAAACTACTCTGTCGTAATAGACAAGAACCATTAAATGACAGGTCAAATCTATTGTAACACCTTAATACAATGGAAAGCACAGTAATAATAGTGGGGTAACAAAGTCCCAGGCAACAGCAAATGAGGATAAGCCCAAACACAGCAGCTGCAGACACAGAAACAAAGGAAAGAAGCTGCTTACCCCTGGAAGGCCTCAGGTATACAGAGATCTCCAGTAAGATCCCCCCACCTCCACTGCCAACCTTTAAATGAGGGCTGGGAAGGGGTGGATCCTGGCTCCAGCCCTTCTGGTCACTCAGGTGCATTGCTACACCTGAGCTCTCCTGGGCTGGCCCTGCCTTCCCACCAGGTGCTCCATCACTGCTTCAAGTCCTGACTTAACATTTCAGCTACACCAATTTTCTTTCTACATCTTCCATGTAACTGTTTTACAGTTAGACAGCATTCCTTCTCTATTTCCCTTGTAAATGATACTCTGCTCAACCACTTGAACAAAACCTACGTGTTACTTTAAGCTATTAATTCAACCTGACCTTACAGCATGGGTTATGTCAGCACTGCAGGTGCTTAAATCAGCTCTGAACTAGATCCAAAGGTTAAAATATGGCTAAGGATCTGTTTTCAGAAGAAAGCTACTTATGTCAGTCTTAAGTCTCAGTGATAGTTGGGGGGGGGGAGAAGAATAAGAAAATAAATAAATTAGACATTTCCATGCATTTTTGAAAGTAAGACTTGGGTCAGATTGCACAAGTAGCCTCCATCTCTTGGTATCTGAATGTTAGGTAGAATTCAGAGAATGTAACTGCTGATTTCCATGGGAACTGGAAACGTTCTTGTCTTGAAAATGCCACTGCTTTTCAGCCCCTTCTTTAGATGCTGAAATACCTCTGAACATTAGTTCTACCATGGCATCTCAAGTTACCTGTGCAGTTTTGAAAGTGTGAAACCTGATCGTTGCTTATATTAGTGCATCCTACAGAATGCAGTGAGCTGCAGAACTTGACTGAGCTAGGTTAAAAAACAGTAATATTAAATCTGAATTTCACTGCTTATAAATTTTAGACAAGAACTCTAATGTAACTATAATGCAGCTTTTATTTTGTATTTTCTTACATTTCTTCCCGAGCACCTCAGCTTCAGTAATTACAGACTTTCTAAGCTTCCTCTCTGATTATTATTCAATTCAATTATTTATGTACATTAAAAATGGTCAGAGGAATTCTGGAAACTATGACAAGTGTTCCAGATCTGAACGTCTATCACTGCCAAAACAAAGAACTTTGAAAACAAGTTTCAAAGTGTGCTACTTTGTCAAACATTTTTTCTTGCTCTTTGGATAAATGTGTTTATATATAGATATTAGGTATTCACAGTAAGAGAAACAGCTGCCAAATAACAGCTTCTTTAGTTTTAAGTGTCAAAACATCAAGTTTTTCTGCCTTCCTGTGTGCAGCTGAGGAAAGAAAGAAGAGAAAAACCTGTTCCAACTCAAAGACAAAAAAAGGCTGCTGTCAAGATGAATTTCAGGTAATCTTATAAATGACTTGCATTTGATAGATGATGCTGATCCATTTTTCATTCTTAATTTTAATGATGAATATTGCTGAAGAAGAACTAAGAGTAAAGTTGCAGTAGGAAAAAGCTGTAATAAAAATTATGGGCTGGGCTGATTTTGTTTCTATCAACAGTGTCTCATAAGTTTGGGCACATTTCTTCCAAGCACTCTGTCCGCTATTGTAGGGACCAGTTAGCTGCTGGGCTGTGCTGGTTAGCTGATGCCAGCATCCACAAGGCCTTGACAGTAACATGGTTAAAGCTATGAGGGGCATATTTACACTGTGATTCAGTGACAGCAAGACTACAGGGTAGATATACCTGGAGCTGTACTTGAGAGAAATCACAGTACCAGGTCTTTATCTTCATTTCATTGGCGTCAGTGCAGCAAATATGGGAAATGATCAAGATGCAGCACAATCCAGTAATCACTTGGTGCATTGCAAGGAATGAGTTAGCAAAGCTCAAGTATATTTCTGATGAGAAAGTGCCTGCATCTTAATAAGGGCTAACTGGAATCTGGTAGTACCTTCTGGCAGACTGAGAAAGAAGGTCTGAAGGCTACATTCACAGCCTTTGCAACCCTCAGAACAGGGACTGAAGGTGCTAAAGGAACAGAGCCCTTTGCAGAGCATTGTCCATTTCAGAGCAAGTTGATAAAGGAGAAATCCACCTGCCAGTTTGTTAGTCCCATAATTCTTGACAGTGATGAATGCAACATTAAAAATGAGCTCTTAATCTGCAGAAATGTAGCATTCAATTCATTAAAAAGCAAGCACATCTAAATATTCCAGCCCTGAGGTTAGCTCATGCTTTGTCATTGCAATTAGTCCAGGTAAGTCATTACGGTGTACTTGTGGACAAATTGTGTAGCTTCTCTCCTCTTACATTCCACATTTGGTAGAATGTACATTATATTACATTTTAGGAAAAAAAAAATTGGATAATCTCATATTTCCTTAATCAGGGCTCCAGCCAAAAGCCAAATTTATTATTAAAATCACAATCCTCAACAACCGTTCATTCACAAATGCCCACAGAAGTGAAATACAAAGCTGCTAGACAAAATTCTTTGTTTTAGAAGTACAACAGTGAAAACTTTTTTTCTAAAAAGTTATGAAAGACTGTGTGTGATAGTCTGGCTCCAGTGAAGTAAATGACCCTGAGACTGGGGACTTCAGCAAACCAGGATTCCTGCCATGCCCTCACAGTGGGCAGGTATACAAGGAGGGCACTTCATACAGGAGAGATGGAAAAAAAAACATTAACATGGGAGAAGAGCTGTAGGACTGTTTGTCTATCCAGTTAATGCTGCTCCACAAAAACAAAACAAACAAAAACACCCCACAGATTTTAAATAATGCAACAAAAATGACTTCTTGTCTCTAGGATCACAACTACATTTGGTCAGGAAGTCACTCTGAAAGGGACAGTCCTATGCTGAACTACTAACCATGTGGAACAAAACAGGTGTTTTCTCTGCCATGGGCTGCTTTCCAGTAACTGATTGCCGAGACTGCGATCTCTCCAGCTGCTCCTGGAATCTCTTTCTCATGTGTTTCTCTTTCATCTGTTCCTCCTTTTGGGATAGCTCTCTGTTACTTTCTTCTGTCCTGAAAAATATACAGATTCTTCTTTGCTTTAACTTTTTACTTGGGAGAAAAACACCCTTGTTCTCCTGTTTAAATTTCTTTTCCATATATTTACACCATACACTTGAGGGTGAATCATGATTTGCAAGGCTACAATAGTTGTAAAAAGCGCTTATGGTGTTGGAGGTAAGGGACCACAAGAACTTGTCATTGGCTTAAACTGACTCAGTAAACTTAGCAAAGAAAAAGAGCAGACCTCAGACCTCTGGTAAGTGGTGAGAAGTGGCTAGAGAACAAAACATGCCATTTAGCAGAGGCTTGTTCAAGATTTTACCTCCTTTCTCCTCACCGAAATAGTCAGTCATCTAACTCTATTTCCTTTTCTATGTGCTAAACAGTGACAAGTTTTCCCCAAAGCAAGACCTGCCTTTCTGTATTTTGATGTCTGCAGCAAGATTTCACCTGCCATTTCCACAGCAAACACTAAGTTAATTTCTTCACAAGCCTTCAAGCCTCACGTACCCCCATGATCAGAAGAGTAAAAAAGAAAATGGAAATTTGTTAAAACCACTGCACTCAGCAAAAGTGTGCCAAGCCACTGTCTACCATCTACGCCGCAGGCAAACAGGCAGACAAAATGGTGTTTTATAGAACTGATGAAGCATTGAGCTTTAATATCAGGAATCACTTGGAGAAGCAACCCACACTGAACCATGTGCCATTTAAACCAAGTGTTTAAGTGGTAGGATAGGCAACTGTTTCACACTGGAATAGTAGTCATCTGTGGAGCAGACAGATTCTAATTTTTTTCAAGGGCTTGTATGTCAAGTCAAAATGTTACATGTCATGCTGAAAATAGTGGGTAGAATAAAACTACTGAAAAGTCAGCATAATGGAGATCTCCCAAAGAGCTGGGCAGGTGCACAATTTGGCTACCAGATCTCAGTTTAAAATTAAACCTTAGGCAGAATGCACTTTGTTGAGTTTAGGGAATAACTAGAGCAAGCTCTCTGATTTCCTCTGTTGTTATCGTTGCTGTTTCTCCTTTCTAGCTTTCCACGGTGTTTCTGTGGTGTAACCAGCTCCTCATGGTAATTTTTTGCTTCCTAAGCTCTTGCCCTTCTTTTCTTGATGACAGAGTTGGAATTGTTTTGTTCAGAGGAAATTAGGAAGATACAAGGAGACACACTATACCACTTCCAGTTTGTAAGGGGATTTTCATGCCAAGAAAGGGAATAAACCATTTTCCATGTCATCAGGAATGCAAGAAGTAATAAACTTAAATAGGAGCTAGGATAATTTAAATTGGATTAAGTAATAGCTTTCAAACTGCAAGGATAATCAAGCAGTGAAATGTACTACCTGGGGAGTCAGGGAATCCTCACCACTGAAGATTTTTGAGACTAGGTTGATCATAAAGATCTTCCAGAAAGGATTAGATCGTAGCTCAGCTTACATTGGTACAGAGAAATGAAGCATTCCAGACCTATTTTCTATGATACTTTGTGTAGTAAATCACAGTTATATCCTTAATAATGCAGACCAATACTGTTATTCTCCTCTTACCCTGGTTCAAAACCTAGAGAAAATGATCAAACTTACTTTATCTAATCCCAGGCCAATTCTCTGATCTACTAAGTCTGTCTGCATCTAAAATCTTATACAATAGCTGTCAGGCTTAGCTGACTTTCTAGGTAAGAAAACCAGACACATCCTTTTGCTCCAACTCACGTAGCATGCAAGTAGTGTTCTTTAATCTTACACAATTAGATAAGCCATAATTAAAAAAAATGGTGACTTTTCTTGTGTGATACCTTGGACATTCTTTTGTAGGTAGAGGAGATTCTGAAGCATTTCTTGAATGTTGAACCTTCTCAGCTTTCATTATATTTTTTGTTACTGTGTCAGCTCCATTGCCTCTCTGGCTTGACATGGAGGTATTTCCTTTCTCTGGCTCCAGTCTCACCAGTTTCCTGGAAATGGCCTCATTCATCCCTTGTCTCACTTTAAAATTTTGATTTTGACTGAGTTTAAAGGCACCTATCTCTTCCAGATTTTCTGGGCCCTGTTTTACACTCTCGAGTCTTTCATCTGGGACGGGTGCTTTGTGAAGAAGCTCTGAGGCCTCTTTATGGGCTTTATGGAGTTGTGGCAGTAGCAGGCTCTTCCCTGAGCAATTCTTCCTGCCAATAAAATAAATAAAGACTTAATCAAGATAGAGCATGAAAAAAAAAAAAGTCATGCTTCTCATGAGGGACATCTCAAAACAAGGATAGGTCATCTATACAGATAACAGCTGCTGATAGCAGCACCAACACATAAGCAACAAATATAAAAGACAGTAACAGCGTCTGGTTTGATCTTCCTGGGAATTTGTTTCCCTCTTCTGGATTACAGACAGAAGAAATGGCATATCAGCATGAAAATCAGCATCTGCAGATTTTTGTCCTCTTGGGATATAGGTGTTGGAACTCAAATATACACATAGGAAGAGTTCAGCTAGTAACTCATCACATTGTGGTATCTTTAGCTTCATTTCACTTGTGCCTCCTCCCAGTTAACATGACTGCTGAACTGTACAATACTGTGATTGTACTCTGATGTGAAATGTCTCATCATGGCAGCACAAGCAGATCAGGTTCTTCCATCTCATAGCTCTGTTCAGTGATGAGGCTCCCAAGTTATCTACTACAAGACCACCACCAATCTGTAGCTACTCCTAAGTAGCAGCTGAAACACAGACAAAAGTTACATATCCAAACTAAACCTGTGCTCCATGGAACAAAGGAAATCCAGACAGAAAGCACTTTTCCTCATTAAGAATCTCACTTCTCCAGCCATTGTATCTACATTTAACATTGACAGCTGGAGTATTAAGGAGTATTTTCGAGCAATACAGATACATTAACATCTTCCCCTCTGGACTCCAAGGACAGCAAATGAGAACAGCTCACAGCATCAAGTCTGCTGGAGTTCAAGAAGCTTTTGTGTAGTGTATGGAGCTTTGCTCAGTTTCTTCCCAAGTTAAAGCATAATAGTTTAGACAACATTCTTAGAGCCATGGTTTAATATTTGAGTGATCCTATACAGAGCCAGGAGGTGGACTCTATGAACCCTGTGGATCCAACTTATGATTCCAACTTTGAGATTCTATGGTTAGTACAAAGTTCTCTCCATTTACAAGATGGACTCAGGTTCTGAGCAGTGACAATGAAATTCATCTACATAGGTGAGGGCTGCTAGTGATTACTTTCCTGTTGTCTTTTATTATTTTCTTCCTGAAGAGTGCATCTGGAAGAATATCCTGATACAGTCAGAGCTGCAGGTTAACACTAACCTCAGGCAGCACAGGCGAGAAAGAAAGAAGGGTCCTATTAACACGTCTGTAAGTTCCTGAGAGTTATTGACCTTTGTTTCTAGTAGGACAACCAAATTTCTCTTGTACTCTTCTGCCTACTTTAGTAGAGTCAGAAAATAAAGCAGGAATTTCAGGACACACACACATATTGGATGGAGAACTGTCGCACAGCATTGTGGTAGAGATGGCACTGATTATCTGACCACTCTGGGGATAAACTACCAGTGTATTTTTTTACACTAAGTGCCCAGAGATCTTAAGACTGTCACCTTAAGGCCCTACCATGGAGATATACTGTGCTATAGAACATGCAGTTCTGTTTAACAGTTCCACCCAAATAAGATGGAAAATGGCTCTGAACTCATACAAAGGGGATTAGAATCTCATCCTTCTGAGGTGAGACTCTCTTATTTAGAAACAGATCTGAATGATGTTTGCCATATGTTTCATATGTGTATTTACTTTAGCAACATTATTCTGCATTTGTATCAGTGCCAGTGAGAGTTCCATGAGCAATGTCTCATCCCCACTTTACACTGGTTTGGGATTAGATGCTACAATTATGCTGTGTAGTTGGCTTTGTTCCTTGCCAAATCATTTATTCTTTCAGACAACTTACAAAAAAAGAGTAATTGGCTAGCAAAACAATACAAAACGTTCCTCTTTGTCCACTGTACTGCTGAAATATGAGCTTACATGCATCAGGCTTCTAAATACAATAGAGTATAAATGCAGTAAGATATTTAAAATCTGACATACCAACTTCACATTAAATGGATGAATAACTACCTATGGGTACGAATCAAGGCCTGAATTCAGCAACAGGAAAGGGTTGGCATCTGTGCCTATTGAAGAATCTATAGTTTAGGATTCCATAACTATATATAAGAAAATATAAAAGAACAATTAAGGAGAGCTGCGAGCATCCCTGCCCACACAATGTATTCAACACTTGAATCAACATTCTAGCTTATTTTATTATTTCTAAGAATAAAGGCGTGACTGAGTCAATACCTCACAACATTTTGAAAGTTCGCTTTCGAGTCTTTTAAAATGTAAAACAGTCCTCATGTCACTCAAACCTGTCTGTAGAAAGAGCCAGGCTTCCCAGCCACTTGTGTCTACTTACTTTAAGTCATTGCATGCAACTTTAAAAAAGCAAGGTGCTACACTGTCTCACCCATTGACAGCTGGATTCCAACCTCAGTATTTTTTACCATACAACAGAAATCTGGGTCCAGATTGAAACACTTATTATTAGGCTGAACACTTCTGCTGTAAATATGAGAAACAAAGACACTTCCACTTGCGAGTTATTACTCTAATCACTGCTAAATTTTAATTTCAGAAGAAGTTAACTGTCACATCACTTGAATTATGGTCAAGGTAAAGAACCTTACATTTTCCTTTCTGATGGGTCCGTAACAGTCACAGTCTCATCTTCCTCAGTGGAGCTGTCACCCACACTGTGAAATTGGACAGTGTTCAAACTCAGTGTTGACTTTTAGTCATTTCTAAAATTCAAGTTCAGGGCCATTAGGAAAATGAGGAGAGACTTATAGGGCAGATCTCTAGGTCTTATTGATAGTTCCTAATTTTAATACTCCAGAAATAAACATTCGAGAAATTCTAGATCACAAGTTAGCTGCACTTTGCTTATATTTAAAAGGTTTCCAATAAATATGCATCCTGAAAAGGGAGCAAAGAACTCTCAGACACCATTACATTATTATCATTATTACACATTTGCTAGAATCTGTTGCAGACTGAGGTGAATTTGGTTTTCAAGATCTGACTGTATAGGGCCTTCTTTCACACAGGAGACTGAGAAATCAGCACCAACAGTTGCTTGCCATGAATGTAGCCAAGGAAAGCCATCTCATACAGTGCTGCCAGACCACTAGCCCAATTCCAACCAACAGCTGCAAGCATTGCCTTGCAGTCACTCTCCAGTCCTTCACAAAATGGAAAACTTTCTAAATGTTGTTCCCTGGACAATTTACATGTCCTTTCTGTGTTGCTTCCTTTTCTGCACCTTTACTCATTCTGAGAAAAGTTATTCTCTCCTCAGAATACCTGCATGTTTTGCTATGGGTTATGCTTTCCTACTACTGTCACAGAGGTATGGAAGTAGAGGAAACTATTAAAGTTACATTACACAAACATGAGATGCAGAGAGAAGGTTTCTATTTCCCACTGTTTGAACTGACTTCTCATTAAGAGTAAAACCAGAATTTACCTTTCTTTCTCACCAGGGAACGTTACTGACTTCTGCAGTTCAGCATCTCTTAGATCTATGTACACAGTTTGAAGCTCTGGCAGGCACTGTAATCTCACAGTGTCCATCCTCGGAGAACTTAGAGATGTTGCCTACCTCTCATCTTCACCAAGCATAAAAAACAGTTTCAGCATTTCCCATACCTTATCAAGACAAGATGTCCTGCAGGGCATGGATTACGACAAAAATTGGATTGTGAAAGGAGCTTAGTGCTTGGCTAATGCATAGACTCAGATTCTGCTTCTGCCTGCTATCCATCACCTTTCAGAACTGAACTCAAAGATTCAGGTTTCCCCTAGGAATATAGATCACTGGCAGCATTATGAGGGATATTTAGTTCTTAAAAGCTGACACTGTAAAATTGCTCTGTAGAACAAAGGCAGGCAGTTACAGTACCAAAGAACTTACAAGTCTGAAAAAAGCTCAGCATCAATCAGCAAAGACAGACCCTTTTTTCCCCTCTCTGCCTCCTTTGGCAATTCCCTTCCATTCTTCAAAGCATAAAAAAAAAAACGCAAATCTTCACGGCTCTCCCTGCTCTGGCAACAAGGATGCTTTTCACCTTTCACTTAATGGGTTTGTTCTACTGTTATTTCCTCTGTACTGCTATCAGTGATTTTGTTCCCTCTGAGTAGCCTGGAAACCCACTTCCTTCACACAGAACGCTGCAAAACATACTGACACCTAAATGGACAACTTAAAAAAGAAACACAGTGTCTTGTATTTTAGACAAATTGGGACCAACAAAAGAAGCTGTAAACCTTAAAAGTACTCAAAACTACGAAAAAAACCAACAACACACGGTTATGGTCATTTGCTTAGCTTTGCTTCCCTGATTTTCCCAAGTGTATCTGCTAAGAACTAGAGAAAACTCACATTTGGTGGAGAATGCTAAGGCAGCAGGATGCCGATCAAATGTATTTGAGTGATCAAACTCTGTTTTCTCCTTTAACACCATTGCAGTATATTCCAACATATATAACATGAGCTTTCTAAGGAGAAAAGCATCACGAGCTTCTACTGCCAGTAACGACTACCTACTGTACGTGACAACTGGAGGAAAGGACCTACTTCTTGTTCTCTTGCTCTTCTTGAAAGGAGATCTTGGCTGATGGCCACCTGCAGCGTGAAGACAGTGTCCTGGATTGCTTGTCACACAACCCTTCCAATTTTTTCATAAGCTGCTTTTCAGATCTACTTCTAAAGGTCTCTATAGGAGAACAGCAAAAAAAAAAATCACCATTTGTGGTCTTCTACCATTGTACCTTTTCCTACAGGAAGTCAGAAGGGGAAGGATAAAGATACTGTTGTCACTCAGCTCTGAATAAACTCACTTCAAACTTTTACTTATCTTGTTCTAGGCCACAAAACACTGATTTCAAACCACAAAAGCAAGACTCACTGGAAGCTTTGTGTTTTAAAGAAATTATCAAAAAACAACATTATCTCAACATGCAAGAAGATGCTGAAGGAAATGACAAATATGTAAAACTGAGTTGTATTTGTTTTTACACATTTTCAGTTCCACTGGTATAACAGCGTTACCATAATCTGTTGAGAAGGCAACTTCTGCATGAGTGTTATGTGTATTTTTCTGCTGCTTCAGCTCCGCAGAAGTCTTGTCTAGATCCCAGCTCTCAGTATTCTGAAAGACAACCAGACTGATGGAAAATTCACCACCAAAAGGCTGCTACAAAATAAAATTCCTTTGACTTACAAACTCTTTGTGCTAATCTGTTCAGTTATTCTGTCATACTGAAAAACACAAGTGACACGTAAGTTCATTATATAAAATGAACATTAAGGAAGAAATAAATAATTCAAGGAAACATATTACCACAGTGCTACAGGAGAGACAAGATGCTGGAAAGCCAGAAAGCTCAACACTTTAATAAACAAAAGAGAGCCCTGCTTTCCTAGGGACAGATGTTGTGGTTGGTGCTTGTGAGTAAGACCATTAACCATGCAACTGCCCAATGACTTTTGCTTCCATTGTGGACACTTAATGGCATCGCTATTAGACAAAGACAGCTTCTTGGTAGGTTGTATAGCACACAAACCAAGAAAAAACAAACTCAGAGCATCAACTAAAGGAACAAAGTAAAATGCTGTGACATGCAGAATTTGGCAGTTTGGTTCCCTATTTTAGTAGTATTCTCCAAGCAATCCATTAGCTTCTCTACTGAAACTGTTGGAGCCACCAACCTGCAGTGACAGAAGGGTTACTTCTTGAAGATGGCCAGCTGCAGAAGTTTCTTCTTTAGCACTTCTTTCTAAACTTCCGCTAGTGCCATGTGAGGGAGGCTTCTTATTTATCTCAGGGTGGTCTGGTGACGACTCTAGAAACATTTTTGACAGTATCTTTGTCTTTATCAGCTTTCTTCTCTCTTTTTTATTGCACAGTTCCTCTAATAGCAATGAAGTATTAAGGCAAGAGTTCCCTTTTCCCCTGGCTTGTTGCCTTCCCAGTTCTTCCTCTTCAAGTCCATCTGTGGAATCTGCAAGAGACTCCCCAAGAACAGTTCCCTGTCGGCTTGGAATTTCTTCAGTATGGCTGGAAAGATTGGAAGCCTCATCTTTAATCACTTGAACATGTTCTTTTGGAATGACTTGGGTACCATCTGTTTTTTCCTGACAGCCAAGACTATTTAAATCTCCATTCCACTCCTTTTCCTCTGTTTGCTACCGGTAAAGAAAATGTATACAAGCAAAAAGTCACATCTTCTGAGCTAGAAGAGCTGACAATAAACCAAACCAAATGTTTAGCAGATAGCAGCTCCAGCTCAGACACCATCTGGTAACAGGACACACCATGTCCATCACAGAGAATAGTAAGACTCACTTTGCAAAGACTACAGATTCAGAATGTGCTAAACATTCTTGAAATTTATTTGCCTTATATCTGCTCACTATACAATACTTCTTACACTGAGATTAATGAATGGGGAAAAGCAGCACAGTAAGTTAGCCCTCCCATGATGAAATGGGTTCAGCTGCCTTCTCTTCCAGCTTCTTATGATGGAAAGTCTTCACCCCTTCAGATGTAATGTATACATTTTATCTCAGAATGGCAGTACAAGAGATAAGCTTCATACCAATTCTCATTACTACACTGCCATAGTAATTCTTCTTCTAGATACATTAAGGAATGGCTGAAACTATTTCAAACCCTCAAAAACTTAGAAGCCATTGCAGTGCTACTGTTGATGCACACCTAGCTTCAGCCTGAGGGTAGGACTCCTCAGCAGCTGAGCTGCAGGTAACTTTCCAGTACTGAGCTCATTAAAGAAAATGTCTGTAAAGTCAGTGAGCAGCAGTACCTTCCTTCAGGACTTGGTGTTATTGCCAACTGTTAAATATTTGCATGAGCTTTCTGGCTAGAAACTGGTGATTTGTATCTCACTGTGCACCTGTTACTACACAGGAAAATTATACCTTCCCCCTCTTTATTATGTACATTATTCATAACAAGATTTATTAGATTTAGAAGTGACTGAAAAATTTCTTGAGAGACAGGACTATGAGTAAGGAAAAGGCTAGTTACCATTTTATTAAAAGAGGGGATCTGTGTCAGTAGGAACTAAGGAGTGTCATAGTTTTATTTTCCTTTTACATTTTTAAGGCTAAGAGATGATAGGACTAAAAAAGTCTAAAAAAGCAACAAGAGAAAGCTTAAAAGGGTCAGTAAAGAGAAGTCTAACTTCCTATGGGAGAAAGAACTGGAAACCATGCTCTGATGCTCTTCTGACACACCTCTCAGCCAAATAGGTGAGATAAAAGCAGCTGCTCATATTGGAAATGGACAGAAGAGTGGGTTTACAGTAATACAGCCTGCACACAATGGTTACAACCTGCACATCTGAGTCTTCCAGGGAGAATTCCAGTAGCTCATCAGACAGGTCAGGAATTAAGTTGGGTTGCTCTCGCTGGAAGATGAAAAGCTCCCCATCACTCTCACAGTCAGACTGTCAACAACAACAAAAAAAAGAAGCTAAATGAAAAACTGTAAGAGTGACTTCAACAGTTTTGTGGTGACAAATTCTAGGTTGCCACCACTTAAGTAAAGTTCAGAAACCACAGTTTTCTTCAGTTACACCTTCATTAGGCAGCCTGATAGCCCAACACTCAGCAAGCCAGGCTGTTTTACACTGACCTAATATTTGAGCAAACTACAGCAGTAAAAGAAAAACAAAACAAAACAAAGCACATAAGAAGTTGAATTGCCACACTTGGTTGGTCAGAATTTAAATAGCTTTGAAAAAAGCCTCTTCTATGAACACATGATATGTGTTTGAGATTAAGTGTTATGCACAGACAATAAAAAGAGAATAAGCAGATTCTTAGGAGCCAGGCTCTCTGCTTGTCCCTGTTTTCTAAGTATGTGTTTTCAATCGCTCACACTTTGGAGAACTCTCTTAGTATAATTAATTTTTCATAACTTAGAGGAAACACCAGTGTAACTTCTTTCCTCTTAAGAAAATGCATTTCAGGACAGCAGAATTACTTCAGAGCATAACATGCTGTTTGTCACACCCCCCCTCGATGTAGGAGCACAGCCCATCGAGGTACAGGTCTCAGATGCAAGGTGCAACTCTGAAACCACAGGCTCAGCAAGCTACAGTTGGACAGTAAGCAGGAGAGGGATCTTACAAGCAAACCTTTTCAATGCACATTAAGGGTAGCATGAAAGTGCCAGGCAGACTGCTGCAGTTCCTTCAGCAGGAAATTTGTTCCATGTGCAATACAAAGAACGTGGATGTTGTTTAATAGTAAAAGAAAAAAGATTAAACATGACTTGGAGTTATAAGTTGTTACTTGGCACAAAAATACAAAAACCACCACTTTGTCAGACCTTTTTTGTACACTTACAGAATGAGAATGAATAGAAATCATCCCTTACTGTTGGCCTTAAATCTATACTAGAAGCAATGGTTGCTTTAAGTAACTACAACATAAAGCAGGTAGAGAGGAACTGAGAAACAGCAGTGTAACTTGTCCAGCATGCTACTGATAGAGCCCAAAAGCAAGTCACAAAACCTGTATCTATTCGTCATCCACACTATCACCCAGCTTCTCATAATTGATTAGTAACAGGGAATAAATAGTTCATGAATGCATTTCTGGTCTCTCCACCACCCACAAGACTCCCTTCGTATACTTAAGGGGTACAACAGGTTAAAATAAAACATCTCCTGAAGAGTTCAAAAGATTTTTTCATGGTGACACACTTGAAAATTAACAGAAATGGAAAATAGGCTGCTGGTTAAAAAGGATTTGAAGCATACTATCAGCCCAGAAACATCAGTCACTTTGGAAATGTCAATGCTTGAGCCAGCATCTTCAATTTATTTTCACCAGATTGTTGATGTCCTGTGAGCAGAGATCTTCAGCTGCCAGCAGGCAGCCTGTCCCAGACATTAGGACCCAACAAGTGAAAAAACATGTCATGGTGAAAAATAACACAATTTCTATAAACCTCATGCTTTATATTAAAAGATTAACCGCATTATATTTCTTTCCAGATAGAACTGAAGAACAGAAATCAACATGGTTTTGTGAGAATTAGAGGAAAAGAAGTAGAATTTGGGAATCAAATATCTGATGAATGCCTTTTCAGTGGACCAAAAAGACTACAGGAATGCAACTTTCCTGAAATCCTGAACTATAGAAAACCATGCTAACAGGCCTGGCCAGTACATTTCTAGACTGAATAGCACAATATTATTGTAGGATAAATAACCCCCAAGAATGGTATTCAATAGAAATAGTATGGAAGATGGCATATTTAAGTAGGCTTATATACAGAAAGAATAGCAAAAAGAGAGTGGCTCAGCTTTCTGATAATAGAGGCTTGCCATTGACTCCACACGGGAGGGATCTCCAAGAAGAAACCCTTCCCGGGGGGGGGTCAGCGCTTAAATGGGGTTGGGGAGAGGTGGAGCCAGGCTCCCCCCCTTCCAATCACACAGGTATATCACCTTCACCTGTGCCCCCTGTGGCTGACTCGTTGCTTGCCTCAGGTGACCAATCAGTGGTTCAGGCTGTGATTCAACAGTTCCCATACAATTATTCAAGATAAAATCTTAGCATTTGATTTTAAATCAGCTGTATGATTCTTTCATCCTGTATTTTTAAAAGGACAAACTGAGAAAAAAAGTTTGCAGTCATTCTGCATTCCCACTACCCTCCTCTTCCTAACCTGGCATTGTTTAGCATCTAGAAAACTCAGTTCCACCTTCAAGTTCCAAAGAATACAGCAAGAAAAGATGGTCATTACACTCTGACTACTAGAGGTAAAGCAAACAGTTGTGGATTAATACCCACAGTAACAATACTCAGGATAAACAAGAACATAGAATCACAGTCATAGAATCCTTAGAGTTGGAAAGGACCTCTGAAGGCCATCTAGACCAACTCCCCTGCGATGAACAGGGATCTTTTTCTAAAGGTCAATGAGAAAAGGTAGGCAGGCTTCAGTGCTTACTGTAGAAGTGTCAGAGTCCAGAGATGGGAGCTGATCTTTCACTGCAGCAAGTATGTCTCCCCATCGAAATGCGCTATTACTTGCAATAGGAGCTGTAGGAGTCTCAGATGGATGCTCAGCAACCTCACTTTGCCCTTCTGAGGCCATTTAAGTCTTTTAAGACTGCCTTTCCACCAAATGAAAGTACACCTGGGAGAGAAAAGGAAGGATAACATCAGCACAGAGTAAGAATGAAGCATGTGCATTCAGGGTCAGCATAGTGCTCCCAGGTTGTCACTGCTAGCAATGAACATCAACACCTGCCTTCTTAGGAGTCACTCCTTCATACTGGACCTTGAAGAGCTGAAAGCCTTCTGCACCGTAAACTGTATACACATGTAACCAGGGCCTTGAATAGGCCATTTTAGTCCTTAGTTTTTGAAGAGTTTACAGGACTGCTGGTTGGAGTGAATGTGACTCCTCAGGAAACCCCATGTTTGCAGCCTGTGCTGGCAGGGAGGGCTGTCTGCCCTCAGCCACTCCTTACTCCTCTCCGGTCTCTCCTACAGACAACCACCTCACAGACCAAAGGAGAAGTGAAGTGATTAACGCTAGCTTTTCCTCACTGCACTTGTATCAAAACAGCTGAGGCCAGACAAGCTCTAGGACTTTGACCTCTTAATTTTAAGCTCTCTCCTCACATTTCCTTCCACATACAAGAGCAATAAGGAAAGCTCAGCAGGGAACTGTACCGCTCCTAAGAAATGCCATCAGGCTTCGGTCAACGCGCTACCGAACAAGGAGCAAACTGACAATATGGCGGCGAGCGCTGCGCACGCGCACTTCGGCCGGCGCCTGCGTTGCCATGGCAACACACCGGCGGCCCGGCCGCCCTCATAGCGGCCCCCTGGCGCCTCTAAGCGGTCCCACACATGTCCCGACCCCAGCTCCAGCCTGCCGACATGGCAGCTAGGCGAGATGAAGGGAAGCAGTGATAAAAGGAGGAAAACGCACAGCGGCAGAGCAGCCCCGCGCCCTTCTGAGGCGGCTTTTCCCCCACCTCAGAGACCGCCGGGTACTGTAACGCCTACTGCAACCGCCCGCCCAGCCGCGGCGCTCGAATCCCATTGGCTACTCGACGGCCCGCCGCTCGCGAGCGGCATCATTTATTGGCCCGCTGTCGCAGTGGGCGGGGCTT
Source organism: Odontophorus gujanensis (assembly GCA_013399175.1). Classification (NCBI taxonomy): domain Eukaryota; kingdom Metazoa; phylum Chordata; class Aves; order Galliformes; family Odontophoridae; genus Odontophorus; species Odontophorus gujanensis. The sequence continues at coordinate 91,888 of VXAB01000444.1, forward strand.
AACTCTTTTGCCGCGGAGGCTCTTGGGAGTTATAGTACCGAAGCGAGACGGGGGTGACGCTTCCCGACATTCTTTGCGCGTACTTCCGGAAGTGGAGCCCCCGCGGCTGCACGCAGGTGAGTGGTGCGTTGTGCCCCGCACAGGGCCCACCTCCACGTGGCGGTGTGCGTGACCACCCCACGCCGCCTGGGACCTCAGTGGATCCCGCAGTGCTGCGGTCGGAGCGTTTCGCTCCGCCGTGCCGACCTGCGGCGGGTGTAGGCCCGCCTGCTCGCCCGGGACCCGAGGGGATGAGTGGGGCCGGGGGGCTCTGGGCGTGAGGGAGCTTTCCGCTTTGTGTGTGGGAGAGGCTGGGGGAGAATGAGGTTATTGGGCTCAGCCCAACTCGGTGCTGCCTGGTGGTGTTAACGGGCGTTGTCGGGCATCTGGATGCTGTTGGCCCCGTCTCCGGCATTTCACGTGTGCATGTAGAATATCCTAAGTTGGAAGAGCCCTTTAAGGACCAACGGGGAATAATCTTTTCCTTATGTCCCACCCGAGCCCCCCCTGAGGCTTTAACGTTGCTCTTTTATCTCTTTTCTGTAACGTCACTTATTAATCCTTGAAGTCATCCTTCCAAGATGCGTGCTAAGTCGCTGTTTACTGCAGTTTTCATAGCAGTTCTTATAATTTCTTTGTCTTCTTACGTTCTGGTTTTCTCTTCTGCACCCAGGCAGGGCAGTGTGGTGTGGGCTGCCTGCTCTGAATCTCGGTGCAGTGGAGTAGATGATGAGTAGGTAGGCGATGATGTACTGAAAATACAAAGTCTGGCTCGTGGGGCTGAGGAAGGCTTCTAACAAATGTCAAGTTCGTTGCTTTGCTGTAACACAAGAACAGTCTGCAAATCTTCCAGAGGTGCTTAATGTGGCAGATGAGATGTGACATCTAGCTTATTTTTTAACAATCAGGTCTTTACTGGTAACCCATCCTATTACTGCTTTTACTTATGCAGGAGTTCTATGTTTGTTAGCTCAGTTCTTCTATGCAACCATTTAAACCTATTGCATCTTGAACTATTCGTTGTGGCCACAAGGAGATTACATCTGACCTCTTTCTCTCTGCAGCAACCATTTATGTGCCTGTGAGTTCTTATCACATCTCCAGGCTTCTCTTCTTTGGAGCAGACACCCTCAGTCAATCTTTTCTTTTTAGTCTTCAGGGCTGTGATCACTTCTCTTGTTCTCTAGGTTCAGCAGTTCTCTGTATTCTTTCTGCTGCGCACCCAGCTGACATTGTTCTTCAGGATGAAACCTTTTGCTTGTTCTAAACTTTAAACTGTAGGTAGTTAGAGCAAAGTGGGGATGGTAGGGCTAAATGAAAGTCTTGAATATTCTGGTGTTGACCATTAAGCATAATTTTTTTGCCAAGTCAGCATTGCTCTTTGACAGCTTGCAAGGCTGTGTTTGTAACTTGCACCTGACACGAGGCAGATTCTGGATATGTTACCCATAAAAAGCATTGATGTTTTGTCTTTACCAATTTAGAAGGCAGACTGCAGAGAAAGCAGCGAGCTTCATTTTTGTGTCACTGTGCACTTACAAACTGTCATGAATTTTACCTCTTCTTACTAGTTGTGTTACGTGCCTTTCTGCCTTCTTCCAGAAGTCTTATGTAGTTGCAATGAGAAACAATTCTACTTCTGTTTACAGTCCACTTATATCCCTTTATAGCTTTGTGTTTTGGAAGAGTTAAAGATGCTCAGTCCCTTCTTTGTCTTCAGCCCTGTATATTCCTGCATGAGGCTTATGCACTGCCAGTGTGATTCATAGGAGCTGCTGTCGTTAGGTGTAATAGGTGTTCCTGCACACACCTTAAGAGGGGAATTGCTTGTTACTAACACATACTGATAAGGAAGAAAGGATGGTTCTTCTGTGACCCTAACAAATTAAAGAAGAGGTTGAGGGGGAAAGGAAGCAAGATAGGGGAGAAAAAAAAGTCAGATGGGAAGCAAAGAGAGAGGAATTAAAGTATTTTGGTTTACGGCCTCATTAGAGGGACTGGTGCTTGCAAGAGAGTCTTTTGATTCTTCTGCTTTCTAATGTCACAGCTGAGACAATCTAAAGAGCAGCTGCTATGGAAAAGCTTATTATGCCATCGCTCCTTAGTTATTAATTGGTGCCAAGTATGGCATTTGAATGACCCTGAATGAATCAGTCTGAGGACTTAAACTGGCAAGAAGTTATTGGGAAGAAAAAATGTCTCTTATCGTAGCTGCCCTACATAATATGTGGTGGGATCTGTCAAAGCCCAGAAGTGCTGCATGGAAGGCAGTGAGGCTGCAGGGCTGAGAAAGCACGTCTCTTTGGGTTGACACAGATGTAGCCTGAAACCATAGCTGAAGACTTCAGATGATGGATGCAGCTGTGTCAAGGAGCTATTTGTGAAGTGTCAAACAAGAAAACTCTCCTGTGAGTAGTTAAAATGATTAATAAACAATTAATCAACCTTGTTCCCCAAGGCGGTGGATAGAAAATAAACCTTTCAGACAGTCCTGAGACGGTGCTAGCTTTGTAATTAAGTTACTCTGCTGAATGTGGATGCACTCAGATAGTGATGGGGCAGGTGCACTGCTGCTCAAAGCACTCAGCAGTTTCCAGGATTCATGGAGACAGGGCTGGGCTGCTGAAGTGCTGAAACAATGGATAGCAGAAACAATATGCTTATGATCTGATGATGTAATGAAGTGTGTATCCTGTTCAGGTGATGTTTACTACTTTTGAGAGCAGTGGTCAGCTGTTGTTATTAATGACTAAATCTTAGTTTAGGTTGTGCTTCAAGTCAGGGCTTTTTGGTGCTTCTCCTCACACAAGAATTCTTAATTCTCTCTGTGAATTATGAAACATCCAGAATGAGAATTATGTTTTTTTGTGCAGCACTATGTGTGCCATCAGCACTTAGGTTGGAGTTTATATCATCTTTTTGTGTAACTATCCAAAGCTGCCTTGAACATACTCTGATTACAAATGGTGGAGATAAAGCCAGTGCTTCTGAAGTATCAAAATGTGATTTGAAAGATGTTTTTAGCATTGTTGGCTTTTCTTTTCTAGTGTATTCAAATCCCAAGAGCCTACTGCTGCAAGAAAAAACTGCAAAACCACCAAAACTCCTTGACAAGCCTTAATTCTTCAGACTACAGGAGGATAAGGAGGGAATCAAAGTAAAGGTAGGAATTTGAAGTGGGTAACTCACCTTCCAAGCCAAGGGCATCTTGGAGCTGCAGAGCTGAGAGGTGATGCAGGACTCTGTACAAGGCAGAAATCAGCCATCTAAAAGTTCTGCTTTGCTTTGGTTACTCAGGACAATGTCAGAGCTGAGTGATGAAGCCAGCGAGTCAGAGCTGCTGAGCCGCAGTCTTTCCATGTGGCATGGTGTTGGTCAGATGCTGTGTCGAGAAGAGCTGGATGTTCCCCTGGACTTGCACACAGCCTCTTCCATCGGCCAGTATGAAGTGGTGCAGGAGTGTATTCAGCGGTAAGGAGGGGCTGGAGGGGGCACAGCTCAGCTGTTCTTGGTGTCTTATGGTTTTTCTCTGCTGTGCAGATCTGTTTAACATTACAACAGGGGCACCTTGTGGAACTCCGCTGTGTTCTTAGGCATAAAGTTGCTGAGGGCCAAGGCTGATTTAAAAACTCTCAGTGATTTGATGGAAGCTTCCAGAGCTGGCAGGGATTCAGATGCAGGCTTCAGTGCTGTTTATGTGTTTATATTTAAACCTTTCTTCAGTGCGGTGGTGGCTTCTACTGCAAGCTCCATTTCCAGGCTGGTAATCCTGCTGAATTATTTTTTTTAGTGGAGATGTGGATTTAAATCAGAAGAACGGTGGTGGCTGGACTCCATTGATGTATGCTTCCTACATTGGCCATGACACCGTTGTGCACCTGCTGCTGGAGGCAGGAGTGAATGTGAACATCCCAACACCAGAAGGGCAAACACCACTCATGTTAGCCTCCAGCTGCGGAAATGAAAGTGTTGCTTACTTTCTTCTTCAGGTGTGTATTCTGTAAGAAATAAGTGAAACCGGAGTAGGATTCTTCATCAGCTGCAATGTTATTTGTTCTGTTGAGTCCAGCTTCCTGACAGGGATTAAAACTGTCTTGGTATCACACCTCAGGGGGGGCAGTTACTATAAGACCCAGCAGAGGAGATGCAGTAAAGAACATTACTCTGTTCTCTTGAAGCAAGGTGCAGAGCTGGAGATGAAAGATATTCATGGTTGGACTGCCTTATTTCACTGTACCAGTGCTGGACATCAGCAGATGGTCAAGTTCTTACTTGACAACGGGGCGAATGCCAACTGCAAGTAAGGAGCTATCTATCACTTAAATCCAATTTTTCTTGATAGAAGTTATTGCTGGCTTAATTATGGGGTAGACTGAAGGAAAGCAGGCACAGTGCCTTCTGAACTTAAGTTCTGTTTCTCATTTTTGAAGTGTGCAGTGAATTCCTGTGACTTGATCTGCTTGTATGTTTATGCACATTAAATTGCCTAAGAACAGCAGGAGGTTCTTGCTTTTCTGGCTTCTGGGATTTTGCCACTGAGAGGTAGGGGTGCAGCTGAAGGAATTGACTGTTGCTGTACAGAGTAATGTTTGCTGTATTTATTGAGGGAGACCAGAATGCAGTAGAATGGCCAACGTATCACACAGTTTGTGACCAGATAAAGGTGGAGGCTGAGTGTAGTCAATTATAGTATGTCAATGAATGCCACATGTTTTATCTTTAATTATTTTAGCTCGTGTGTGTTTTCCATCTGTAGGGAGCCTGTGTATGGATATACTCCTCTGATGGAAGCAGCTGCTTCTGGCCATGAGATAATTGTTCAGTACCTTCTCAATCATGTGAGTGTCTGGACAGGTCTCCATAAATCAAAATCTGTGATTCTGACCCTCAGAGAGGAAGAAGCAGAAGACAAATACCAGTCTTCTCAGTGTTGCTTGACCTTTGGCAGTCATCTCTGATCTGAAGTCACAGGTTTCTGGAAGTATCTGTTTTCTGAAGGCTAGTAGTCTAATTGTGCAATGCTTGCCTCTCACAAGAAGGAGAAAGGTCAGTCTGATGTGATTGAATAGTGACTGAATTAGGAAACAGCTCATTCAGTCATCTCTGTGCTGTGTTCACAGGCTCGTGTGCTTGGGCTAGTAGACATCTTGCCTTGGCCCTGAAGCTCATTATTGGCATTCGTGTGTCTTACCAAAATGAGTTGTTTGACATTATATCATTTAATGGTCCAGCTGACTTTCAGAAGGAGGCAGCAATGCGAGGCATTCAGATAAAAACCAGCTAGTTCCCACTAGCAGTGCACAAGAGTTGTATACATAGGCTACTTGGTACCTGGGGATTGTAAAAACCAAATAATTTGAAAGGCAATGAAGGTATTTATTAGTGGAACTTGAACTATTGAAGTTGAGCCTGTATTTCTGGTGGATTTGAGACACTTAAGACAACTTGTCTGCCTTGAATATCTTCTTATATAGTGCACACCTGCTATGAGCTTTTCAAATGCCTGTTTTCCTATAGGGGGTGAAAGCAGATGTCAGAGATAACACTGGAGCCACAGCACGGACACTGGCAATGAAGTATGGACATACAAAGATTGTGGGGTTGATAGACTTGCACGCAGCCCCAGTACCCAAGGTCTTCTGCAGGGGTCCAGGTAACAGGTTTTAGTTGGCTACCTTGAGATAGAACCTGAAGATAGGTGCTGGATAAGATAAGTGTGGGATTACATATGTGGGAGTAAAATTAGCTGCTATGCCCTGGAAGAATTTCCAGTATTTGTGAGGATGTAAGAGGCAGAGATCCAATACTTTTTTTCTATTATAGTTTACTGGCGCCTTTCTGACCTAGCTGAACTCTTACCCTCCTTTAAGATTTCCTCTTTCTGTTGCTTTTATAGGATCACTGGTAAGTAGGTGCATGAATTACCATGCTGCTAACAATCTCTGTTTGGACACAGGAAAGTATGAAGAGCTGAGTTCCTCAGATGAATCGTGTTCTGCTCCCCAGAGACAGAGACCTGTTCGTAGGACCAAGGGCCCCAGCATCCATGATGGGCCCCAGGCTTTGGCTAAGATAACAGCAGTTGGAATTGGGGGAAAGAAGCAGTCTCGCTATGGTAAGGATAGATAGAAGCCTAATTAAGAGTCATTTGTGACTTCTCAAGTGCTTTACAGTTATTTCTGTGCTAACAATGTCTTTCATTAGAGGTTTTTCCATGCATGGCTTGTACAGAATCAAAAATAGTTAACTCCTTCATACAAAGTTATGCGACAAAATAAAACCCACTGAGTGCATTTGTCAGAGCTGGATACTGATGAGTGGGGCACTATACACAGAACAAACTGCTCATACTTCAATTCTTCAATTACTGTTCCCCCTGACTTTTGGAAAGTCCAGCCTCTCTTTTGTGGATGGCTCAAAGGCTCAAGGGCCCTTCTCAGGCTGATGATGAAAGGAAGTAGTCACATGAGCTGGGAAATCATTGATAATGAAAGTGAACTTGCTGCTCCCAGACCTTTCAGTATTGTCTTCCTTAGTGCTTGAAATGTTTTAAAAATAAAATAGGAGTTTCAATGTATATTCATAGCTTCTCTTAACACAGATATAATCACTGTCCCTGGTGCAGGTATCAAAGCAATAGCTTTTGAAATGAATGAGATGCTACTGGTATATTAACACAGGTACAGAGAGATTAGCTTTACAGGACATGCTTAGCTAGGGGTGAGGCATAGTTGGTATCTTGCTTTCTTAAGCAAGTGGTTTTTCCACTTTAGTAGTGGGGATATGAGGAGAAGAAATGCTGAAAGCTGCTCCATAAGAAAGATGTCTGCATTTAGGCTGTTTCCTCTGACTTAGTGCTGCCATATAAATAAAGTACAGCTGATTTGGTGTGAGGAGGACTGTAGATGTAGAGGAGGTGTTGGGTCATGAGGAACTAGTGGTTGAGCACCTGGTGAAGGGGTGTAGCTGGTCTAGGGAGCACAGGCAAATTGTTTGCACCTGCACTCCAAGGGGTTGGGCCTAGGGTAGGGTGGAGTCCCCCTGGGTTCATATAAGGCTCAGCCACTAAAGGGGGTGCATCCTTTGGACCTCAGCTGCTTCCTGAGGGGTGCTGCATAGCCAGGAAGCCCCTTCACCAGTTGGGCAAGTTCAGCTCCTCTTTCTGTATATGGCTATTGGCCTACTTGCATGTACTTTGCCTGGCATTGCCAAAAACCTGTTAGAAATGGTTCTCCTCCTTTGTGAGCAGAACAGTATGCATCTTCTGATTTTTATGTGCTTTTTAAAAATGTCTTCTGCTAGTTGAAACTACAGTCTTCTGATTATTTTCAAATCCTTGAGTGACTGCTCTTCCTGCTGGAACATCTCTGGTAACTTGCATCCTAATTACTCTTTGTTCTCCCCTCCTTGCATGCAGAGCAAGTCTTGCCTCAAGGTTATGTTACCTTTAATGATGATGGTAGCTGTGCAGCAGATGATATCCGGAACCGAGATGTTACCTCTCCAATTAATGAGCAAGATGTGGAGAGCAGCAGCAGCAGAGGTAAGTCACCACGTTGGTAAAAGAATGTGACTTCTAGTGCTCAACTGGATGGTGGGACAAGCCCATTGCCTTATATGTTTGCTTTCCCATCTCCATAGACTGTTAGGCAGCAGTGGTCACTGGATCTTCACCTCTGATTCGAGTCTGTAGTGTCACACCGTTGTATCAATAGCCAGAAAGAGGTTGTTTTTGATTCTCCAAGCAGAAAATGAAATGTCACAGTGTGAGGACAGGGAGGAAAAAGAGTGAGGTTCTGAATGCTGGCTTTACCTTTGTCTGTAGTAGTAAGCTCTCAGAAGTCCCAGAACCTTGAGTCTGGAGCAGGGAGAGGTCTGAAGCAAGGAAGACTTTCCTTTGGTGAAAGAGTGATCCAGCAAAAGACCACTAAAATGTTGAAGACTGAAACACCTTCCTCACAAGGAACGGCTCAAGTGAGTCAAGATGGTTTAGTGTAAAGAAGAGAAGGCTTTGTGGGAATGTCAGTATGTACAAATATCTCAATGGAGAAGTGTCTGGTTTCATCTTTGCATCCCCATTTCTGTCCAGTGATGGAACGAGGGGAAGTAAAGATGAAATGGAGGAGCTTTCATCTTAATGTGAGAGTATGTTTCCTTACTGCTTGGGTCTCTGAGGCTGGAGTAGGGTGCCCAGAGAAGCTGTGGAGTCTCTATCCTTGGACATGCTCTTGTACATGGTTCTAGATAATTGCCTTCAGTGTGATTTTTGGACAGCACATCCTCAGGAGGTCCCTTCCAAACTCAGCCATTCTCTGATCCTGTAAAACAATACAGTGAAGGGTTTTGTGGGTAGTTCCTAAATTGACAGAGGATAACGTGACACTGTGTTGGCTTTATGCTCAGGGAAAGTCCTTTCCCAGAGTTTATTAATGGGAGTGTGGGCTTGATGGTAATGAACCACTTTTCCACTCAGTCCTCAAGAGACTCTGAGGTACATCCACGCCTGGCCTTCCTTCTCTCTGTGGTGCTTAAACTGACTTAGAGAAAGTCTGGTGCTTGAGGTCAGACTTGTGACATTTCTGTCTCAGAATCATTGTGTATCATGAGTATTGCATGTGAAGGGGAAACCCAGAGCAAGACTTCTGTTATGCCTCCCAGCAGATCTCACTGGTTGTTGTGTGGCAAAAACAGCCCTGTATGTAATGAAATGCAACCTCAAGGGTTTGTTTTTTTTTCCCCTGTTACTTTCCAGAGGATAATATTTTCTTCACCAACAACTTATCAGTCATCAGGAGCAGCAGCAGCAGTAGTGAATGCCTGACCAAAGCCCTGGGGGTCAGCAGTGAAGGCTCCTTGGAAAGCAATGAGGTGAGGTTGTACGTTTTCCTTACATTTCCCTCTGGCTTAGGCTGTGCTGTCACCTTTCCACAACCTGCTACCTCCACAAGAGGCTGTAGTACCAGGCTGAGTGAGGATGGCTAGTGTACTGGGACAGGAGAACAAGCTTCTGTATTTACAGATTATGGATTGGCTTGTTTGAGCATTTGCTCTAGAGTAGGTTGTTGGTGATGGGTCAGTGTTGTTTTAATCTCTCTTGCTTCTGAACGTTTTCTTGAATGCCATCTGGCTAGCAGTCTGTAAAGGGCCTCTCTTGCTAGAGGGGTGTCAGTCCTTTAGTTTGTGAGGTATCAGGCAGTTTGGTAAGATCTAGAGAAGCACAATGGTACTGTATTGTCAATTCTGAAATATAAAAAGGGGAAGAGGTGGCAGTTATTCTGTGGTTCAAGTCACAGTTCATTCAATGCTACTCTTTACTGCAGCATGTTACTTCATAGGCTGGGATTGTAAGGGCCTGTCACCATTACAGATGTCATACTGTAATGAGCATCTTGATGGTGATTTGACTCAGCCCTTTCTTTCTTCAGCCTTTGTTGCTTGTGTCTGACTTAGAGCTTTGGATTTGGAGCCTGCACTTGTTAGACACAGTGATCCTGATGTCTCTGCGTGGCCATCCTTCACCTCATGTTTCCTGTCTTTTCTTCTTCAGGATTCTGACCATGCAGGCAGTCCTCCTAGTAGGAAACAAGCCAAAAGCTTTAAGGTCAAGAACCGCTACAGCAGCAGTGATGGTCAGTGGACCCACTGCCCAGGGAAGGCTGGAGCCTCTAGCCAGCACCTCATCTTTCCTGAGCCCCCTGCCTATACAGGACCCCAGGTAACTGAGGACAGAAAGCTATTTCTGAAGTAATGCAGATCACATCACTGTGTCAAGCTTGGGGGGGTTTCTTTGAGACTGTCCAAGCTGCTTTCCTGGCCTTCTCAGATAAAAGGGAAGCTGACAGCAGAATGTTTTTGGTGCCAAACCACTACTTAAGTATAAATGCTTGTGGTAGAGTGATTTCTGGTGTGAAAACCTGCCTGCTTAGGTGTTATTGTTGCTTGGAGAAGTATTCCAGATCCCTTGGGGATGGGGGCCTAGGGGCAAATGTTGATTGATCTGTCTTCTGTGCACTTGTAACAGGACATGATGGCTGCAGTGTGCAGGACAGTCCTCCTGTGATCTGTGATTATAGAGAAGGACAGTTAATGAGGGAAAGTCATGATTGTTGATAGAGCCCAAGATGACAAAACAGTAACATGAGGAAGATGTTGCTGATGAAGGGGTGCAGTTATGTTTTTGTTTGTGGTGGTATAAATAGTTTGTGTTGTATGTGCTGCAGGACCTTGCGACATTCCTTGAGCAAATTGGGTGCCTGAAGTACCTACAAGTGTTTGAGGAGCAAGATGTTGACCTCCGCATCTTCCTGACCCTCACGGAGAGTGATCTGAAGGAAATAGGCATCACGTGAGTGTCTGTAAGGTAGTTCTTGTCTTTTCCCCTGAAACCACACTTGCAACCTGGTCAAGAAGGCTTAGCTGGTGAGTGCTTCTCTAATAAGGTAGCCTCCCACATGAGAGTGGTATCCCTTAGTTCTTGACTGCAGCAGCTTTCTGTTGGAGGTGCCTGGAAGGAAGCAGGAGGTTGCAGATGACCTCCTGCCATCCTGGGCCTGGGCACAGAGACAGTACAGTGTTTGGCCCCTGCTATTCTCCCACCAGCCTGTTTGGACCCAAGAGGAAGATGACTTCAGCTATTGCCCGATGGCACAGCAATGCTCGGCCGCCCAGCGATGCCCTGGAGCTGGCCTATGCAGATCGGTTGGAGGCTGAGATGCAGGAGCTGGCCATCCAGCTGCACAAGGTAAGACTGCCACAGATGTTCAATGGCTTGTTGTGCTGTAGTGAGTCTTCAGCAACGTATTTCTATGTTCTGCCCCTAGTGGACTGGGGTGAAGGAACAAATGTAGCGGATCTACTTAACTTCTGTTGAGTCCACTGAACGTGAACCCCTGTAATAGCAAATTATTCACTCCTTTTGTCTCTGTTTCATGCTTGTGAAGTCTTTACATCTGTTTCTCATCCACTTGAGAACTAAAAGTGGAGAGAGGGGTGGGGAGGTGAGTGGAGTTGAATACCTGCTTTTTTCTTTTTTTGGTAGCATCACTTTATGTGAAGTTGTGCAGCTGTTAGCAGACAGGCTTCTGTTGATTTGGAAAATTGGATCAACTCCATATCTTTGGAAATAAAGAGCAAGAGAGAATTGCAACTTTGAGTTGGACTTTGTATGGATAGAATCTGTAGCATATGAACAGTAGGCAGCTTCCTTCCTATTGGTTTTAGTACCCTCTTTATAGGGACTGTATGCAATAAAAATAGTAGAGATATCAGAGCAGGTGTGTTTGATAATGACCTACAGTACTTGCAACCTAGTCATCTGTTTCTTTCTGGCCTGCTGTAGAGGTGTGAAGAGGTGGAGGTGATGAAGGGCCAGGTATGCCAGGAGCAGAAGCTGCGTGCAGTGGCAGAAAGCTGTCTGATGGAGCGAGATGAGACCTGGAATGCAGTCCAGTGCCAGCTCCAAGAGGCTCAGACTGTCACCAAGGATGCTGGGGTCTTGCTGGACCAGATCAAGTAAGTTGCTCCCAGAAAATGCTACTGAGGCTAATTGAGAAAATGGAGATTTGGGCAATTGAGAGATCAGACCTCTTGGCACTCTTATAGGTAACTGCTAGGGTGAGGCAGGAGGCATCCAAACCTTTTCTGGGTCCTAGTCTAGTTTCTCTAGTAAAAAGTCACAGCCATGTGAATAGATAACAAGCCTTATTCAGATGCAAGAACTATGAATGTTCTGGCCTTTCAGAGATGTGGAGTGCTCCTGTACCAACTCAAAGGTTCTCAGCTCCTTTGAAACCAAAGGCTTAAGTGGTTTATTTGTGCTTACATGAAACCTAGTTACCAGACTGTAGCTTGGTGATTGTTTGAACACAGGAAAGAGTTTCTAACTTTCAAAGAGTATCAGAGGGCTTTCAGTGTCCTATCTCTGATGCCTAACAGAAAAACCTGCCCTGTTCCTGCCCTCTGCCTTTGAGTTCCATCTTCCCTTCCTTCCTAATATATCCTTTGCTGCCTTTGTGGTGCTTTTCCTCCTGACCCAAGCTGAACCCCTGGTCTGTCATGAGCCCTGATCTGGCTGGTAGGACTGATGTCATTGCAGATGACATTGATCCTACTGCTATAGTTCCTTGCCCAACTGCACAGTGTGGTCAGCCAGGGATTGGGTTGGTTTCTGAAGGACAGCAGAGTGATGTTCCCAGAGCACTCTTCCCACTGAGGAGCTGAGGCTGCACTGTTTGAACTGATGGTGTAACATCAGCAAAAATTTTCTGCGTGCTCCTGATGCCTGTCCTGAGGTAGCGTCGTTTGCCCGTTAGGAACGTTGGATTGGACTTGATTCTCATATAAACCAGATGCAGCCCCTGGCTTAGGCTTTCTCCTGCTCACTCCGCCCCCTCCTTCTCTTCTCCCCCCGCAGCTCCTCTGTGGACAGGGGCAGAGATTGCTGTGGAGATGGGGCACAGTGGAGAGCGCCCTGAGCTTTGTCTGGGGCACGTCTTCCTCTTCCTGGGAAGGAACAAGGAGCAGTTTGTAACCCAGGGCGTTAGATGTGGTCCCTCGACATCCCAAGCAGGTACTTGCAGGATGTAGGAGGGCACAGACCAGCATGCTGTTCCAGAAAGCTCCCTGTGCACTTCTAACAGACTTCATTTGTCTTGTTTGGCAGATCCTGTCAAGCAGAGCTGTCCTCCCGGCTAACACAAGAGCAGGCAGCTGGCAGAGTGCTGGACACCAAGGGGCAGCTGGGAACTGGTGAGAGTTCAAGTGCTGTGTCTGGGAATGGAAGAGCTTGTAAACTAAAGAAATGGGTGGAGGGTGGGTAAGCAGGTGCTGGGGGTGAGTATACAGTGAGAGACCCAAGTGCAGACTGTGTGCTCGACTTTCATTGCTGAGTGTTATACACTAGGTGTTGTATGGAAACTGATGAGCAGGTAAAACCCTACACTTAAGCATAAAGCTGTTGCTTGGGGAAAGCATTGAAAACTTTCACTGAAGCAGAATTTCCCTGAGGCTCTGATCCTTTGCAAGTTGGATGCTCTGGGGTCTGACAGGTGTTTCTGGCTAAAAAATGCAAAGCTGTAGCACAGGCACTGGTGGAGTCCTGCTTCATGGGCCTGTAGCTTCCCCTTCCTATTCTCAGGTGTGTTACAGCACTGAGCACTAGAGCAGGGTCTGAATCAAAAATGATGGATGATGGTTGTTTCTCTCTGGGTCTGGGGGATTGTGCTGCTCATGTACTGAGGCAGTCTGCTGTATGTGGGTGGACAGGGTTGGCACAGCAGTTCCTTTCCACAGGGAACTAGCAAACAATCATGCTGCCCTAGATGCAATGTCCTTCACTGTTTGGGTGGTAAAAGTGAGGTATACAGAGATACCTTTCAGTCCACTGCAGTTAATTTTTCTTTGTGATGTAACCTGTCCTCTGGGGGGGATCAGAAGTGGTAGAGTTGCTTGAAAAAGGACCTCAGTTTCTGTCACAAGTAATTCCATCTCTCTTCACCTGTGACTCAGAACCCATAACTGAAATAACTTTGATGCAGACAGTTCAGCAGCACCAAACCCTTGCCTGTAGCAGAGAGCATGCATAATGACAAATATGTGGTTTCTTTCTCGCAGCACGGGAAGGATGGCCACTGTCCTTGAAGTCTCTGAGCTTGCCTGAGCTGTCAGCTGTCCTCGAGAAATGTGTGGGAGAAATGGGTAAGGAGGGGAGAGCTCTGCTCACATGAAGTGACTGCTGGAGGAAGGAGGTGTGGCAGGGCAGGGTTTTGATTATTTCATTGAGGAGATCTAGGAACACCTCCCAGGGAAGTCTCCCAGCTATAAAGCTGTCACTGGCATTGTGTGCTTAATTCTCACTGCACATGTCAGCAGAGGAGGAGATGGAACCCAACAAGTCCCATCTGAGAGAAGGGTGCCCATAACCATTGCCTCTCCTGTTGATCAGTGATCAGAGCTGCCTGTGCCGGGCTCCAAAACCATGTGTCCTGACGGGAGCAGCTTATCTCAGCAACAGGCATATTCTTGTTTCAGGGCTCTGAAAGATGCAAGGCAGGATAGCAGTAGCTGAGTGCAGTCTGCAGCCTGTTCTTGACTGTTTGCAGGCTTGTTGCTTATAACAATTTCTTCCTCTTGGTTTACCCTCAGGAAAAGCTCTGCAAATGGTGACTCAAAACCTCCAAAGGCTCCAGGCCCCAGGGCAGGGTGCACAGAGCTGGCTAGAACCATAACAAAGCAGGATGGTGAGTGGGAACTAATGACAGCCATGGAGGGCTGTGGGATCGAGGGGGCAGTGTTCCTTGCAGCCATAACAGCTGTCTGCTGCTTGTGCACAGTGTCATAGCCTTTGTCTGGGATTTTCATTAGGAAAATCCATCCTCTCTGTGCTTCCCTGAAAGGTGGCTGTCCTGTTTTTCATGGTGCCTGCAGGAACACTGACGTCGGGTGACTGTTCCACCCGGAACCTGAGTGTGCCTGGGAGAATGAGCACAAGGACTGTGCTGGCAGTACCACAGCTCTGCGGAGAGTGTCGTGACAGCTGGCAGATATGTGGACAAAGGTCTTGGCCATCAGGACGTGCCTGGGAGAGCAAGGAAGGAATGGCAGAGGACAAGAACACAGCAGCTCTCTGGGCCTGACTCCTGTCTGGGTTCCCAGGACTGTTCCTGTCTGTTTGTACCAGAAGTTCAGGTTAAGAGAAGAAGCACTGAGCCCAAAGGATTTATCTGCCTTAAACTTTCTGCAGCCTTTGTCATTCAGGGCTGTGTTGTGTTAGAAAGCTGACAGCTACCCACAGCCATCAACTAATTATCCTTTTCCACATCCTGTCCTCCCCAAGGCCTCCAACATATGAGTGGTGGTTGCTGAGGAGCTGACACAGAAAATGTGTCTGAGGCAATAAGGGGGAGCGGGCTGCTTGTGAGATAAGTGAGTGGAGTTGGTGATGTCTGAGAAACTCATGCAGCCCTAGTCTGGCTGGAACATCTTTCCTGCTGTTGTCTCAGATCTGTACTTGGAAACTTCTCCCTTCATCTAGCCTGCCTTGGTTCAGTTCAGATTCTTGCCCCTTTCAGGGCTCATTTTGATCATCTCCTTTACTCACAAAGAATCTTTTTGTGGTGAATGCTTTGTGGCAAGCATTTACAAGCAGCAGACTCCAGTAGCTGGGTCTACTGGTGCTAGGATCCCAGCACTGATGATGTTTGCAAAGCAGATGTGTCCCTGGAAGGACATGAGAAGGAAAAGCTCAAGACTGTTTGGCCTGCTTTGCCTCTGGCAAGCAGCGGAGTGCTGAGGCAGGCAGAACAAGGATAGAGATGGATCTGTTGAGATGGATGGAAGAAATTCCATCCCAAATGTAACTGCACCACAATGCTGCAGTCTTTGGCTGCTGCCTGCCCTTAGTTTCCAGGCTCTGGTGTTGGGGAAGAGGCCTGTTAAGGCATTCTGCTGTTGGCAGTGTGGTGTAGTTTTGTAGGACAAATAAAAGGTGCAGGGAAAGGGCTGCCTACCAGGGGGCACTGCCTGCTCTATTGGAGCTGGGCAGGGAATCACAGAATGACTGAACAGTAGGCATTGGAAGGGACCTCCCCAGAGTCTAAAGGGGCTCTGGTGATGGCTGTGTGGGTGTAAAACTGCTTCCAGGACTGTGCAGTGATCCTGTTCCTGTGTACTGCTGAGTCCTGGGCAGGAGTACCTGTAGTCAGACTGATCAATCTGGACAGGACTTCATCTATTCTCAGAGGAGAAACTCTGTGCTCTGTCAGCACCTCTGATTAAGGACCAGAAAGAACTTAAGTATGAAAATCCATTCCAGCTCCATCCTTTGAGCTAGTTTCTCTGCTCAGCTGCCCACTGCTGTTCAATTGGTTGGTATGGCCTGCGTTGTGCACCTGCTGCAGCTTGTACGTGCTCAGCTGGGGCGTGTTGCTTCCTACTCACTAACACTTGTCCTTCAACCCTGTTACAGAGTATGGGTGGGCCAGAGACTCAAAGTGTGAAAGAAGAAGGGAGTCCCAGGGGCTGGGTTCTGCTGGAGCCCGGATACCCCGAGGGGATGGGGGGTTTTAGAGGGTAACATTCCATGGAGGGCAGTAGTTGAGTATTCAGTGCTGGAAGGGCGGCTGTGCCAGCAGCAGGGCCCCTGGTGCTGCCCGAAGTCAAGCTGTCCCTATTAAGTAACATTTGTTACTCAGCTGAAACAATAAAAGCTGAAAACCTGTTTCTGGTGCTTCTTGTGTGGGCTTTTCTGGGTCGGGGGTGGGGGCAGCTGGAGTTGTGGAGCCCCATGGGATGATCTGATGAACTCATTTCAGGAGCAGGCAGTGCTACCAGCTTTCACCCCCCATGGGCCCTGCGTGCTGTGGGGTTTGAGGCTGTGGTTCCCAGCCCGTACCTGGTGCTGCAGGGGCATCACCTCCACTGTGAGCCAGAGGAGCTGAGGACAGCCATGGTCGGGGGGTTATGGAGCAATTGTATCTAGGTAACAAAGCATGAACTTTTCCTTCCTGCCTGGGGCTGCTGCTCTTCACCTGCAGTGCCCAGCTGTGTGACAAGGAGAGTTGTCTCTGCAGTAGTGCAGAAATGTGTTAGGCTTTGCTGAGCTGTGTGCTGGGGTTCTCTTCTCAAGATGAGGTACTGTCTTGTGCCCAGCTCCAGCCTGGGACTCTAGTGAGCTGTAGTGCTGTGACTGCTCCTTAAACCTCAGCCAAGCTCTGGCCTTGTGCTACAAATGGAGATGGGAGGATACGAATCAGCAGCTGAATCAGACCTCTGCTTGGCGCTAAAGCTCTGAGTTTCCACATGAAGCTGTCTGGGGCTGGGGGCAGTGGAGCAACATAAGCATGCTCGGATTCCTGTGGTCCCTGCATCCTGAAACAGAACACTTTTCTCTTCCCAAGGCAGCGTGGCATCAGCTCCCATTGCAGTCTCCAGGTGCACACAGCTGTGACAGTGGCAGAGAAGCCAGGCAGCACTCCAGCTCCTGCCTGGGGGAAGCTGCCTGCTCCCTTGCTCTGCACCAACCAGGGCTGCTGCATGCTGTAGGGTTATTTCTCACCATGCTGCTTTGTTTTGCTGCTTCCCTCCTTGCGTAGCCTGTATTGTAATCCTAGGGTGAGGAACACAGTGCTATCTTTGAGCATGGGTACTGAAAGCCCCCGTGCTTTTGATACCTGTTTATTGCCCTGGAGCCAGCAGTGTGTATACATAAATGCAGCTGCATGTGCAAGGGCCCCTGCTCACTTATGTCAGTGCCCGAGAGTGGTTTCCCTCCCTCAGAGCATACAAGTGGCATGCTCTTGCTGAAAAATAAACGTTTATTTACATCCGAAAAGAGTCAATGTGCAAAATGGTCTCACAGGGGTTACATCTGTCCAGCAAACCTGCTTGGCCTCCACCTCAGCCACAGAGCATGGAGCAGCATCCCCAAACCTCTGCATTTCCCAGAGGCTCAGGCAGGAAGGCAGGGGCTGGATGGGCCGTGCTCCCAGGGCTGGAGATCCCCCTGTATTCACCCACGTGGAGCGGAGAGTGAGAGCTGCCTCCTCCCTGCAGAGCACTGTGCTGTGGGGACTGCAGCGTCGGCAGCACGCCTGTCCTGCTGCTGGAGGAAAGCGGGGGGCTGGGGGGTGGTGGTGGCATCCGCAGCTGGGACACGGAGCAGGGGACAGGAGCTGCGCTGGGGAGGAGAGCTGGCAGCCAGAGGGATGCTGAGGAGGTGGGGGGGGGGGGGGGGCTGCTCCGTGCAGTGTGCTGGAGTGGGGGCGGGGGGGAGGAGCTGCTGCAGCACCTTGGTGCAAAGGGAAGTGCTGCAGGATCCTCGCAGTGGGAAGATGGCCCTGGCTTAGGTGAGGAGAGCAATGCCCAGTGTGGAGCTGGCACAGCTCAGGATGTGATGGCCGCCATGCTCCTGTCCCACTGCCCCAGTGCCAACGGAGGTAGGTGCCTGGGCACAGCTGGGTTTGGTGGTAGCAAGCAGTGGCTGCTCCCACACTTGTGGGCATTGGGGTCAGATCCTCTAGCACCCAGAGCAGAGCCCTGCAGTGCCGCTATCACTGTGTGCAGCAGAGCATGGGGTGGTCGAGCTTCCACAACTGCCACTTCTTCTTCATCTCCGACTTCACCTGGGGCAAGATACTGATGGCTTATCCCTGGCAGTGCCCTCCCCACCCCAATAATGCAAAGCGACTCCATCCCACAGCTCTGGCCTGAAACCAGTGCTACATCCCTCCTCCCAGCAGTGCCATGTACCTCTTTGTTGGCGAAGCAGTACAGCACGGCCACCAGGAAACCCTGCAGAAAGAACATGGCTGTGAGTACCCTGGGCTGGAGGCTTTGTGTCACTGCTGCCTTTGGGGTCATCCCTAAGAGCGTCCCAGTGCAGGTCTACCAAGTGCCCGTGTGGGTTGGGGCAGAGGGGGCTGTCCTTGTCCCCAAGTTGGGACACCATAGGGGCAGAAGGCAGGGAGAGAGGGCCCCAGTTCTCACCCTATGATCCAGGACAGGGACAGGTCATGGCCCCACCTCACCTGGAAGGAGTTGAGGAAGAGAGTGAAGAAGACCTTGATATAGCGCAGGATGCCCGTGGTTTGCTCATCGGTGGCGAAGATGAAGATGACTTCATGGATCCCAAAGAGGGGGATAAGTGTCAGCGTGGCTTTGGCCAGCCTGAAAGAGGGCAAGAGGTCCCCTTGGGCATGGCCACCAGCAGGGAGCAGCTCTTTTTGAAGCTCACGGTACTCATGTAATGAGGCACAGGACAGAGGAACCAGCATGAGCTGCCTTGCTGCCTCCACTCACCGCAGCTTGTAGTCAGCGTAGCCCTTCTGGTTGGCACGCAACTTGGCCAGGATCACCTTGAGGATCCTCATAAAGATCAGCAGGTTAATCTGGGGAGGACAGTCCGTGGCACCCATGGAGCAGAGCCATCCCTCTCTTCACCCCAAGCCCAGCCCGGGACTGTTCGAGCCTCCAGTGCTGTCCCTGAGGTCCCCTACCATGGAGGCGAGCAGGATGGGGATGCGGATGATCCACCAGTATGCCATGTTCTCATTTAGTGCCCAGCACCTGCCCAGGAGACACAGAGAGTGCCGTGGTCACGCAGTGCCGGGGAGCAGGATGAGGCCCCGCACACGGCCACTCACTCTGCATTCTCCTTCAGGTATTTGGCGGCCATCCAGGGCACCACGAACACCACGGGGGTCCCTGCAAGTCACACAGCACACCCTGTAAAACCAAGCACCAACCTGAGCTGAGAAACCGGCCCCGAGATGGGGACACTGTGGGGCAGCAGTGAGGCACAGGAATGGACCTGGACCACCATGCTCCCGGGTGGCTCCTACCCCAGCCCAGGTACAGGTAGAGCCGGTAGTAGTTCTTCTCGGAGAAGACGGCGCCGATCAGCAGCTTGTAGAGGTAGACAGCTTCCACCAGGAACCAGTAGTGGTTGGCCAGGATGCAGTACTGCATCAGCACCTGCGCCGCGCGGCAGCCCAGCGCTGCCTGCCAGAGAGAGATGGCATGGGGCTGGGGGCTGCTCCGTGGGGTGCCCCTAGAGCTCTCCCTCTACGTGCAAGGGTGCACCAAGAGCTCAGCCAGGGGGAGCACTGATGCACCAGGAGCTCACCCACAGGGTGTGTGGTGCCCCAAGAGCTCAGCTGTGGGGTAGATGGGTGCACCAGCGGTTCCCATATGAGGTGCATGAATGCCCCAAGAGCTCACTCACAGGATGAGCACAAAGAGCTCAGCCAGAGTAGAGAGACAGTGCACCAAAGTTTGCCTGCAGGGGTGCCCCAGGAACTTGCTCAGTGCGTGCATAGGCACACCAACAGCCCACCAAGAGCTCACCCACCAACACACAGGCACCGGACAGCACTCAGCCCCACACCCACCCCGTGCCCTCAGCTCACCCCCCCGTGCCCTCACCTCGTGGCTGAGCAGTGCCTGCCAGTCGGCCACCTGCAGCACCTCTGCGCCCCAGCGCCTCTCCAGCAGTGCATCCTTCACCATCACCGAGGTGGCCCGCAGCCCGAAGGAGGCAAAGAGGTTGGCATGGATGTAGTTCCTGGTGCAGTGCAGCTTCCTGGGGAGAGTCATGGGGTCGGGGGGTGGCAGGGATACCCCACAGCCGTGGCACAGTGTGCCTGTGGCCCTGCTCCTACCTGAAGACGGTGAGGACGAGCAGAGCGGAGACGAGGGTGAGGAGTGACAGCGCGTAGCCCACGGTGTAGAGCACTTTGAAGCTCACCATCAGCCTGCGGGCACCCTCCTGCCAGAGAACCCTGTGCCCTCAGCACCCGCTGCCTGCCACGCGCCCTGGAGTGTCCCCACCCCTCCCGGGCTCCCACCTCTGCTCCATCCTCCAGCTCCTCCTCGCACTGCGAGTAGTCCCTCCAGGGCTGGCTGCCGTTCACCGTCACCCACTGCCCGTCAGCGCCGCACCGCCGGCTCACCAGCCCGTGTTTCACTGCGGGCACACAGCACCGTGCGTCCCTCGGGGTGCCCACACTGGGCCCTCGGCAGCCCCCACCGGGGCAGTGGGCACACAGCAGTGCTCTGCCCGCTGCCTTCCTTCAGTCCCGCTCGCCCCGACCCACCGCGCTCACCCCCCAGGCCCCTGAGGCTCAGCATCACCTTTCTCAAACCAGGGCAGGTAGAAGGGGCAGGAGACGTTGACGGCGGTGCCGGGGCTGCCATCGGGCCAGCAGGCGTACATGTCAAACGTGCGGTTGCAGAAAAGCCCTTGGGTCGACGGGGAGAAGCCGACAGTCGGATGTCGGCGGCTCAGCCCCCCCGATGCCCATCGCTCTCGGGGTGTGTGACGCTGCCGCCCGGAGCAGCACCGCTGCGTACGCCGTACCTGCGGGGTAGGGCTCGCTCGCCATCCTCCGCAGGCACTCGTCCCGGTACCGCATCCATTCCTCGAAGGTCCTCTCCAGCACCTTGGCCCCGCCGTGCTGCAGCGCACAGCGGCTCAGAGGGGACACGCGGGGGTTACCACCCGCCGGACCCCCGCGGCCTCCCCTTACCGGCACGGCGGACAAGAGCCACATCCACGCGAGGTGCGCGAGGTACCCGGGGCCCGGGGAGTCCCTCATGGCTGTGCCGTCCCCGGCTCTCTGCTCTCCGCTGTTGCTCCCGGCGCAGCCCCGGGCCGTGTCCCTGCCGGACCCCGACATCTCTCGGAGACACCACGGCACCGCACCGCTCCCCGCACTGCCCCGGGGGGGTCGGAGGCGGGGCGGGGTGCCACGGGGGTCCGGAGCTCTCCCCCCAGAGCTTTCTTTCTCCCTAGAGCTCTCCTTCAACCCGCATCCCCCTGGACGACCCCCCCCCACCAGCCGCCCTATCCCGGCTCCCAGCANGGGTCCCCTGGGCCCTTGGAGTGGCGGTGGTGGGGGGGTGAGGGGTGCGGGCCACCTTGGGTACAGCCCACGGGGGTGCGGAGCACACCGTGGTGGTTGTCCCTTAGTGGGGTGCTGCTGGGGTCACCCCAAACTACGGGGATAGGGGTCGGGCGGCAGTGGGGCAGTGCTGGAGCGCTGCTGGGGGAAAGGAGGGGCACAGCCCACGGTGGGGGTCCGTCTGCAGGCGGCACGAGGCGTCCCTAGACGCGTCGGTGGGTGAACGCCTGAAAACACATTGCAGAGGATGCGGTGTTTAGCCTGAAACCGATCCGGTGGGCTCGGCACAGAGGAAGCAGCTCAGGGCAATTAGCAGTCGTATCTGTTGCTCCAGTGGAACGAGGGGTGGTTACCTGGGGCGAAACAGAACCCACTCGCGTGGGTTCTGCCCACCGTGCCACCGTGGGATGCTGCAGATCCCATGCCCCTGCCCAAAGCAGAACTGGCCCCCTGCTGCCAGCACGCATGGATGCTCCGTGGTCCGGATCGCCCCTGCGGGGTCCCCAGGGAGCAGGAGGGCCGAGGGTCGCTGGTGGGGCTCTCCGTGTTCCCCAGCCGCAGGGCCGGATGCAGATCGGCTTCCAGGGCCGATGGAGCAGGGACGCGAGGAACACTCCGTGCCTCTCCATATTGATGCGCTCGGGCAGGGTCTCCATAGCGACTGCGGTTCAGTGGGGCCGGATCCTGATCGTGGGGCACTGCCGAGCGTGGCTGGAGGTGTGCCAGTTCCATCTCTCCATCTCTAGGACAGCCGTGTCCCTGTCCCCACTCGGGGACGTGTGGGTACTCGATGTCTGCGCCCCACATCCCACTGTGGGCGGCCCCACAGTGCTGTGGGGAGGGGAGCTGAGCACTGAGTGGGGACACAGCCCGAGTGCAGCAGCCGTGTTGCTCCTCACGCAGCAGCAATTTGCAGAACAGAAGTGCTAATCAACACGGCCTAATTTGCAATTATTCAGTGAACTTCTCAGAAAAGGGTGCTGGAGCCTCTCTGGGTACAGAAGTCCAGCAGCACGGGGGCGTGCACGGCCGTGGGGATCCCACTCCCTTGTCCTGCCCTAAGGATGGGCTTCGGATGCTTAAAAAGCATTCGGTATCAGCGGATGGTGCTATCAAAGGTGGCTGTGAGAGCACCGTGGAAGCAGACCATGGATGTGCAGAGCTGCTCTCCCTGGGCTTTGCTCCTGTCAGAAGGTGCTGCACACACACGATCTGCATCCTGCTTGTATCTCCCTGGTTCAGGCAGGGATGGGTGTTGAAAACAAGTCACCAGCATTGCCAGAGCCCGGAGCATCGGTGTCAGAATTAACGCTTCTTCCCCAAAACTGACCCCAAGCCATGAACTGCTTCCCCTTCCTCAGCACAGCATGTGGTGTGGCTCTGGCACACAGCTATATCCTCACTGCCCTCTGGATCACTGCCCTGTGTCCCCGGAAGGATGCTGCCCTGGGGAAGTTCCTGCTAAGGGCTGGGGAAAATCATCCTTTCATACCCTTAGATGCTGGAGTGTCCTTCTTACAGTACGCTGATATCAGCTGAGCACCACTGCAGCACATCTCACTTTAGGGATTGTTGTGGATTTCACATGGATCCGTGGGTTTTGCATTCTGCTGGTGGACAGGGAACATCAGAGGGCAGGGAGAGATGTTTTCCTGTGCTCATGCCATGTGAGTCCCTGCATCCCAGGGGACACACACACACACAGAATGGAGCTGTGCCCCTGAGGACATCATGATGGGGTGGGGGGAGGGGGGAGGGGTGCTGCCAGGCTCCATGCCCCACTACCTGCTCTGATGGGTCTGTGCTGGGCTCAGAAGGTTGCTATTGGGTTTGGCACTTGCTGTGAGCAGCCTGCAGCAGATCACAGGCTGCAGCTCTGCATTCGGATCTGCCCAAGTCCCCCTCGATTCCACTGAGCTTCTCGCCTTGTTCAGGCAGGAAAGCTGAGTGATAAGATCAAGAACTTCGCAGAAAATCATCTATATTCACATCCTGCCCTGGAGCTGGACTCTTTGTACCCGTCCTTCGCCAAAGGGCACGGCCTGCCCTCTTCCATATGGAAGGGCTCAGCAGACTGCACTGCATCCTTATTCTGCAGTGTGTCTGCTATACCCCTGGCATCTGTAATTCAGGGATGAGAGGCTGCAGCTCTCATTTTGCTCCTGTCCATTTGGACGCTGGGTGGGTCTTCTCCATTCACACCTATTTAAGCAGATCTCATCCTATCCACTGCTGTCCTCTTGGCCAGCCCAGCAGAGGGGAGCAGCTGCAGGTGGGATAAATGCAACACACACACCTGCCAGATGTCGCTCCCCGAAACATGGGAGCTGGGCAGCCTGCAGGACCCCATGGCTTTTCTCACAAACACACACTTGTTGCTACCCCAAGGGACTCATCCCTGCTGAAAGGCACTGGGGACATCTCCAGCACTGACACAGCAGCAGAGCAGCACCGTAGCTTCCAATCCCTGTACATATCCCCCCAGTAAACCTGGAAGGACCTTGCAAAAATAAAAGGTTTGCAAGGATCCTATAAGCATAGCTCTAGCCAAGCTGCACCTCCCCCAATTCCCAGTGCTGGAATTGCCAAGGACTGGACAGGGTTTTCCACCACCATCCTGTGGAGGTCAGCCGCCGAAATGTTGGCTTTGCTGAAAAGGCCATAACTTTTGATGACCTAAACGTAATTTAGGATCCCTTCCCCTGGTGGTGATGATGACCTGGGACTTCCAGCCCCACATTGTCTACAAATGCAGCTGTGCCAAGCCACCTTAAATTGGGCACCCCAAAATGAGGTAGATTTGGGGGAGATGGGTGCTTAGAGCTGGCTTCAGGCAGGGCTGTTGTCACTCAGCTTTGAAGGGAGCTGCTGGAGGGTGGGAATATCACTGTTTCTCACCACCTATCGCTGAGAGCCCAGTGCCTCCTCCCCCTATTTGTCAGACAAAGCCCGAGATAGATCTGGAAGTCTATTTGCTTGGGAATGTTTTTCACCCTAAGTAGCCTCTCTCGCTTATCTGCTGAGTGATCAAA
The DNA here is from genome assembly GCA_013399175.1 of Odontophorus gujanensis. NCBI lineage: Eukaryota > Metazoa > Chordata > Aves > Galliformes > Odontophoridae > Odontophorus > Odontophorus gujanensis. Next base: position 116,357 of record VXAB01000444.1, read on the forward strand.
CAGGCGGTTGATTTATTACCCCTCCTGCTTGATACATGGGCTGCTGCTTGGCCCAGCACCGTGCTCTGCTCTCCCAGTTCCCTTAACGCCAGCACATCACAGGCAGGAGCTGTCGTGCAAAGTAATTACTGAGAGCGTGACGTTCCTGGATGCTTCCCTTCCCCGGAGGCAGAGCTCTGCTTCCCCGGGGTCCCTGGGCGCTATACCTCCTTCCCCAGCTGTCCCCACCCTCCTGTGCTCAGAACTGCTCCTTAGAAGTCTCATCTCTCTTCTGGAGATACGAGGTGCATCCCAAGACTTCTTCCCCTCAATAAATACATATATAGCGAGAAAGACCTTTTTCAGCTTTAGATACATAAGTTTCAAGGCAGGGTGGGTTTTGGATGAAGCTGGGGCACAGAGGAGCCTCCTGCACACAGCACTGACATGGCTCAGCCTGCCCAGGAGGACTCTTTCAGCTGCAGTGCTTATTCCTGTGCTCCTGCACCCCAAAGTATCCCCAGGATGCATCCAAAGCATCCCCAAAGAGCCCCCAGGCTGCCCTGCATGGCTTGCCTGCTGCTGGGTGCAGTTCGTTTGGGATCTTAGAGCATCAGAAATCCCCACTGCAATTATTTGGCACAGGAAACACAGCTGCTCCTTCGGGCTGTGTGTGATGGGAACAGCACGAAACAGCAGTTCTCCACAAAGTATTATGGAAAACAAATTCTTTAGGACAATCTGCCAGGTGCTGCGACGTGAGGATGTGAGAATTTGGCTAGAGAGATGTGATAGCAACTTAGATCTCAAGTGTTGCCAAAAAAACAGCATCTGCAGGGAACAGTAGAACTCTAGAAATTAAAAACAACAACAACCAAAAAGGTTGGCATTCTGGCTGATGGTGGACCAGTGCAATACCAGTGAGATCTCTCCAGTTCTGAACTGATGATAATGGGGCAAAGCAGCAGAAAGCACTCGTGGCTGCAGGGGAATCCCACTTGGGCTGATGTGACCAAACTGTTCTTTCTCTCTTTGGTCTCTGGGCACAAGCAAGCACACGTGTGCTGCAAGGCTGGGTTGTCCCTGCGGTGAGACCACATCACCTTCCCTACCCATCCTCTCGCTGGCTGCAGGCATCTCCCTCCTTGCTGCACAAACCAAGTTGCTCCCAGGGTGCAGTTTGCACAGCAATTGCTGGCACTACACCAGGAGCTGACACCGGGGCATCGCGCGGCTGGTGCTGCTTAAAAGTGCATTTTGTTGAACGCTGGCAGCAGGTAAAAGCAACGGGAGGCACGTGCCCTGGATCAGTGATGCCCAGCTGCTGGGGTCGATTGTTTCTTGGTTGATTGATGGATGTTCAGGTGCCGATGAGGGAGTGGTGCAGAGAAGGGCTGAGAGGCGCTGGCTTTGTGCTGAAGCCACCTCCTCCCCCAGACATAGGTCCGTGTGCACACAGAGTGCTTGGGCAGCACCCACTGCCCCTCCGGGCCCCCTCTGCACCCCTCCTAGCCCCCAGCACCGGCTGTTCCCACAGCCCTAATGAAATGAGATGTCACTGAAACGGAGAGAGGTTTGGATGGAACCCAATTGCTGCAGGTGTGCAGGGAAGGCATTAGCAACTCTGAGCCCTGCGATGCCATCTGATAGCTCACCCACTGCTGCAGAAACTCCTGCCAATATTTTAGGTCATCTTTTCCAGCAAAATTTCCAGCTTTTGTAGCAGTGAAGGGGAAAAAGGCTTAAAATGTGAGCTGAGCCGTGGGACGGGGAGCTGTGGTGATGGAGGTGGGTGTATGTGCTGGGGTATGGGCACAGCTTTGGAGCTGTGGCTTGCTCCTCGGTGCACCCCAGTTTGCTCCAAAGCTGTACCCCACTTCAGTGGCACATTTGTGCTGCATGCTATTCGTATTTGAATCCGAAGGAAAGAGCTGAGGTGAGCAGCACATTTATCACTGATTTCGGCTTTATATCTCCCAACTCGTGTGCTTGGAGCTGCCAAACGGAGCGCTGCTTCTCCACACCGAGCAGCCCGACGACGCCGGCGCAATGCCCCACCACGCACATACCGTTTCGCTTTCCGATTAAGTTTGTCCCCTCCGCCGCCCCGTAGCGCGTTGCCATAGCGACGTGCGGCGCGGCCTAGCGCGTGGGCGCGGCGCGATGTCGTACCGCGATGTGCGGAGTGAGTGCCGCGGGGCGGGAGG